>CM076846.1:228811762-228973362 GCA_039519185.1 Astragalus membranaceus | reverse complement strand
AACCCTAAACCCTAAACCCTAAACCCTAAACCCTAAACCCTAAACCCTAAACCCTAAACCCTAAACCCTAAACCCTAAACCCTAAACCCTAAACCCTAAACCCTAAACCCTAAACCCTAAACCCTAAACCCTAAACCCTAAACCCTAAACCCTAAACCCTAAACCCTAAACCCTAAACCCTAAACCCTAAACCCTAAACCCTAAACCCTAAACCCTAAACCCTAAACCCTAAACCCTAAACCCTAAACCCTAAACCCTAAACCCTAAACCCTAAACCCTAAACCCTAAACCCTAAACCCTAAACCCTAAACCCTAAACCCTAAACCCTAAACCCTAAACCCTAAACCCTAAACCCTAAACCCTAAACCCTAAACCCTAAACCCTAAACCCTAAACCCTAAACCCTAAACCCTAAACCCTAAACCCTAAACCCTAAACCCTAAACCCTAAACCCTAAACCCTAAACCCTAAACCCTAAACCCTAAACCCTAAACCCTAAACCCTAAACCCTAAACCCTAAACCCTAAACCCTAAACCCTAAACCCTAAACCCTAAACCCTAAACCCTAAACCCTAAACCCTAAACCCTAAACCCTAAACCCTAAACCCTAAACCCTAAACCCTAAACCCTAAACCCTAAACCCTAAACCCTAAACCCTAAACCCTAAACCCTAAACCCTAAACCCTAAACCCTAAACCCTAAACCCTAAACCCTAAACCCTAAACCCTAAACCCTAAACCCTAAACCCTAAACCCTAAACCCTAAACCCTAAACCCTAAACCCTAAACCCTAAACCCTAAACCCTAAACCCTAAACCCTAAACCCTAAACCCTAAACCCTAAACCCTAAACCCTAAACCCTAAACCCTAAACCCTAAACCCTAAACCCTAAACCCTAAACCCTAAACCCTAAACCCTAAACCCTAAACCCTAAACCCTAAACCCTAAACCCTAAACCCTAAACCCTAAACCCTAAACCCTAAACCCTAAACCCTAAACCCTAAACCCTAAACCCTAAACCCTAAACCCTAAACCCTAAACCCTAAACCCTAAACCCTAAACCCTAAACCCTAAACCCTAAACCCTAAACCCTAAACCCTAAACCCTAAACCCTAAACCCTAAACCCTAAACCCTAAACCCTAAACCCTAAACCCTAAACCCTAAACCCTAAACCCTAAACCCTAAACCCTAAACCCTAAACCCTAAACCCTAAACCCTAAACCCTAAACCCTAAACCCTAAACCCTAAACCCTAAACCCTAAACCCTAAACCCTAAACCCTAAACCCTAAACCCTAAACCCTAAACCCTAAACCCTAAACCCTAAACCCTAAACCCTAAACCCTAAACCCTAAACCCTAAACCCTAAACCCTAAACCCTAAACCCTAAACCCTAAACCCTAAACCCTAAACCCTAAACCCTAAACCCTAAACCCTAAACCCTAAACCCTAAACCCTAAACCCTAAACCCTAAACCCTAAACCCTAAACCCTAAACCCTAAACCCTAAACCCTAAACCCTAAACCCTAAACCCTAAACCCTAAACCCTAAACCCTAAACCCTAAACCCTAAACCCTAAACCCTAAACCCTAAACCCTAAACCCTAAACCCTAAACCCTAAACCCTAAACCCTAAACCCTAAACCCTAAACCCTAAACCCTAAACCCTAAACCCTAAACCCTAAACCCTAAACCCTAAACCCTAAACCCTAAACCCTAAACCCTAAACCCTAAACCCTAAACCCTAAACCCTAAACCCTAAACCCTAAACCCTAAACCCTAAACCCTAAACCCTAAACCCTAAACCCTAAACCCTAAACCCTAAACCCTAAACCCTAAACCCTAAACCCTAAACCCTAAACCCTAAACCCTAAACCCTAAACCCTAAACCCTAAACCCTAAACCCTAAACCCTAAACCCTAAACCCTAAACCCTAAACCCTAAACCCTAAACCCTAAACCCTAAACCCTAAACCCTAAACCCTAAACCCTAAACCCTAAACCCTAAACCCTAAACCCTAAACCCTAAACCCTAAACCCTAAACCCTAAACCCTAAACCCTAAACCCTAAACCCTAAACCCTAAACCCTAAACCCTAAACCCTAAACCCTAAACCCTAAACCCTAAACCCTAAACCCTAAACCCTAAACCCTAAACCCTAAACCCTAAACCCTAAACCCTAAACCCTAAACCCTAAACCCTAAACCCTAAACCCTAAACCCTAAACCCTAAACCCTAAACCCTAAACCCTAAACCCTAAACCCTAAACCCTAAACCCTAAACCCTAAACCCTAAACCCTAAACCCTAAACCCTAAACCCTAAACCCTAAACCCTAAACCCTAAACCCTAAACCCTAAACCCTAAACCCTAAACCCTAAACCCTAAACCCTAAACCCTAAACCCTAAACCCTAAACCCTAAACCCTAAACCCTAAACCCTAAACCCTAAACCCTAAACCCTAAACCCTAAACCCTAAACCCTAAACCCTAAACCCTAAACCCTAAACCCTAAACCCTAAACCCTAAACCCTAAACCCTAAACCCTAAACCCTAAACCCTAAACCCTAAACCCTAAACCCTAAACCCTAAACCCTAAACCCTAAACCCTAAACCCTAAACCCTAAACCCTAAACCCTAAACCCTAAACCCTAAACCCTAAACCCTAAACCCTAAACCCTAAACCCTAAACCCTAAACCCTAAACCCTAAACCCTAAACCCTAAACCCTAAACCCTAAACCCTAAACCCTAAACCCTAAACCCTAAACCCTAAACCCTAAACCCTAAACCCTAAACCCTAAACCCTAAACCCTAAACCCTAAACCCTAAACCCTAAACCCTAAACCCTAAACCCTAAACCCTAAACCCTAAACCCTAAACCCTAAACCCTAAACCCGAAACCCCAAACCCCAAACCCCAAACCCTAAACCCCAAACCCTATTGCGATTTTTTTGTCCTAACACTTCGTCCCCCATTTCTGCAGCTTTTTTGATCTGGCGAGGACCAAACAAACCCGTATGACATAACCGAATATCGAAACGAGTTTGTAAACGTCATGGCCTCCGGTGGTGACGTCCCTAAAAGTCGAGAGAATCAGTCAATGGTTGGTATTCCAGACGAGCAAGGTCATCCGCCCTCTGCTCCTACCAGCGAGCAAGCGGAGGAAAATATCGATGTTCAAAGTTTTCTCCGGTAAACGATGTTAATGAGTCCGTTCCAAATGTTGTGGGAGCTATGGAGGAAGTCCGGAGGATCGATGTGGTGGCTCTCTCTTCGGATTTTGATGAGGAGGTTTGATCGAGGGAAAGACAGGGGAGCTCGGATACTATTGAATCGGAAAGCTCTGATGCTGACTTTGGGACGAGCTCAGTGCTTGAAGACGATTCTGATCAGGACGATGCCGAAGGCATGGACCAGTCAAGCACGAGTCGTGCTTCTGATGTTTCAGTTGACGGTTATTCTAGTACCGGTCCTGGGGCTCATGACAAGCCGGTTCGGGAGGTTCGCCCTTATGATTGGGTTTCCGAAAAAAGGTTTTGGAGATAGAATTGTTGTATCGTTCGGGCTATAACCTAGTGTCGATAGGTCGTAAAATTGCTGGGCGTTCTGAGAGGAATATTTGGAGGGTCGAAGGTATGAAGGATGGAGAGCACGTGGCGTCCTGGGCAGGAGATCTTAAATTTACTATGTACCACGTGACGATAAATGATATGAACATCCGGCCTCCTTTTACTTCTCTTGAACAGACAGTTCTGGCGGAGCTGGACGTAGCACCCTCCCAGCTACATCCAAATGCATGGGCTTTCCTCCGAGCCTTTGAGTTAATGTGTATTCACCTGGAGAGACCGGCGTCGTCCCCACTTTTCTTCCATTTGTTCGAGCTTAAACGGAATAGTGGGGAGGACAAGTCCGGTCGCGAGCATGCGAGTTTTCGCTCAAGGCGAGGAGCGAAGATCTTCAAAGCATATGCGAACTCACTGAGGGGAAGTTGGAAGCATATTTTTATTGGGTCGAACCGGTTAATGATAAGGCCATTGACTGTGTAGGGAAGTTCGGAGCTGGTGGTCGGACCTTGGTGTCCACCAAATTCCCTATTGGTTGGAGTCATGGTCATTTTAATCGGTCTTCACATTCCTACTCCGTCGGTGAGGATCGGTTGAGCGCTGAAGATCGTCTCACGAAGGCGGTTCTGATTTTTATTTTCCAAAGGGTTCTGTTCTCAAAGCATAAATATCGGGGTATCCCTACGGATCGTTTAGTCCAGCTGGGAAGCGGGCTCGGGTGCAAATGGTTTTAGGTAGATCGTCTTTCTGTAGTGAATTTTTGGGTATTTAAATTTTCTGTAAGTTACATAACTCTTCTTTTTCTTGTTTTTTTAGACACGATGGCGCCTAAGAAGCTTGCATTTTTGAAGAAGTTGGCGATGCAATCGGCTGGTGTTGAGCAAGTAGGGGTACCGTTGCAAATACCTTCTCAACCTAGACCTGCTATTGACGCTGAAGAGGACGCCATCGTTGCCGAACCGGTTACAACCGTTACTCAGAGAGATCTGGCACGCGCCGAGGCTGAGAAGGGGAAAAAATCGATGTTGGGACCTCTGTAAAAAGGGGGCGAGCTGGGGTCGATGATGAGTCTGGATCGGCCAAAAAAGCAAAGACTGGGAAGAGGTCCAAGCATAAATACAAGGCTGTTCCCCTGGACGAGGAGTTTTTAGAACAAAATTTCGAGGAGTGGCGGGAAGATCCCATTGCAGCGTCGGCCCAGATCTTTCTGAATCTTGCCGAGGTTCATAAAATCGCAAAAACGAAGTACGAGAAGCGAGCTGAAGGTGGGTTTTTTTGTTGATTTTGCCGGTTTTGTTGATTTGTTTATGATTTTCCTCTTTGTTTTGATATGTTCCTTGATATGTCTGTAGAGTTGCTGGAGACCGAGAAGACAAAACGTTTAAAACTTTTGGAGGAATTTTCTTCGAGGACCAATGAGCTGGGTCATGTCAAGTCCGAGCTTCAGGCTTTGAAGGAAGGCGCAGAGATCCTTACAGCGTTGAAGGTAACTGCCCTGAATCGTACAGAGACTGCCGACGCTCGTGTGAAGCAACTCGAAGATCAGCTTAAGGTCCTAGAGGAGTCTGAGGCCGAGGCAAAGAGAAAGGCAAGGGTCTTGAAAGAACGAATCATGGAGCTGGAGGATAGCTTGAAGAAAATCTCGGAGGTGAGGGCGGAATCTAGTACCGACCCAGAAGCTCGTATTGCCGATCTTCAGGCTTCCCTCCAACAAAGTAAGAGGGACGCAAAGGAGGCTGCTGAGGCGGCACTTGAGATGTACAAAGAAATTTTTCAAGGTGCCCTTCTGCAGGTTCTTTTACTTCATCCCTCTCTTCCGCTTGACCCAACGGTTATTGATGCTGATCACGAGGTCGATGGGAGGCGTATTGTCAAGGTCGACCCAGTGACGGAGGAGAAGATCGTCGTCTTTCCGTCCTCAAACGCTTAATGGTTTCCAGCATTTTTTGCAGAAGTTCTCGGTGTATGCTTTTCCGATCGAGTTTTGTATAGACTTAGAACTTCTTTATGTAATTTGAAATTTTGAGGGTTCGGCCCATCCGTGGTGCTTTGTAATCGAAAATATTTTTAATCGATCTTGATTTTGGATCTCATTTCGAGCTTTATGAATGCTTTTTTAATTCTGCAGGTCATATATGTTGTTTTTTAGAGATCGTTTCGCATCTGGGGGGCCCGAGGTGTTTCATCCAGGACTCGGAGATCGTTTCGCACCTGGGGGGCCCGAGGTGTTTCATAAACGTTGGCCTATAGACCAGTTTACCAGGACTCGGCCCAAACTTAACTCGCCCATAGGGGTATTGGCAGTTGTGGCCAATGGTCGTTCTGAGGATATTTCGATCCTAGAAGACCTGGTCCCTTTGAAACAGTTTACCAAGACTCGGCCCGGATTTAACTGGTAACAAAGGGTTGCGACCATGGTTGGTCGCTTAGGGAGACCCCAAGATCAGACCTGAGGGGCTCGAGGTTCGAGTCATTTCCGAAGCTGTAAATTTGAACCTTGGGTTATTGTTTTGACAAAAACAAGAAAGTGTGGAATGTCGGACAGTTTATTGATTTATCATTTAAATGAGGAACTCGATTTACAATGATAGGAGCAGTACTGAGTGGTGTCCTTTTTGGAGAGATTGATGCAATTTCCATTTTTAAATGTAATAACTCTTCAGTTTCGTTGCATTCCAAGTTCTTTGAATCTTTTTTCCTTAGAGGGTCTCCAGTTCCAAGGCGCCCTTACCCGTTTTATAAATGACACGGTATAGTCCTTCCCAATTCGGCGCGAGCTTTCCTTGAGAAGCATTTTTAAGACCAACATCAGCCCTTCGAAGAACCAGATCGCCTAGCTCGAAGTGTCTGGGAACGACTTTAGCATTGTACCTGGTCGTTACTCCTTGTTTGACGATTGCTTCTCGGAGTGAGGCTCGACCCCCAATTTCATCGATGAGATCGAGCTCCTCTCTTATGGCTTGGCTATTCTCTTTTTGGGTTTTGGGGTTTGCCGTTCTCCAGCTGAGTTTGCCAATCTCGACAGGAATGACCGCCTCGCTGCCATAAGAGAGTCGAAATGGCGTCTCTCCTGTGGAGGTTTGTTGGGTGGTCCTATATCCCCAGAGGACATAAGGTAGCTCTTCCACCCAGTTCCCTTTTGCGTCGTCTAGACGTCGCCTTAGGCCGTTTAGTATTATTTTGTTCGCGGCTTCTACTTATCCGTTGGTTTGAGGGTGTTCAACTGACGTGAAGCGGTGTTTGATTTTTAAGTCGGACATCAGCTTTCTGAAACCCTTGTCGGCAAATTGGGTTCCATTGTCTGTTATCACTACCTTGGGGATGCCGAACCTGCTCATGATGTTTTTCCTAAAAAAATTGATGCAGTTTCTTGCAGTTATGGTAGCCATGGGTTCTGCTTCTATCCATTTGCTGAAGTAATCGACTGCGACGATTAAGTATTTGATCTGGTCTGGAGCTGTCGAGAATGGCCCCAGGAGGTCTATCCCCCACCATGCAAATGGCCATGTGGAGGACAAGCTTGTTAGATCTGTTGGAGGAGCAATGTGGACGTTGGCGTGAATCTGACATTTTTTGCATTTCTTTACATAAGCACTGGCATCGGCTGCCACGGTTGGCCAGTAATATCCGGCACGGAGAGTTTTTCGAGTCAAAGAGCGAGCTCTGAGGTGTTGACCGCAGATTCCCTCATGTATTTCTGCCAGGACATAAGCTGCTTCTTCTCCCTCGATGCATTTCAACAACGGTGATGAGAGGCTTCTTTTGTACAACGTTCCATTAATGATTGAATAGGAAGAATCCTTCCTCCTGATGAGTTTAGCGTCGTTTTCGTCCGGGGGTTCCACTCCTGCAATGATGTACCCTAAGATCGGGTTGATCCAACTGTGAGTTTTTTCTATTATGGAAATGATCGAGGCAAACACAGGATCGGGAGATACACTGGGTTTGTGGAGGATTTCCTCGATAAATGTTCTGTGATTTCCAGGAGCTTTCGTGCTTGCGAGTTTGGCGAGGATATCAGCCCTTTGGTTCTCCTCCCTCGGCACGTGTTTCACTTCTGATGTTTCAACTTGAGCTAATAACGCTCGTACTCGAAGCAGGTATTTTTGTATGATTGGCTCTTTCGTTTCATATTGGTTGTTGATTTGGGAGACTACTAACAGGGAATCGGTGAACAGTTTTACCCGAGGGACTCGGAGGTCGACTGCCAATCGTAGGCCAGGGATGCAAGTCTCGTATTCTGCTTGGTTGTTCGAGGTTAAAAAGCCGAAGGTTAAAGAAACTTCGATGATGATGCCATTCGGGCTTTCTAACATGATCCCAGCGCCGCTCCCTTTTGGGTTGGAAGCTCCATCGACGTGCAGGATCCGAGTATCATTTCGGCCAAGAAGTCCGCCGGCACTTGCGCTTTCATAGCCGTTCGGGCTTCGTACATGATTCCAAACTCTGATAATTCTACCGCCCACTTGATCATTCTACCCGCGAGATCGGGCCTATGCAGGATTTGCCTGATGAGGTAATTAGTCCGTACGATCACCTGGTGAGTGACGAAGTAAGGTCGAAAACGCCGAGTTGCGGTGATGAGAGCCAGGGCGATTTTTTGCGATCTTCTGATAGCGACTTTCCGCTCCGTGTAGAGTTTTGCTTGCAAAGTAAACTGGGCTCTGCCCATTTTTTAACTCCCGCACAAGAACGGCCCCTAAGGCTTCCTCCGAGATAGCTAGATATAAGTATAAGTTTTCGCCTTTGCTCGGTCTAGTTAAGATCGGAGGTTCGGTGAGGACCTTTTTGAAGGCCTCATCTTGTTCGGTGGTCCATTTGAAATCCTCTTCCTCTTTTTAAGTAGTTTGAACAGGGGAATGGATATGAAACGAGATAAGGCGACGATCATGCCGTTAAGTTTTTGGACTTCCTTTTTGGTTGTCGGAGTTCGCATTTCTGTTACGGATCGACATTTGTCGGTCTATGCTGGGGACAGGGAAAGAGTCTTTTGGGCAGGCTTTATTAAGATCGGTGTAGTCGACGCACATGCGCCATTTTCCGTTGTTCTTTTTAACCAGCACCGGATTTGATAACCAGGTTGTGTATTTGACTTCAGAAATGAAGTTTGCTTTTAAGAGATCGTCTACGGCTTTTGCGGCGGCTGTAGCTTTCTCACTACTCTGTGCTCGCTTTCTTTGGGTGACCCACTTGGCTCCTGGATTAACTGCGAGCTGGTGGCAAGCGACTTCAGAAGGAATTCGTGGCATGTCCTCTGCCGACCAGGCGAAGATTTCTGCATGGTCTTTGAGACATTGGGTTAAATCAATTTTAACCTCTTTTGATAAATCGGTTCCGATCTTGATGGTTCTGGAGGGATCTTCGCCGAGCTGTACCTCGATGAACTCCCCATTAGGTTGGGGCCTTTTCATTTTTCATTTGAGCTCTTTCGCCAGCCCGTCATCATCTTCATCATCCGTACTCTCAGGATCGTACCTTGCATCTAAGTCCGTTGTGTTTACCTCGGCAGGTTGAGCTTTACTTCTCCTGGGAGTAGTCTTTTCGGGTGGGGGAACCCCTTCCTGCTCCATAGCTTTTTGCTCGGTCTTGGTCCATAAGAAGAAGCATCTGGAAGCAGATTCCAGGTCGGAGTTTAAAGTGATAACTTCATTGCAGAGAGAGTGGAATTTCATTTTTAAGTGCGTGGTGGACGTCACCGCTCCGAGCCTGCCTAAAGTCGGTCTTCCAATGATGACGTTGTAGATGGATTCGCAAGGTAGGATAAGGAACTTGGTTTTGATGGTTCTCATCATTGGCTCAGCTCCGTAGGAAACCATCAATTCCAAATGGCCTAGTGGCTTTGTCCGGGATCCGTTAAATCCGGATAGGGCCGTTCCTCTGTATGGAGTGAGCTCCTCTCTGTCGATCCCCATTCTGTCAAGGAGATCGACAAAGATGATGTCAGATGAGCTCCCTTGGTCCACCAAAATTCTTCTCACTTCTTTGTTGGCAATGACCGCCGAGATTATGAGGGGTACGTGTTTGTTGGGTTTCCCATCAATAAGATCTTCATCGCTAAAAGAAAGTGGAGGTCGGTTTGTCGTGGTTGGCGTAGCTGAGGTTGAGGCCACGCTTAACAATTCTTTCCACTTTTGCTTCATTGTTTTTCCACACTCCTCATGCTCGAAACCTCCTGCGATCATCATCATCACTGAGTGACCTTTCGATGTTCTAGTATCAAGATTTTCTTCGTCGGAATAGACCTTTGGCTTACCCCTTCTGCTGGGTGGTGTGTGAAAAGATGTGCAAGTATACACAGTCACAAACAAGTAATATAATGATAAGAAATGTCGAACCCACAGGGATTGGATTAACTTTGTGTATGTTTAGAAAACATATAAATTAGTACTACTATTCTACTCACAAATTTTGGGGTTTTTAGTTTAAGTAAAAACAGAATGCAAGTATGTAAAATAAGATAAAGGAAATCAGGTGAGAAAGATAGTTGAGATGTCTTTACTATATAATACTTATTTTGAGAGTTTCTATGTTTTTAGAGATTCAGAAGCACTATGATGCAGAAGCATCAAATGCAGAAGCAGTGCAGTAGCATTGAATGCAGTTGCATAAGTGTGTGCTTTTCAGGTACTTTCTTCAGAGTTTCATTACAAGCTTCTCATGTCTAGGCTTGCTAAATAAGTTCACTCCTGCCTTTGAAGTACCCACTGTTTCACCCTAAGGACTATGTTATCCTATGTCTAGGACTTAACATGGTTTTAACACAGTTTCTTTATTAAAACAAGTTTAACAAAGTCTTTATTAAAACACTCACCCTTATTAGTCTTGATTTCTAATTATAAACCATGTCTGTGAATATAACTCTACTTATTGTAAGAGATCAACCTTAAAATAAGATGGATGTAGTATAACACAAGACCCAAAATGCTACAACACTTAAAAACATATTAACTTACTCAAAAGAACATTATAAGTTTAGAACATCTCAACTAAAGGAATTTAGCTCATGTTACTCATTATATAATAGAGAGAATCTGTAAGGAACATGATAACATGAATCATATAAAAGATATCAATAGGGTAGAAGTTACACAAATTGATGTTCCTTTGCATGAATTCTGACAGGTGCAGAAGCACTGATTCCTTCGTCTATCTATGAAGAAATGGAGGAAGAGGGTGTCAATTCCTTCCTCACCTTCTTACAACTAACTAGTAAATAAAATGCAAGAATTGAAACTACTAAAATATAAGTAAGGTGTTTGATCTACATATTATCAAGTGAGATATGCGATGCTCTTCAAGTGAGAAGTGGGAGCCCTTTTTTTAGCCTTGGAGATTTCCTTTGCTTGAGGGTTTGCTTGAAAACCAAGTTAACCTAAGGAGGTTTAACCATGGTTGCTTTTCTGATCTTTAGATAAGGAGATTGAGTTCAGCACATTTCCATAAGAAGAGGTCCAATTATGTAAGGCCATATGTCTTTAGGTGAGTAGCCTTTCATGATGATGTTTATGGTGGGCGCCTCCTTATGCATGTGGCCATGTGCTCCATGTGAATTGTGACAAAGCATGATGTCATAGAAGTTCTGGAGTAGAGGTATGATTTGAGGTGCTTCCATTGTGGGTTTATAAATCTTCAGCGCAGGATGGTGTAGAAGCACTAAGTGCAGAAGCATCTGTGGTGCAGAAGCATCATGTGTAGAAAAACTGAACAAACACATCAAGCATACCAATATATATACAAAATGCTTTATTCATCACATAATTCCTAGAATGTTGTTATTTTACTAATATTACTATATTTAACACACTTTGTACTTGAGTTTAAAGCAATTTGTTGCGTTTAGAAGTATAAATAACTCTATATAATTTAGAGTTATCACACCCCCAAACTTAAATCATTGCTTGTCCTCAAGTAATGACAAAAAGGGAATACAAGTAAAATTTTCAAATTAAAGAAGAACAGATCAGCTTATATCTTTTCAAAGAGTGAATTTGCATTTTTATGAACTTCATTTTTCAGAACATTTTGTGCTTTTGAATTCCCTAAACATCCAAAGTTTATTAAAACTCATTTGTGTGAGTGTGTGCCCCACTGATATCCAATCAATTCCAAAACTAAGTGAAAAGTTTCTCTTTAACTTTTGAGAATTTTTAGATCACGTTTGGTCAAAACAAAGATGTTTCAAAACATAGACTAGACTAACAACATCTTCAAGATTTGGGGGGGCTTTAAGTACAACTAAGGACTTTGATTGAGCATTTTCAAAACTGTTTGGGTCTATGCACTATACTTTATTTTTGGTGGTTCTTTTTGTTGGTGCAGGAGCACTGTTAGTGCAAATGCACTGAATATTTTTGTGAAGTGCAGAAGCACTGACTTTTTGTAACGGTGCAGAAGCACTTGAGTGCAGCTGCACTTGACACTACTTTTCATGGTTTGTAGCATGTATTGCCCTCCTCACTGACCTCCTTATGCATACTTTTTTTTCTTTTGGTTTTTGTTTTTCGTTTCTTCTTTTTTTTTTCAAACCACATGCACTACTAGAACAGGTTCAGTTTCATGATTTGGGCCAATATGGCTAGCTCATAACATTTTGGTTCTTTTGTAGTGTATTTTGGTAACCTTTTTGCATTGACTCTACTCAGCCTTAGTATTCATGGAAATTCCCCCAAACTTATTTCTTTATGCTCTTCTATATTTTTAGTAAAATTTTGTTTTTGACCTTGGGTTTCTAAAAACTCCTCTTGCATCAGATAGTTTTTTTCAAATAGCAAGGTTCTTTTCAAAACTCAGTTTTGATGTGTCAAGGTAATAATAAAAATTGGTCATTTTGAAGAAAACAAGGCTTTCTTTTTCTTTTTTTTCATTCATCATTAAAACATAGTTCAAAGAATGCATTTAGCTAAGTTTTGTAAAAAAAAGATTTCAAGCTGATCATGCTTCAAAAATTCTCCATTCTTATTTTGACATAAAAACAATTCGATGCACTTCAACAGGTTTGTGTGACTGATGTTTTTGTAGAACAATTTTCTGAAAAAAATTTCAAAAGAAACTTTGTTGATTGCATCACAAAATTTGAAAATAGCTATACTATATTTTGCACATATAAGGAAATAACAAAACTCAGACATGCATACTTACTAAAAACATATCAGCACATGCATATAGCAGATTAAAAGTGTTTTTCTCCCCCCCCCCCCCCAACTTAAAGTTGAGCAGTGTCCTCACTGCTCTAAGTTGAGTTAGAAAAAGTAATTTTTGTTTCAAAATGGGGAGGGGGATTAATACATGTGGGATACGAATAGAACATACAAAGTACTTATAAAATAACAACGTGAAAGAGTTTACTCTTTCTTGGCACCACTTTTGATTCTGGAGCTGGTTCTGCTGGGCATGTGTTTGACCTTCTGTTTCTTTTTCTTTGCCCCTTCAACCTTTGGTGCTTCTGCACCAAGTGTATCTGCACCAACCTCCTCTGTTGCTGTTTCTGTAGGTGCAGATGCACCAGGTGCTTCTGCACTGATTTGTTCAGCAGTAGTTCTATCTTCTGTTTGTTGTTCTGGTGGTTGCTCAAGTGTCACCTCAGCTTCTTTTGGTTGGTCTTTCTCCTTCTGTGGGTCCTCCTTTTCAGCTTCTTCTCTTTGTGCTTTGCTGTATTCTGCACCTTCCAGTCCTTAACTTTCCTTCACAGTGGTTTCAACAGCTTTCTTGAAGAATTTTTGGGTGTTGCCCAGTTCTTCTCTTTTCTTTTGTGCCAGCTCTTCCAGCACCAGTTTCACAGTATCTTCTTTGTTCTTTGGTATGATTGTCACAACTGGAACACCTTGAGATGCATCTGCACTAGGTGCAGAAGCATCAGCTGCTGGTTGATCTTTTTCTTCAGGGCTGGCTTCTTCTTCTTCTTCCAATGCTTCCTCTTGAATAACCTGCAAAGTTTGTTTCTCAAAAATAATGTTAGAAGTTTGTGTGGCTGGTTCTTGTTCAGGTTGGCTTTCTTGGAAGATTGTTGGTGGTGATGATGACTATGGAATGGGTGATGGTGGAGGGGTAGGTGTCTTTCCTGTGGAGGGTAATGTTGATTTTTCTGGCTGGGGGTGGGTTGGTGGAGTGACTTGGGTGAGGAGTGGTTCTGCTTGGGATCCAGCCTCATATTTCTTTCTTACAATTTCCTCCATGCTCATATTATCTTCCTCTTCCTCCCCACTTTTGTCTGTACTTTCAGTGGTATCATCATCCTCTTCATCTTCATTTCTCTCCAGAATAATAATAATACACGGCATTTGACTGATATAATACACGGCACTTGACTGATATTATACACGGTATTTGACTGATATGGTACATGGTACTTGACTGAAATGACTAACAGCCCATTGCGGGTACATGGATATATAATGTATAATAAATACAAGAGGAAAAAGGGTGACGACCCTTGGAGGTTAGCATACTAGGGGAGGGGAAGTCATGAGCCCCAAAACCTAGACTCAAGAATGTTTCCCCCACTAGAAATAGCGGGATGGGTTCACCAAAGTCAAGAAGTGCCTATAAAATAGGTAGACTGAGGTGTTATGCTAAAAACATGGAACAAAAGATTGTATGCTGCATGTGTCTCTTAGGAGGGCCATGAGCATAGAGGTTACAGGAACTTAATGTATTTCCACATGGTTGCTTTTTAGGACCACGAGTTCAAAGTAGAGCATAATGAACCGCTAGAGTTAGTAAGGGGTCTCGATAGGACTCACTTAGATAATGTTTATCTCACCCTTCATATTTGTGGTTTTTACAGAGAAACAGGGGAAAGCAAAGGCGGTAAATCACGGTTAGCCGGTGTGACTCTTGGAGTCATTGAAGACCTAATTTCATGTTTTAGACCTTTACCCCATTTATTGTTTCTATGTTCCGATTGTATAACTTTCATGGTTTAAGTTGTAAAATCGTTTCCGCTACTTTATGTTTTGAGTATTGAACACCAGGATTATGTACAAGTCTTAAGTTTTGAAACTTAAGCATTTTCAGACAGTTTATGAGGTTCAGAGAACCAATTGATATGTATTATCGCAAGTTTTAGATGTGTTCAATATTTCAATAACAGGAAGTTACTCTGATGTATGCCATTTAGTGCATTTCGGTGATTCTATATGTTAGAATTTATCGGGGTGTTACATTATGGTATCAGAGCAGTTCGACCTAGTCGGGCTTAGACAGTTAGGGTGGTTTTGTCCCTCGAGTAATTCTGCTATCTTGCTTCTTGTGATACTAAGAGACATTGAGACTGATCAACTTAATACTTGGTGTATCATTTGCAGAATTATAGCAGGAGGATCGAGGAATAACCCACCGATTGATCCGCATTCTGCATGGATGCAGAACGTGATCGAGAGACGGCAGAAGATGATGGAAGATATGTTTCAAATGCAACAGAATGCTCAAGCTCATCCCCAGCAAGTCCCTGAGCCTCAAGTTGACCCAAGGAAGGTTTTCTCTGAATTTCTGAAAATGAAGCCGTCCGAGTTCAGAGGAGGACCGGATGTCATGGAAGCCCAGCATTGGCTAGATGATATAGAGAAGATTTTCGTAGCTATGCAAGTCACTGATGATGACAAGCTGAGATTGGCAACCCATATACTGAAAGGTGAAGCTAACAACTGGTGGTCTAATGCCAAAGCCATGATGGTAACTATGGATACTCCCCAGACTTGGGGACATTTCAAGCAGGTATTTTTGGACCAGTTCTTTCCAACAGCCATGAGGTTCGACAAGGAGAATGAATTTCTGACTCTCACTCAAGGAAGCTCAACTGTGGGTCAGTACGCGGCTAAGTTTGAAGAGTTATATCAATTCTTCGGTTTGGCCGGGTATGCTCCCAATGACAAGTGGAAAACCGAAAGGTTCAAGTATGGGCTGAGGGAAGACATTGCTCAGAGTTTGAGTTCTTTTGCATATACTAACTATGCTGCCATGGTTCAACAAGCACACATAGCTGAGAGTGACTGTTGTGCGAAAAGGTGATGTGCAAGTATACACAATCGCAACAAGTAATATATTGATAAGTAAAGTTCGTTCCCACAGGGATTGGAATTAATCTATCAAGTTTAAGTGATTAGAAGCTTAGTGAAAAGAATTAAGTAACAAGTAAAGGTAAAGAGTTGTAAACATCATAAGTTGTGATAAAACAGTATTAAGTTTGAAGTAATTAAAGGTGAGTTGGATAGCTCAATAGTATGTAAATTCCCAAGTGTAATGTTCAGATAATATTAGACGCTGTAGCGTTAAGCGCTGTAGCGCTTCAGAATCCTTAGACGCTGTATATTAAGCTCTTACAATATTTGCCTTATGAACTACTACTCCCCTATGTCTAGAGTTAAGTAGTGCTTCCTTTAAATGTCTTTAAAGGGGTTTCATTCATATCATTCCTTGAGTTCTCTTTGTGAACCATGTCTGTACCCACAAAGTTACCTTGTTTTAGTTGATCATTCCCAAACCAAGATTGAAAGTATTATGACACAAGGAATAAAACGCAAACATCATAATATTATACAAAAGTTACTCAAGGTTCCTTACATACCAAGAACAATCCAACTACAACAAAGTTAGCTCATCACAAGTTCCATCAACATAATACAACTAGAGAGTATGTATTACCTTATGAAGACAAGAGAAGAGTGGTTGCAAAAGATGCACTCCAATGATCCCAAGTAGCATACAAGAGATGAAGTTGAGGCGTGAGCAAAACCTTTGATGAAGACTAAGAAAAACTATATTAAAAATAAAAGCTTAAAATTTGTGCATCAATGGAGAATAGCTACTATGTATTGTGTGTAGTTCTTCTTTCAAAACTACCACACTTGTCTACGTATGTTACCTCCTAGAGAAGCAATCTTAATTTAATCTAATCTATATCTAAGTCTTAATAGAATAATAATATTACATGATGATTATTAGACTTAGATATTATCCTTAAAGTACTTTACAAAAAGTGCTAATGATGGAATACAACAACTATCACATGGGTTCCATTTAGGAGGCGCCAAGTGTAATTTAGCATCCACTTGAAAGTCAACAAATCCAGCTGAGAGGAAGAGATAAGGGTGGTGACTCATCATGTCCTCAAGTGGCCACACAAATATCTCAATGGTCAGCCGTCATATAACGCTGTAGCGTCTCGTAGATAGCACACCGCTGCAGCGCTAAAGCAAAACATCAAACATATTCACAAAGGCATTGACTATGCCCAAGGTTTAAGGAATTAACTTATAACCTATATTTATTCTAATATTCATATATTCACATATTTAAGCACTAAAATTACTTGAGAAAAGAGCTTTGACTTAAGTATTAGGAGCATAAATAACCTATATAAAATAAGGTTATCACACCCCCAAACTTAAACCATTGCTTGTCCCCAAGTAATGACACTTGAACAAGACAAAATGCTCACATAATTAGCTGCAGCTTTTAAATTAAACAGGATTTATTCATAAGCTAATTCTTATCATTTTCACACACCATAGTGGTTCACAATTCAAATAGAATCATTACTGCTCAGTTGTGAGTGTGTGACATCAAAGCTTAACTTAGTTCCTAGTTAATTTCAGAATTTCTCCAAGGTTTGGGAAGAATGGATTTCTTTTGGGTTAGGCAAAGAATGTTTTCAAAAAGAAGAGTGGAATAACAATTTCACACAAGATCTGAGGGGCTTCAAAGCACAGCAAAGGGCTTTAATTAGGCATTTTTCAGAATATTGGTCAGTGCATAAACTTTTGGTCTGGTGATCAGCCGCTGTAGCGCTTCAAAGTCCGTAGACGCTGCAGCGCTAGATTTTAATGATTAAAACTAGATGCTATCTTCATTACTGAGCTCCTTATTTGCATTTTCTTTTTATGCTTTTTGGAACAGCTCAGCAATTTATTTAAGATATTTTGCAACTTTTTTTTTCTTTTAAGACCACATTCATTTTTATTATATTTTTTTTTATTTTGCAAAGACCAATTTATCATCTTTTGTTCCTAGCCTTAACATAACCGATGCTCCCCCAAACTTAGCTTTTAAAACAACTCTCAATTTTTAATGAAAACTTGGCTAACCCTTTGGTTATCCAAACTTAACTTTATCCTTAGA
This sequence comes from Astragalus membranaceus, assembly GCA_039519185.1. Lineage (NCBI taxonomy): Eukaryota > Viridiplantae > Streptophyta > Magnoliopsida > Fabales > Fabaceae > Astragalus > Astragalus membranaceus. The sequence goes on along the minus strand of CM076846.1, from coordinate 228,955,691 downwards.
TTACTCTTAGCTAACTAGGTTCTTCACTAAGCTTGGATTTTGTGTAAAAGCAGCAATAACATCATTTCATTGCTTACACAATGCTGCCTTACTCAAAAAAAATTCTTATTTAAATTTAGCCATATGAATCAGCTTTTGCTTACTAAGAAATTTAAAACATGCAGCTAATCATACTTTCTATTTAAGCATACAAAATATTCAAAAACATGCAACACATGCAAAACATGGCATAATTATACTAAATATTTAAAAAAATCATTGTACTTAATTTAAAAACACTGTTAACCATAAGGTCCTCCCCCAGAAATTAAATTCAGCAGTGTCCTCACTGCGTGCTTGACAAGAAAGGGAGAGGCCTTAGAACAACAACAAAATAAAGTACAAAGTACATAACTGGCATAAGAAGCCAACAATTCTTGCCTTATTAGGCCTTCTTGAGCCTCTTACTGGCTCTTGAAGGTGCTGGGGCTCCTTTTGCTGCCTTCTTCTTCTTTGGCTGAGGTGGAGCAGTGCTTTCAGCCGCTACAGCGGTTGGTGGCGCTGCAGCGCTTACTTCTTGAACTGCTGCCGCTGCAGCGTCTGATTCCTGCTCTGCTTCTTCCTCTTCTGTTTGCTCTGGCTCCTCTTCTTCCTCCTGTTCTTCCAGCACTGGCTCTGTTTCATCCTGCATATTCACCAGCTCCTCAGCAGCCTCTTTTTCAGATTCCTCCTCCGTCAGATTTACCTCAGGTAATGGGTCACTAGGTACTGCAGACATAGTTGCTGCAGCACCTACTGGCTGAATACCTTCTTCTGGGTACTCAGCCAGTTTGACACCTGGGTTTCTTCTAGCCTTTGTGTACGACTGGTAAATTTTCTTGAGCTGCTCAGTGGGTTTTTCTTTTGTTTCTGGCTGCTTTGGTTGAGGCTTCTTTGGTGTTACTTGCTTGGCAGGTGTTTTCTTAGGTGTTGGTTTGGTTGGTTCAGGGATGGTGGTGGGGGTTGATGGTGGATTGGCTGTTTTGGCAGGGGGGGTTTTTGGTTTCTTTGGGCTTGGGGTTGGATCACACTGTATTTCTTCAGCTTGCTCCTCTTCCTCACTCTCAGATTCTTCTTCAGTATCACTCTCCTCTTCTGATGATTCTTCATCATCCTGCTTTTCCATCTCTTTCATAACTGCAATAGTTTCTTCTTCATCTTCCTCACTAATGTTTTCAATGTCATCAGAATCCAGGCTTTCCTCCTCTACTACAGCTTTTTGCACTTTCTTGGCTGGGCTAGGCTTTGTTTTCTTTGCTGGACTAGCCTTTGCTTTCTTTGATGGACTAGCCACAACCTTTTTCTTTTCTGCCCTAACTCCCTTTTTAACTTGCTTTTTAATTGGCTCTTCTTCCAGCAGCCAATCAGGGAATTGGGGAGGGGGAATTGATGTTTTTCCTTTGGATATTTGAGCATACAATGCTTTTTCCCAGTCAAATTTTTCTTTCACAAATTTGCAGAGGACCTGCTGCTTCAGCTCTAAGCGCTGTAGCGCTTGAGAGTCAGAAGACGCTGCAGCGGCAGGTTTCTGCTTAACTTTGAAAATGCAAGGAAATGTGTAACGCCCCAAAATAATTTAATTATTTATTTAATTAAGTTATTTAAGGCTTACAATATTTATTTAATTTAATTAAATAATTCAAGGTTTAATTATTTTTATTTTATTTATTAGGAGGTGTTGTCACTGATTGAGTGGTGCGAGCAAGGGCCCGTGATCCACAATTAGGCCCGGAGCCCATTGCCTTGTCAAGTATTCGACTCACAAGGGGTCTAGGGGTTAGTTTTCATTTGTTACTTTATTGCAAAAAAAAAAATAAGAAAAGAAACGTAAAGAGAGAGTGAGAAGAGAAAGAGTTGCGAAGGGAAGAGGAGAAGAAGAGGAGTGGGCGAATCACTCAAGAGGAGGAAGAGCTTGATTGGAGTCTTGCAATTTTTCCTTGGAGCTTTGTTAGCAATTCGACTTCCATAAGGTTAGGGGGTCCTCTTTTTGTTTTTAATGATTTATGCGAATTGGTGATTGCTTAGGGTTAGGGTTCTAGGTTAGTTCTATGAATGAATTGTGATGTTAATGATTAATTCATAATATTGTGATGCTTGATGATGGAATTGCTATGTTAAAAATCGCATGATTGATGTTGAGTCGTTGCTAAATGCGAATTGGAGACCATATGTTTGAATATATGACTACTTGGTGCTTACTTGGTGAAATTGAGGATCATGGTGACATTTGAATCATATACATATAATTGAGTATTTGGTGATTTTAAATTGGTGATTGAAAGTGGAAAATTCTGTTTTTGGAAGCTCCTAGGCGCCTTGGGCGCCATATGCGTGTTGCTGAATTTTTGTGTTGTGCGCCATAGTCATGGGCGCCAGGCGCCCAGCAGTGTGCTGCGCCAGTTTTTCCAAATTATGTTGCCCCTGTGTTGCTATTCTGTGTCACTGTGTTGCTGTGCCTGTTGCCCTGTGTTGCTGTTCTGTGTCACTGTGCTGCCAGTTTTGGCGCTAGTTGCTTGTCTCATGGGCGCCAAGGGCCCCAATGTCCTGGTGATAGTTTGGTAAAAATTGTTTTCAGGTTTTCATATTCAGGTAAAATGGCTCATGAAAAATGATTTTGGGCAACAAAAGAGTTGGGTTGCGTGTTTTCACTAGGCGCCTAGTGCATGGGCGCCAAAAATGATGTTCAGTTTTTGATGAAATTTTTATTGGGTTTTCATGTTCTGAGCATTTGGCTCGTGTAAAATCAATTTCGAAGAAAAATGAGTTTTGTTGCAAGTTGGTCTTAGGCGCCTAGTGCCTGGGCGCCGTGTTGCTGTGCTGGGCGCAATGCGCCTGTGTGCGCGTGTTGCCCCTGGGCGCCTAGCGCCTGTGCGCGTGTTGTTCCTGAGCGCCAAGCGCCCATGCGCCTGTGCGTGTTGCCTCTCCTGGGCGCCAGCGCCATGCGCCAAATTTTTTTGTGTTGCTCCTGGGCGCCCAGCGCCCTGCGCCATGTTCTGTGTTGCTCCTGGGCGCCCAGCGCCCATGCGCCAGTTTCAGGATGTCTAAGTATTTTTCCTATTTTGTTTTTAATGTAACTTTTGACTCGGTTATCCAAATTTAACGGTTCAAAATGCGTTTCAAAGCTAATTCCAGTGTCTATCCAATTGTCCCAATTTTATGCAAAAATAAATTATTTTACTGGTGTTTCTGGGCTGATGGTGTTCAAGTGTCCAAATAGCTATTTTTACCCACTTTCCCTATGTCGTGTCAATATCCTAAGTTGGTCTATTTGAATTTGTGTTGGTGTGAGTGGTGGGCTGAATTGGTGAGTGTGATAAGGTGAGATTGGTGAGCAGAGGCTTCGGCCTAATTTTAATTTGGTGAGCTGATTGATGCCCTATGGTGAGATTAGAAATTAAAATGGTGGATTGATTGAATTGTGGTGTGTTGTGATGCATTCTCCATAACACCTCATGAAACATGTGCATTATTGGTGAGCAGAGGCTTCGGCCTAGTTTTATTTGGTGAGCAAAGGCTACGCCTATGGCTCAGGCTGTTGGGAACCAGCAAAATGGTGCTGAGAATGCTGGGACTCGCAGTTTGGCCACGTTCCAGAGAGAGAATCCACCTGTCTTTAAGGGCAAGTATAATCCAGATGGTGCTCTGGCATGGCTGAAAGAGATTGAAAGGATATTTCGGGTCATGGATTGTAATGATGCGCAGAAGGTCAGGTATGGTACCCATACGCTGGCAGAGGAAGCTGATGATTGGTGGATGGAGGTGAGGCAGAGATTAGAAACTGCTAATGAAGAGATAACTTGGGCTGTTTTCCGTAGAGAGTTCTTGCGTAAGTATTTTCCTGAAGATGTGAGAGGTAAGAAAGAAATAGAATTCCTTGAGCTGAAGCAAGGAAGCATGTCAGTGACAGAGTATGCTGCCAAGTTCACTGAATCGGCTAAGTTTTATCCCCATTATGCTGATGCTGATTCTGAGTTCTCAAAGTGTATTAAGTTCGAGAATGGACTGAGGGCGGATATAAAGAAAGCTGTAGGGTACCAGACGATTCGGGTATTCGCTGATTTGATCGACAGTTGCAGGATATATGAGGATGATAGTAATGCTCACTCCAAGGTCATGAGAGATTTGAGGGGTAAATTTCAGAACCGGGGTAAACCGTATGAGGTTCCAGCTGGTAAGGGTAAGCAGAGGTATGCTGATAATAAGAAAACAAGTGGGGGAGATGCCCCTGCGAAGGTTGTGTGCTACAGGTGTGGCAAGCCGGGTCACAAGAGTTTTGACTGCTCGGATAATAAATGTTTCAAGTGCGGTAAACAAGGTCATGTGGCTGCGAAATGTGAGAAAAGGGATGTGGTGTGCTACAACTGTGGGGAATCAGGTCATATTAGTACTAAGTGTACTAAGCCGAAGAAAGAGAAGTCCCATGGAAAAGTGTTTGCTCTCGCAGGATCAGAGGATACTAATGAGATTAGAGGTACATGTTTTATTAATGGTATTCCTTTGATTGCTATTATTGATACTGGTGCTACGCATTCATTTATTGCTGCTTTGTGTGCTGAGAAATTGGACCTTGTTGAGGGAGATGGTTATTGACACTCCAGCTAAGGGTTCAGTAACTACCTCTCTTGTGTGTGCTAAGTGCCCTCTGTCAATCTTCGGCAGAGATTTTCTTGTTGATCTTATTTGTTTGCCGTTGGGAGGGTTGGATGTCATTCTTGGTATGGACTGGTTAGTATATAACCATGTGCATATTAATTGTTCCCGAAGATCTGTGAGTTTCCTTCCTCCCGAAGAAGAAGAATCTGTTTTGTTTCCTGCTGGTCATTTGCATAAGATAATGAAAGAGGGAGTTCATCTGTTTGCTTTGATGGCGTCATTGTCTGCTGAGAATCAGGCGATCATTGAAGGGGTTCAGGTAGTGTGTGAATTTCCCGAAGTGTTCCCGGATGAAATTCCAAGTGTTCCGCCAGAGAGGGAGGTTGAGTTTGCTATTGATCTTATACCTGGTACTAGGCCTGTGTCTATGGCACTGTACCGGATGTCAGCCTCAGAGTTGTCTGAATTGAAAAAGCAATTAGAAGATCTACTTGAGAAGAAATTTGTAAGGCCAAGTGTGTCACCGTGGGGTGCTCCGGTATTGTTAGTGAAAAAGAAGGACGGGAGTATGAGGCTTTGTGTCGATTATAGGCAGTTGAACAAAGTGACAATAAAGAACAGGTATCCGCTTCCCAGAATTGATGATCTGATGGACCAGTTGGTAGGTGCTAAGGTGTTTAGTAAAATCGATTTGAGGTCGGGTTATCACCAGATCAAGGTAAAGGATGAAGACATTCAGAAAACCGCTTTCAGAACGAGATATGGGCACTATGAGTATTCTGTGATGCCGTTTGGTGTTACCAACGCGCCGGGTGTGTTTATGGAGTACATGAATCGTACTTTCCATAGTTACTTGGATCGGTTTGTGGTTGTGTTTATTGACGACATTCTGGTGTATTCTAAAACAGAAGAGGAACACGCAGAACATTTGAGGTTAGTGCTAGAAGTGTTGAAAGAAAAGAAATTGTATGCAAAATTGTCTAAGTGTGAGTTCTGGCTGAATGAAGTAGGTTTCCTTGGTCATATTATATCTGGTGATGGTATAGCTGTGGACCCAGCCAAGGTTGATGTTGTGTCTCAATGGGAGAGCCCGAAGTCAGTTACAGAGATTAGAAGCTTCTTGGGATTAGCTGGTTATTACAGGAGATTTATTGATGGTTTCTCGAGGTTGGCACTTCCGTTGACTCAATTGACGTGTAAAGGAAAAGCTTTTGTGTGGGATGCTCGCTGCGAGGAGAGCTTCAATGAGTTGAAAAAGAGGTTGACTACATCGCCCGTTTTGACTTTGCCTGTTCCGGATCGACCGTTTGTAGTATATTGCGATGCTTCCAAGATGGGTTTGGGAGGTGTATTGATGCAAGAGGGTAAGGTAGTAGCTTATGCGTCCAGACAGTTGAGGACCCATGAGAAGAACTACCCTACTCATGATTTGGAGCTAGCTGCAATTGTGTTTGTGCTGAAAATTTGGAGGCACTATCTGTATGGTACTAGATTTGAAGTGTTTAGTGACCATAAGAGTTTGAAATACTTGTTTGATCAGAAGGAGCTAAATATGAGACAGAGACGTTGGCTAGAATTGCTGAAGGATTATGATTTCGGCTTGAACTATCACCCCGGCAAAGCTAATGTCGTGGCTGATGCTTTAAGTCGGAAGAGTTTGCATATGTCGGCTATGATGGTGAAAGAGTTAGAGTTGATTGAGCAGTTTCGGGACATGAGTCTGGTTTGTGAAGTGACACCGCAGAGTGTCAGATTGGGGATGTTGAAGATCGGCAATGAATTTTTGGTTAGTGTTCGGGGAGCCCAAAAGTCAGATGTAAAGTTGGTAGACCTGTTAGTTGTGAATGATCAAGATGTGGGCGGAGATTTCAAGTTAGATTCCCAAGGTGTATTGAGATTCAGAGATAGGATCTGCATTCCTGACGATGCTGAGATGAAGAGAATGATTCTTGAGGAGAGCCATAGGAGCAAGTTGAGTATTCATCCAGGGGCTACGAAAATGTACCAAGATTTGAAGAAAATGTTCTGGTGGCCTGGTATGAAGAAGGATGTGGCTCAGTTTGTGTATTCTTGTCTGACTTGTCAGAAGTCTAAGATTGAGCATCAGAAGCCTGCGGGGTTGATGCAACCATTGGAGATTCCGGAATGGAAATGGGATAGCATTTCCATGGATTTTGTAACTGGTTTGCCAAATACAGTGAGAGGGTTTGATGCTATATGGGTGGTTGTGGACAGGTTGTCTAAGTCTGCTCATTTCTTACCAATTAATATGACTTATCCAGTTCCAAAGTTGGCAGAAATCTACATCAAGACTATTGTGAAGTTGCATGGCGTTCCGCTTAGTATTGTATCTGATAGAGATCCGAGATTCACATCTGAATTTTGGAAAAGTTTGCAAGAAGCTTTGGGTTCTAAGTTGAGGTTGAGCTCCGCTTATCATCCGCAGACAGATGGTCAGACGGAGAGGACTATTCAGTCGTTAGAGGACTTGTTGAGGGCATGTGTTCTTAAGCAGGGAGGTTCATGGGATTCTCATCTTTCGTTGATAGAGTTCACCTACAACAACAGTTTTCATTCTAGTATTGGTATGGCACCGTTTGAGGCGTTGTATGGTCGGAGATGTAGGACTCCGTTGTGTTGGTATGAATCTGGGGAGAGTGCAGTGTTAGGGCCTGAGATTGTGCGAGAAACAACTGAGAAGGTAAAATTAATCTGTGAGAAGATGAAAGCGTCGCAGAGTCGACAAAAGAGCTATCATGATAAGAGAAGGAAGGATTTAGAGTTTCAGGCCGGTGATCATGTGTTCCTGAGAGTCACTCCGGTGACTGGTGTTGGGCGTGCCTTGAAATCAAAGAAGTTAACTCCCCGTTTCATTGGTCCGTATCAGATTACGGAGAGGGTGGGAAGTGTTGCATATAGGGTGGCTTTGCCGCCTAATCTTTCGAACTTGCATGACGTGTTTCACGTGTCACAACTTCGAAAGTATGTTCCGGACCCGTCTCATGTGATTCAGATGGATGAAGTAGAGGTGCGGGATAATCTCACTGTGGAGACTATGCCTGTGCGGATTGAAGATAGAGAAGTCAAGACTCTGAGAGGGAAGGAAATTCCTTTGGTGAAAGTGGTGTGGTTAGGAGCTGCTGGTGAGAGTATGACTTGGGAGCTGGAGAGTAAGATGCGGGGAGCGTATCCGGAGTTGTTTGATTCAGGTAATTTCGAGGACGAAATATCCTAAGTGGGGGAGAGTTGTAACGCCCCAAAATAATTTAATTATTTATTTAATTAAGTTATTTAAGGCTTACAATATTTATTTAATTTAATTAAATAATTCAAGGTTTAATTATTTTTATTTTATTTATTAGGAGGTGTTGTCACGGATTGAGTGGTGCGAGCAAGGGCCCGTGATCCACAATTAGGCCCGGGGCCCATTGCCTTGTCAAGTATTCGACTCACAAGGGGTCTAGGGGTTAGTTTTCATTTGTTACTCTATTGCAAAAAAAAAATAAGAAAAGAAACGTAAAGAGAGAGTGAGAAGAGAAAGAGTTGCGAAGGGAAGAGGAGAAGAAGAGGAGTGGGCGAATCACTCAAGAGGAGGAAGAGCTTGATTGGAGTCTTGCAATTTTTCCTTGGAGCTTTGTTAGCAATTCGACTTCCATAAGGTTAGGGGGTCCTCTTTTTGTTTTTAATGATTTATGCGAATTGGTGATTGCTTAGGGTTAGGGTTCTAGGTTAGTTCTATGAATGAATTGTGATGTTAATGATTAATTCATAATATTGTGATGCTTGATGATGGAATTGCTATGTTAAAAATCGCATGATTGATGTTGAGTCGTTGCTAAATGCGAATTGGAGACCATATGTTTGAATATATGACTACTTGGTGCTTACTTGGTGAAATTGAGGATCATGGTGACATTTGAATCATATACATATAATTGAGTATTTGGTGATTTTAAATTGGTGATTGAAAGTGGAAAATTCTGTTTTTGGAAGCTCCTAGGCGCCTTGGGCGCCATATGCGTGTTGCTGAATTTTTGTGTTGTGCGCCATAGTCATGGGCGCCAGGCGCCCAGCAGTGTGCTGCGCCAGTTTTTCCAAATTATGTTGCCCCTGTGTTGCTATTCTGTGTCACTGTGTTGCTGTGCCTGTTGCCCTGTGTTGCTGTTCTGTGTCACTGTGCTGCCAGTTTTGGCGCTAGTTGCTTGTCTCATGGGCGCCAAGGGCCCCAATGTCCTGGTGATAGTTTGGTAAAAATTGTTTTCAGGTTTTCATATTCAGGTAAAATGGCTCATGAAAAATGATTTTGGGCAACAAAAGAGTTGGGTTGCGTGTTTTCACTAGGCGCCTAGTGCATGGGCGCCAAAAATGATGTTCAGTTTTTGATGAAATTTTTATTGGGTTTTCATGTTCTGAGCATTTGGCTCGTGTAAAATCAATTTCGAAGAAAAATGAGTTTTGTTGCAAGTTGGTCTTAGGCGCCTAGTGCCTGGGCGCCGTGTTGCTGTGCTGGGCGCAATGCGCCTGTGTGCGCGTGTTGCCCCTGGGCGCCTAGCGCCTGTGCGCGTGTTGTTCCTGAGCGCCAAGCGCCCATGCGCCTGTGCGTGTTGCCTCTCCTGGGCGCCAGCGCCATGCGCCAAATTTTTTTGTGTTGCTCCTGGGCGCCCAGCGCCCTGCGCCATGTTCTGTGTTGCTCCTGGGCGCCCAGCGCCCATGCGCCAGTTTCAGGATGTCTAAGTATTTTTCCTATTTTGTTTTTAATGTAACTTTTGACTCGGTTATCCAAATTTAACGGTTCAAAATGCGTTTCAAAGCTAATTCCAGTGTCTATCCAATTGTCCCAATTTTATGCAAAAATAAATTATTTTACTGGTGTTTCTGGGCTGATGGTGTTCAAGTGTCCAAATAGCTATTTTTACCCACTTTCCCTATGTCGTGTCAATATCCTAAGTTGGTCTATTTGAATTTGTGTTGGTGTGAGTGGTGGGCTGAATTGGTGAGTGTGATAAGGTGAGATTGGTGAGCAGAGGCTTCGGCCTAATTTTAATTTGGTGAGCTGATTGATGCCCTATGGTGAGATTAGAAATTAAAATGGTGGATTGATTGAATTGTGGTGTGTTGTGATGCATTCTCCATAACACCTCATGAAACATGTGCATTATTGGTGAGCAGAGGCTTCGGCCTAGTTTTATTTGGTGAGCAGAGGCTACGGCCTATTTGTATTTGGTGACGGATCCGACATGCATGTACCCGTGGAGTTTGGGTTGCATTACATGCATAATCATATATTGTGTAGTGCTGTTTGGAAATAGAATGTTGATGTAATTGTTTCCATTGTTGTGAATTGGTGTGTCTGGTTTCCTTTTCCTATGCAGTGCTTGATTCCCATATGTTATTAATTATGAAAAGAGACTCACCCTACTGCTTTTATGTTGCTTCTTATGTCGGCAACGTGCAGGTAATAACGAGTGAAGGATTCCTTTATGCCTTCGTCTGGTAGGAAGTGTCACGCTCTGATACGTAGCACCAGGGGGGGTGTCCTATGTTTATGCATTATTTTTCCTAAAACTGTTAGATTTGATTGGTGATGTATTGGTTTTAAATTTGAGAACTCTTATTTATTCCGCTGCTGGTGGTGATTGGATTTAGTTGATGCGAACTAAACATTTTCTTATGGTGTTATGTATCTTGATATTTATGGAGTAAGTGTAGCACTCGCTTGAATAGTTTTCAAAAAAAAAAAAGAGACTCTGATTTTATTTAAAAAAGTAAAGTTACTAGAAAGGGGGTGTTACAAAATGCCCCAAGAGGGGATCTTCTTTCTTCTTTCATTTCTACTTCTACATCAGCCTCCAAACACAACTAGTAATTAAACAAGGAAAATATAAGTTACCTCCCTTTCTAACTCTGCACTTCTCTATCTCCCTGGCTATCAATCTTCCTACGTCTATCTTTTCTCCAAGCATTATTGCATCTATGATGATGAGTCTTTCTTTTTCCACAAATGTTGTGTGAGATGTAGGCAGCAGGGAGTGTTTGATGAAACTACACCACAGATTTGCTTCTTCACACAGATAGGCTTTTTTAATTTTGTATTCAGCTCCAAATTTGTCCCATGTTGATCCTTCCACACAAATCCTTCTTCTAACTGCTTCCATTTCTTCGTCTCCCCAGTTCAGAACTTTCATTTCCAGTGCTTTTCCATGATAGCCCAGATGGAAAATATCATTGATTGTTCTGGAGTTGAAGTTTACAGTTTCTCCTCTTACCAGTGAATGGGTTTGAGGTTTTCCCTCCTTAGGTTCTTCAATGGCAGAATAGAACTCCCGTACCAAGGATGTCATGTAGTCTTTGCGATGCTTAATGAAGCTCTCCCATCCCAATGCTGTGACAGCGGTTGAAAACGCATCAGGAGCACTTTCTGTCCTGAATCCTCTTTCAGCTATGAAATCCATCTTCCAAAACCTCTGAGGATCTTGAGTTGCCTTAGCCATGGTGTTTATCAGTTTTTGATCATGCCATACTTTGGTTTTTTCTTTATAGATTGCTGCATTCTCATAGGCAAAATGCCTAAGTTCTTCCAATTCATTCAGTTGCAGCAGTCTAGCATCTCCTGCTTTCTTGTAGTCAAAATTGAGTTTTTTTAGAGCCCAGTGGGCCTTGTGCTGAAGTTCAATTGGTAGGTGACAGGACTTCCCATAAACCAACCTATAGGGAGACATCCCCAAAGGTGTTTTATAAGCTGTTCTGTACTTCATGCACTCCAGCTACCTTCTTTTGCTGAGCTAACCTTTCTATAGGCCATTGATAGCTATTTGTGGCAATATCATCAATCAGTTCACATGCCTCATTATAGGAGGTTTTCAACAACACACCCCCTGAAGAAGCATCTAACATTTGTCTGGTTGTTGGATATAGTCCATTGTAGAAGGTCTCCATTTGGATAATCACAGGTATACCATGATGAGGGCATTTTCTCAACAGCTCCTTCCATCTCTCCCATGCCTCAAACAGTGTTTCAGCATCTCTTTGTCTGAATGCAGTAACCTTATTCCTCATTCTTGCATTCTTACTTGGAGGAAAATATTTTGCTAAGAATTTCTCAACCATTTCATTCCAAGTATGGATAGAGTTAGGCTCAAGAGAAGTTAACCAGGCCTTTGCTCTATCCTTCAAGGAATAAGGAAAAAGTTTTAATCTGAATGCATCATCACTTACCCCTGGAATGATGAAGTTACTGCAGACTTCCAAAAATTGCTTTAAGTGTAAATATGGGTCCTCTTGAGGAGAACCACCAAACTGTCCCATTGTTTGCAACATTTGGAACATCATAGGTTTGAATTCAAACTGGGCTGTGTTGAGAGTAGGTCTTGCTATGCTTGTCTCCATGGTTTGTGGATCAAACACAGCATAGTCCCTCATTGGTCTATCTCTGTCATTTACCATTTGAGCAGGTCCTTCATTTATGAATTGATGTCTGTACCAGTCCTCTTGGTCATGTAAGGTTGGAGTGGGTGGCTGCTGATGTCTACCTCTACCCTTTCAACCTGGTTCAGTCCCTCCTCTACCAGAGCTAGATCTGCCATGTGGAGTGTTAGCTCTACCAGAAGTGGTCCTATGGCTATGTTCTGACATGGTGGGTCTGAGCCTGTGAAGATGTCTTAGCTTCCTAAACCTTCTCTCTGGTTCTGAGTATGGTTCAAATTCTGGTGGTTGAGACCTGGGCATACGCTGTAGCGCTTACTGCTGCAGCAACAAGAAACAACACACCAGTGTAAAATAGGCACTAAGTTCACTAAAAACTTAAACAATGAAAATTAAATACAATCCCCGGCAACGGCGCCAAAAACTTGTTGTGCGAAAAGGTGATGTGCAAGTATACACAATCGCAACAAGTAATATATTGATAAGTAAAGTTCGTTCCCACAGGGATTGGAATTAATCTATGAAGTTTAAGTGATTAGAAGCTTAGTGAAAAGAATTAAGTAACAAGTAAAGGTAAAGAGTTGTAAACATCATAAGTTGTGATAAAACAGTATTAAGTTTGAAGTAATTAAAGGTGAGTTGGATAGCTCAATAGTATGTAAATTCCCAAGTGTAATGCTCAGATAATATTAGACGCTGTAGCGTTAAGCGCTGTAGCGCTTCAGAATCCTTAGACGCTGTAGCGCCTTGGTGGCATGCCTTTCAGTCACTTTCGTCAGGGCTATGTTACAAGACTCCTATGTCTAGGCTCTAAATAAGTTTTACCCCTGTATATTAAGCTCTTACAACATTTGCCTTATGAACTACTACTCCCCTATGTCTAGAGTTAAGTAGTGCTTCCTTTAAATGTCTTTAAAGGGTTTTCATTCATATCATTCCTTGAGTTCTCTTTGTGAACCATGTCTGTACCCACAAAGTTACCTTGTTTTAGTTGATCATTCCCAAACCAAGATTGAAAGTATTATGACACAAGGAATAAAACGCAAACATCATAATATTATACAAAAGTTACTCAAGGTTCCTTACATACCAAGAACAATCCAACTACAACAAAGTTAGCTCATCACAAGTTCCATCAACATAATACAACTAGAGAGTATGTATTACCGTATGAAGACAAGAGAAGAGTGGTTGCAAAAGATGCACTCCAATGATCCCAAGTAGCATACAAGAGATGAAGTTGAGGCGTGAGCAAAACCTTTGATGAAGACTAAGAAAAACTATATTAAAAATAAAAGCTTAAAAGTTGTGCATCAATGGAGAATAGCTACTATGTATTGTGTGTAGTTCTTCTTTCAAAACTACCACACTTGTCTACGTATGTTACCTCCTAGAGATATTACATGATGATTATTAGACTTAGATATTATCCTTAAAGTACTTTACAAAAAAGTGCTAATGATGGAATACAACAACTATCACATGGGTTCCATTTAGGAGGCGCCAAGTGTAATTTAGCATCCACTTGAAAGTCAACAAATCCAGCTGAGAGGAAGAGATAAGGGTGGTGACTCATCATGTCCTCAAGTGGCCACACAAATATCTCAATGGTCAGCCGTCATATAACGTTGTAGCGTCTCGTAGATAGCACACCGCTGCAGCGCTAAAGCAAAACATCAAACATATTCACAAAGGCATTGACTATGCCCAAGGTTTAAGGAATTAACTTATAACCTATATTTATTCTAATATTCATATATTCACATATTTAAGCACTAAAATTATTTGAGAAAAGAGCTTTGACTTAAGTATTAGGAGTGTAACACCCCCTTCTAATAACTTTACTAATTTATAAAATCAGAGTTTCTTTTTTTTTTTTTTTCTGAAAACAATATAAGAGAGTGCTACACTTACTCCATTAAATCAACAACTTCAAATCTGCATAATTTGGCTAAAAACAACAAGATACATAGCACCATAAAATACCGGCTCGGTTCGCATCAACTAAATACAGTCATTACCACAGTGGAAAATATTAAGTTCGAAAACAAATCCAATACATCACTAATAACAGTCTAACAGTGTAATTAAAATAACACATAAACATAAGACGCCCCCCGGTGCTACGTATCAGAGCATGACACTCCCTACCAGACGAAGGCATAAGGATAACCTTCACTCGCTAATACCTGCACGTTGGCAACATAAGAAGCAACATAAAAGCAGTAGGGTGAGTCTCTTTTCATAATTAATAACATATGGAATAAGCACTGCATAGGAACAGGTAACTAGGCACACCGATTCACAACAAAGGCAGCAACCACATCACAATTACAATTCTCCAAACAACAATGCAAAAGGTATGGTTATGCGTGAAATGCAACCCAAACTCCACGGGCACATGCATGTCGGATCCGTCACCAAATACAAATAGGCCGTAGCCTCTGCTCACCAAATAAAATTAGGCCGAAGCCTCTGCTCACCAATTATGCACATGGTTCATGAGATGCTATGGAAATGCACCACCACACACCACACAATTCATCAAACTCACCATTTAATCAACTCACCGATTTAAAATTAGGCCGAAGCCTCTGCTCACCAATTAAAATTAGGCCGAAGCCTCTGCTCACCAATCACACCATAATACACTCACCAACTCAACCCACCACTCACACCAACACCAATTTCAATTAGGCCAATTTAGGATTTGACACGACATAGGGAAAGTGAATAAAATTGAAATTAAACACCTTGAACAACTTCAGTCCAGAACCACCAGTAAAAATAACTCATTTTTACATAAAACCAGAATATTTGAATAGACACCGAAATTAGCTTCGAAACGCATTTTGAACCGTTAAATTTGGATAACCGAGTCAAAAGTTACATTAAAAACAAGTTTGGAAAAATTTAGGCAACATCCTGATTTTGGCGCCCAGCAAAAACTGGCGCAGGGCGCCTAGCGCCCAGGCGCTGGCGCAGTGAAAACTGGCGCAGAGCGCCTGGCAAAACTGGCGCAGGGCGCCTAGCGCCCAGACACAGGCGCAGGAAAACTGGCGCAGAGCGCCTCGCAAAACTGGCGCAGGGCGCCTAGCGCCCAGACACAGGCGCAGGAAAACTGGCGCAGAGCGCCTAGCAAAACTGGCGCAGGGAACACGGCGCCCATGCATAGGGCGCCTTGGCAAAACACGCATGGAAACTCATTTTACTTCGAAATTGATTTTGCACGAGCCAAATACTCAGAATATGAGAACCCAACAATAATTTTGGCAAAAAGTGACACGCATTTTTGGCGCCCATGCACTAAGCGCCTAAGGCCAGGACAGACCACAACTCCTATGACTCCAAAAATTGTTTTGCACGAGCCATTTAACTTGGACATGAAAACCCAGTATCAATTTTCGCAAAATAAGCAACAGAAAATGGGGACCCTTGGCGCCCATGGCACAAGGCGCCTAGTGCCAAAACTGGCAACACAGTGGCACAGGCGCCCAGGAGGGCACCCAGCGCCCAGATACAGCAACAGACACAGCAGTGGCAGAATTTCCAGCAACACACACACACCTAGGGCGCCTAAGGCTCCATCAATTTTTGAGTTCCTCTCAACCAAAATTCACCAAATTAAATCACCAATGCCAATTTATCATATGAACAGTAACCATCACCTTTTTCCACAAAAAAAAATTCATTCAATCATAGCATCAAACAATGGGCATGCATCATTCTAATTGTGTACAATTTCAACACAAATCAAACATCTCTTTGCACAATTAAAAATTCAGCATAGCACAACATCACAATATACCAATCATTCATAGAAAATCACCCTAGGACCTAATCCTAAGCATTACTAATTCGCATAAGGTATTAAAGATAAAAAGAGGACCCCCTAACCTTTAGGAATTCGAAATGCAAGGCACCCCTCCAAGAAAATCACCAACAATTTCTTCTCACTTGCTTGAGCTTCCACCAAATGCCTTCTCTTCCCTTTGTTTTTCTTCAAAATCGTAGCTCCCCCCTTCTTTTCTCTCAACCCGTAGCCTCCTCTCTCTCTCCCTTTCTATTCTTTTTCTTTCTTTTGGCACACAAATGAGCTAAGCCTAATTTTCTAGCTTAAGTATGATTGGGCTTGGATCACGGGCTTTCTTCCACCACTTAAGCCCGAACGCTACACACACCCCCTCAAAATAATTATTTCCAACCCAACTAAGGCTCACATATAGTAACACCTATAATTATTTTATTAAGTAATAAATAATAATTATATTATTATTTCTACCACCCAATTTCATTTAATTAATCAAATAAATTAATCTATTGTTTTTGGGGCGTTACAACTCTCCCCCACTTAAAGGAATTTCGTCCTCGAAATTTTCTCCTGCTAAAGCCAACACTCCTCCACTACCAACTACAGCCATCTAGACAACTAGTGCTACCTATCACGCTGATTACTATTGCTTTGATTACCGGCGGTAAGTGCTTGGGCGGCCGTCCCTCCTACTTGTTCAGCCAGGTAACTTCAAGCAGTAATAGTCAGGCTCACCCTCTACTCCGCTGCGCCACTCTGATAGACTAACTTGCATTCTATCTCACTCATCTATCCTCATGGATAACGCAATACATCAATCATCACAGCATCACAACGAAATTCACAGAGTGCATCACAGCTGTACAACAAGCCACATAATTTAACAACACGACAGTAACGTCAACAAACAACTTTGCCATTCAGGCGACATCAACAACGACAAACCATCAGCAAAGCAACATCATCAACAACAACAACGCATGGGGCATAGTAGCGCCTTACTAATCAATAATGGCCATCGGCCCACAACAACAAATCAACAACAATATAACTTGGGCCATTCGGCGGTACCCAAGGCAACACATAAACATCGACATTATTAACGAGGCAACCACAAGCAACAACAAGCAACAATGCAGAGACAACTCCGGGACCAACAATCCCGTTATCAATAACACATCAGCAACTTCGGGCACCAAGGCGCCGACACTGCAACAACGACTTGGGGCACTAAGCCACCGACAACACAATACAACTTGGGGCTCTAAGCCACCGACAACACTACAACAATTTAATTCGACCGACACGCCTAAAAATCAACGACACCAGAAACAGTCAATTTTGCCTTGCAATTAGAATATTCAGTTAGGCCTCTGAATAAGCTTTCCAAAACATTTTAGTTTACTCAAATCGGACTCCTGGGTCAAAAGATATCGCAAAGACATTTTTCCGTTACAATGACAGCATAAACCAAGCAACGCAGGAAATTCCAGCACTCACACATAAACTTCAACAATTTATTTACCCTATCAAACGACATCGGAATTTAGCAAACAACCCCTCTACGGAAAACTTACGGAGTCTAGTTTCTGGCCATATTTTTAGAATTTCAAAATGATGAGTCGAATAGCACAGTTTTCACAAACAAGGCAGCTGGTCCAGAAAATGGGGCAGCGACTGTGTCCAAAGTTGTGACTCTTCTACAATGCCCAAAACAAACTCAAATAACACGAAACTTCAGCCTAAACAGTAAATAATTTTGTCTAGTTTTCAAAGAAATTGGATTCATTCGAAAAGGAGTTCATTTGAAAACACCACAATCAAAACATTGACCCTATGTCCAGACGGTCCCCAGAATTTTACCCTAACTTGCGAGACCCATAAATGGAGTTATACTACTCCAAATGCGACCAAACCAAAGCCAAAATTACCAGAATTAAGTCTATTCCCTAACAAAATATGTTCCATAATTTTTGGACAAACGAAAGGTTTCCAGTTTTAAAAAAATACAGAACCTATGTCCAGAATGCTCCCAGATTATTAACCTCACTTGTGGAGCCTATAACTAGAGCTACGCAAATCCAAATTGAACGAAACCGGTACCAAAACGACCGGCGTGAAATCTATTTTCACGAAAAATTAAACACGAAATTTTTGGACTGGCCGAACAGTCCCAGTTTCACGAAAACCGAAACAGTGTTACGCACTACATCTCAACTTTTTACAAACACAACAATACACATCAATCAATCAATTAAACATCAACTTTAACAATTTGAACAAAGCATTCTTAAGAACATACGACAATAAAAGCTAACCCAATGAAATACATAAACCGTGCCAATGCGCATTTTAAATGTTTATGGTTTCCCAAAATCACGTAGCACCAATTATAAAGAGTACAACAACCAAAACAAAATCAGGGACAATCCGGTGTAGGGATTACAGCTCACGGTCATGAAATAGTTCGCAAGGATTCGGAGTTGGAAACATCACATGTTGAGGAAAATTAGGCAAAAGACCGAATAAGGTAGATAACGACAACATAAAATATAGTCCGCTTTTCAAAACCATTTCACACGGTACCTGGTGCGTAATATAATGCGAAATCAAAACCAAACCATAGTAAAAACTTTATACCAAATCAGTGTTCATTTATTAAAATAAATTTCATACCCATATTAGCACTCAACCACAAAATTGTCTTACGGTGTCCAAAAGCAACTTCAGAAACCACTTCACTTTTCAGATCTCAAAACCACATAACACAATTCAAGAAGTAACGACTAAAAATTTTCATAAAATCCAAGCGTACAATGTCAAACTCCAAGTAGCATGGAAATTGCAAAACAATTCATGAAGGCCCTAAACTTACAACACTGCCTGTCAAAACAATCAGGGACAACACCCAAAAATAAACAACTAACGCGAAAGATGTCATAATTGTTTTCAATTAAAATTAAAAATTCTTTTCTGCTAAGTGAAAGATGTCATAGCCCCTTAGAATAGATACAAACAGCCTCATAATGGAAACATTTATAAATCAGGGAACACCAAACCTCAACATTTTTAGTCATGTACTAGTCTGACATAATTCGTCAAAACAATTCCCCACAATGCATTTAGACTCCACGTCAAGACACACCACCAAAGAGTTCATATAAGACCTAGTGTCGAAACAATTTTAAACTAGTCGAAACACATGTGAATACTAACCAACAAGGTAAGTTATTGAAGACCACACAAATGAAGTCAGAATTCATTCCACAAGAAGGTTAAAGAATAGCAACCAACAACAGGGACACAAGTTCACACCCAGAATGCAATACAACCTACAGTACCAGCAGGGGTATCTCCCCCACTAGTTCACTTACCATTAGCAACTCTTGGTTTACCTGCAACACACACACTGGTCAGCACTTAAAAGACAACAGTAGGTCGTACACCGACACAACGACTCGACGACTTGGCCGGACGGACCAACCATTGCTCTAATACCACTATTGTAACACCCCCTTCTAATAACTTTACTAATTTATAAAATCAGAGTTTCTTTTTTTTTTTTTCTGAAAACAATATAAGAGAGTGCTACACTTACTCCATTAAATCAACAACTTCAAATCTGCATAATTTGGCTAAAAACAACAAGATACATAGCACCATAAAATACCGGTTCGGTTCGCATCAACTAAATACAGTCATTACCACAGCGGAAAATATTAAGTTCGAAAACAAATCCAATACATCACTAATAACAGTCTAACAGTGTAATTAAAATAACACATAAACATAAGACGCCCCCCGGTGCTACGTATCAGAGCATGACACTCCCTACCAGACGAAGGCATAAGGATAACCTTCACTCGCTAATACCTGCACGTTGCCGACATAAGAAGCAACATAAAAGCAGTAGGGTGAGTCTCTTTTCATAATTAATAACATATGGAATAAGCACTGCATAGGAACAGGTAACTAGGCACACCGATTCACAACAAAGGCAGCAACCACATCACAATTACAATTCTCCAAACAACAATGCAAAAGGTATGGTTATGCGTGAAATGCAACCCAAACTCCACGGGCACATGCATGTCGGATCCGTCACCAAATACAAATAGGCCGTAGCCTCTGCTCACCAAATAAAATTAGGCCGAAGCCTCTGCTCACCAATTATGCACATGGTTCATGAGATGCTATGGAAATGCACCACCACACACCACACAATTCATCAAACTCACCATTTAATTAACTCACCGATTTAAAATTAGGCCGAAGCCTCTGCTCACCAATTAAAATTAGGCCGAAGCCTCTGCTCACCAATCACACCATAATACACTCACCAACTCAACCCACCACTCACACCAACACCAATTTCAATTAGGCCAATTTAGGATTTGACACGACATAGGGAAAGTGAATAAAATTGGAATTAAACACCTTGAACAACTTCAGTCCAGAACCACCAGTAAAAATAACTCATTTTTACATAAAACCAGAATATTTGAATAGACACCGAAATTAGCTTCGAAACGCATTTTGAACCGTTAAATTTGGATAACCGAGTCAAAAGTTACATTAAAAACAAGTTTGGAAAAATTTAGGCAACATCCTGATTTTGGCGCCCAGCAAAAACTGGCGCAGGGCGCCTAGCGCCCAGGCGCTGGCGCAGTGAAAACTGGCGCAGAGCGCCTGGCAAAACTGGCGCAGGGCGCCTAGCGCCCAGACACAGGCGCAGGAAAACTGGCGCAGAGCGCCTAGCAAAACTGGCGCAGGGCGCCTAGCGCCCAGACACAAGCGCAGGAAAACTGGCGCAGAGCGCCTAGCAAAACTGGCGCAGGGAACACGGCGCCCATGCATAGGGCGCCTTGGCAAAACACGCATGGAAACTCATTTTACTTCGAAATTGATTTTGCACGAGCCAAATACTCAGAATATGAGAACCCAACAACAATTTTGGCAAAAAGCCAGGACAGACCACAACTCCTATGACTCCAAAAATTGTTTTGCACGAGCCATTTAACTTGGACATGAAAACCCAGTATCAATTTTCGCAAAATAAGCAACAGAAAATGGGGACCCTTGGCGCCCATGGCACAAGGCGCCTAGTGCCAAAACTGGCAACACAGTGGCACAGGCGCCCAGGAGGGCACCCAGCGCCCAGATACAGCAACAGACACAGCAGTGGCAGAATTTCCAGCAACACACACACACCTAGGGCGCCTAAGGCTCCATCAATTTTTGAGTTCCTCTGATCAGTGCATTTTAATGCACTCTTTATAGCTTTGCATTTGGTATTTTTGATTGTGTTCTGTGTCTAATATTTAAGTCTTAGCGCGTTTCTAGATTTTGGGTCTTATTTGAGCAATATAGGAATTTCACGATTAATTCTTGTTTTATTGCATATTGACCCCTATCTACTCTGAAGGTCATAACTTTGTCTGTGGTTATCCGATTGAGGCGTGCAAGCATGCGTTGGAAAGCTAAGGAACAGAGCTACAATTCTTCTGTTGAGCTCGAAACCCAGTTTTGAAGTCTTGAAGGTGAAAACTGCGAATTATCGAAGCAGTACTGTGTAAAACGGGTTTTGGACCGAATATTAATTTGTTAACGGGCTTTTATCCAATAGCCCATTTAGTGATTAGGTATTTCGTTTTAGTCTTATAGATTTGGCTGGTCAGCAGCCGTTTTATCTATCTTACGCATTATCATATACTTTACAAAACTTTTGTGCTCTAGCCTCCATGGAAGCCTAAATTCCTAAATTGATTCATCTGTGAAAGGCTGTCGTCTGCGGATTTTGAGGTTCGGTGTCTAATGTTAATTCGTTTATTTCGTTTTTAGTTTTCAGTTCTTTCTTCTCTATCAATTCCACATTTGAATTCTTTGTTTGCAAATTTTCGTCTTTGTGTGATGCTTAATTACCCAGATTACGCTTATTTGCAATACGCGAATCGTTTATATATGACGCTTGTTTATATGTGAATCTGTTTTTCGCAACTCTTAACTATTCGGGTTATTTAATCGCTTGTTTTATTTAATTCGAGTAGGAATTGATAGATGATTGATTGAATTCAGTTATGATATTGATTGTGTTTAGTGGCGCTTGTTCACCATCATGATTGATTGAACACGTTGTTTTGACGCTTGCTTTAAAACGGTGCGAATTCGTATAAACTAATTGACGCTTTCTTGATTAGTTTATTATCAATCAAGAACTGAAACCTTGAACGAGTCTTGCACGAATATTTGGAACCAATGATAAATCCGAGATGCGTAGCCGGAAACCGGTGAATCAATTGTCACTTTAAGATTGTTAAACACCTCAAACACAAATCGTTTTCTTCATAAACAAACCCCCTATTTTATTGTTAATTTTGTTCCTGATTCTGGTAATCTTAGTATTAGAGATCCTTGTGAGACGACCAAGGTTTCTCACCTTGTACTACATTCTTAATCCTTTTCAAATATTTTGACCCGCGTACGACCGCTGATCAAATTGGCGCCGTTGCCGGGGATCTCTAATTAGGGATTACCAACTTCAGGACTCACTAACCACTAACATTTGTTTTTGAGTTTTGTTGCCTTGCAGGTTCTGTTGGTTTCAGCCCCGTTCTGTGTTGTCTCTAATTAGGTGAAAAAACGGTTTTCAGGAGATTTTCTCCGATTGCTCCGAAATTTTGTCAGAAAATCAGAAATAAATCAAAGAATAGGACTCCCATAAATGGGAGCTGTAGCGTAAAAATCTCAAATTCGTTCGTTTTCTATTTTTAAGTAATTGTTTTAATTTTTCATATCTCCAAAAAAAATCCAAAAAATTTTGCATATCTTTCTTTAGATTTATTTAGATTTTTAGTACTGTTTTTAAATATTTTTGGTTAGATTTGATTCGTTTTCTATTTTATGCATTCATTTTAGCATTAGGACATAGTTGGTATTTCTAGAATTGTTGCATTTTCTCACTTCTTGTTACATATGGTGCATGACCAGGTCTAATACTGTTAATTTGCATCCCTTTGACCCTGAAATTGAGAGAACAATACATCGTAGACTTAGGGAGCATATAGAGGATATTGGTAGTGATAGTGATAACATCTTTAGCCATAATCTTTTTGAACTTGATTCTGATCTTGATTCTGTCAACATGGCTGGTAGAACCCTTAGGGAGCTTGCTACACCTGATGTCACTTACAATGCTCTATGTATTAATTATCCTGATGTTGATGTTCCTTTTGAATTGAAATCTGGTTTAATACACTTGTTGCCAAAGTTTAATGGTCTTGCAGGTGATGATCCACACAAACATCTCAAGGAGTTCCACATAGTGTGCTCAACCATGAAGCCCCAAGGAATTCCAGAGGAACACATTAAACTAAGGGCCTTTCCCTTCTCACTCCAAGATGCAGCCAAGGATTGGTTGTATTACCTCCAACCAGGTTCTGTTGAAAATTGGAATGACTTGAAAAAGTTGTTCCTAGAGAAGTTCTTTCCCGCATCCAGAGCTACTTCAATCAGAAAAGAGATATGTGGTATCACACAAAACTCCACTGATTCTCTACATGAATACTGGGAAAGATTCAAAAAATTGTGCGCAAGCTGCCCTCACCACCAGATCTCTGAACAACTGCTCATCCAGTACTTTTATGAAGGGTTACTACCCATGGACCGTAATATCATGGATGCTGCTAGTGGAGGTGCACTTGTAGACAAGACCCCAGCAGATGCAAGAGCTTTAATAGAAAATATGTCCACTAACTCCCAACAATTCACAACCAGAAGCAACTCTGCACTTCTAACAAGGGGAGTAAATGAGATACATGCTAATAATCATAAGAGCTTAGAGAACAGGTTGGATGAACTCACGATTTTGGTAAAAAAATTGGCAACAGGTCAGACAGCAAGGGTTTGTGGTATTTGCACCTCTACAGAGCACCCCACAGATTCTTGTCCTACGCTGCAAGAGGATCCTAATGCTGATACCCCTCAAGCATATGCAGCTAATATATTTAACCCTCAAGCCAATGTTGATTTGTCTTCTAACAGGTACCACCCAAGCTGGAGGAATCATCCAAACCTTAGATGGGGAAATCCAGCTGCACAACAACAACAACCCAAGCAGCAAGTTAATCCATCACAAGTTGCTACCAGGCCTGAACCTTCATTAGATGATCTAGTTAAGCAGATGGCTGCCCAGAATCTCCAGTTCCAACAGAGAACAGATTCCTCAATTCAGAATTTACAGACACAAGTGGGACAACTAGCTACCACAATTAATCAGATGCAAGCCAAAGGGTCAAACCAATTGCCTGCTCAAGCAGTTGTTAATCCAAATGCACCAAACCCCAATGTTAGTGCTATCACATTGAGATCTGGGAAGGCTGTTGACACCTCAAAGGTGCCTGAAACTACTGTTTTGAAGAATAATAAGGCACCTGAACATGTTTCTGATGAACAAGAAATACCACTCCCTTTCCCTCATAGAGCAATGAGTACTAAAAAACAAGATGAGGCGGATAGGGACAGTGAGATCTTAGATACTTTTAGGAAGGTGGAAGTCAATATTCCCCTCCTTGAGGCAATCAAGCAGATTCCAAAATATGCCAGATTTCTGAAAGAGTTGTGCACACACAAGAGAAAGAGAAGGATGAAAGGAACTGAAAAAGTCAATGTGGGGTATAATGTTTCAACCCTCATGTTGCCCATGCCTCAAAAGTGCAATGATCCAGGAACTTTCTCCATCCCATGCACCATAGGAAATAGTCAATTTGACAATGCCATGCTAGATCTAGGAGCTTCAATCAATGTAATGCCCACATCTATTTTTAACTCTCTTGCTCTTGGACCTTTGCAGGAAACAGGTGTTACCATCCAACTAGCAAATAGGAGTAATGCTCGACCTGCTGGATTGATTGAGGATGTTCTTGTTAAAGTTAATGATTTGATTTTTCCTGCAGATTTTTACATTCTAGACATGGAGGAAGAAACTAAGTCCAGCAGGTCACCTATCATTTTAGGCAGGCCTTTCTTGAGGACTGCAAAAACTAAAATTGATGTACATGCAGGGACTCTTTCCATGGAATTTGGTGATACCACTGAAAAATTTAGCATCTTTAATGCTAAGAAACACCCTATGGAAGAGCATTTCCTTTGCAAAATTGAATTGCTTGATGGTTTGGTTGATACTTTACAGGTTGACACACTTCCTATAGCTGATGTTGTGGATGTAGCTGCTGCTACCATTGAGCAGCCATTTGTTTTAGAGCTTGAACCACCCCATAGAAAATTTAATTATGCATATTCACAGGGGAGTGGGAAGCTTCATGAGGCTAATATAGCAGGGTTTAAATCTGAACTAAAAGAGAAGCCGCCAATCCTAAGGAAACACAGGAACAACATTGGTCTAACCTTGGCGGGCATTCCTGCCAAGAAAGTGTGGAAAGCTAAGCATGATAAGTTGATTTCCAGAAAGGAGTTCTCCATTGAGCATAGAGTTTTATGGTTCAGACCCCGCCTGAAAATTATGGTTGGGAAACATTGATCCAAGTGGATTGGTCCTTTTGTTATTACTAACATTTTTCCTCATGGTGTAGTGGAAATAAAAAGTGAGGCGACAAACAAAGTTTTCAAAGTCGATGGAAAGCGCCTCAAGTTATTCCATGAGAGTTCCGCAACTGAAGATGCAACCATAAGAGAACTCTCATTGGAACATCCCACCCACACTGAAGTTTGACCAGGGAGTCCCTCCTCCTTACTCTTATTTTATGTTTGTTGTTTTCATTGAGGACAATGTCTGATTTAAGTGTGGGGGGTGTCTTTTAGTAGCTTAGTAGTTTGTCTTTTAGTAGCTTAGTAGTTTGTCATTTTTTTTTTCTGTTTACCTTCAAAGAAAAAAAAACAAAAAATTGTTATTTTAGCATGTTTTTCCATGAGTTATTGGTTTGTACAAGTTGTGAGTGATTTTACTATTCTAGGACCATAGGTGTTTTGACATGACTTGATTGATTCCTTGTTGCTCTTGGTATAATAAGTTCGATGTGAGCACTAAATTTTGCATCATCTGTGATAGTCATTGTCCCTGGTGAGAATTAAGCCTTTTATTAGATGGACTACATTTTGTCATTCTCTTCTTTCTTGTGTGTGACTCACTCATGTTTGTTAGTTACTCTAGAACTTGACTTGATTCTTGTTGAAACACTTGTTCACATGCATGTTTGAAATGATCTAGGCAATTCTGTTTTTTTAGCCACTAGCCAAATAAGCCTACCCTAAATTTATCCCTTTGTGAAAGCCCCTTTGAGCCTTTTTATCCCATTCTTTGTTTTATAGCTCATTACAAGCCCAAAGTGAAAAACAATGTTATTACCCAATCTTAGAGGGTGAAGGAGCTTTGAATTGAGAATTGTTAAATCCGTAAGTGTGGGGGTGTCCAAATTGTGCAATTGTGGTTCTCACTTGGGTTTGTTCTTGGGTTCTCAATAGAAAGTTTGGCAAGTACATTTGTATAGAAAAATATTCCCCAAAAAGAAAAAAAAGAGAAGAAAAAAAAAGAATGAAAAAAAAAAGTGTGTGTATTTCTTTTAATTTTTGTTTCAAGAAGAATGAAAGTGTGTAGAGAGAGTTATGTGGAGAAGTATATCAAAATAGAGAAATTCATCATACTTTGTTGAAGTTGGACCCTCTCATGCTCACTTTACAATTGATTTTCATTGCTTCTTTATCCTCTTTGATTCTTTTTAGTTTAGTTCCCCCTTAGGATTATCCCACCTTGACCTTGGCCCCATTACAACCCTTATAAAGACATTCTGATCTTATGTGCATGTGTTCTTAAGTGTGGATGTCAGAAGCTTGTCAAGCATATGGTAGTGCTAACTTTCATTGATGTGCTTATTATATATATATATATATATATATATATATATATATATATATATATGAGAGTAAACACAAGCCTAGACACTTGAGTGATTGAGAGCATTACATATACATATCCTGTGAGGACTCATCACTTATGATTCACTCTCTAGTGCTCTATCATCTTGTTTGCCTTGAATGTAATTAAGTGCAGTCTTTGATTGTCGTTCTCCTTGAAGCCTAGGAAAAGTATTTCTCTTATGACTTTGCATTCTTTGGGTTCATTGGAAACTCATGCATTGTTTTCGTGTCTTGTTTTGTGTTTGTTTTGCCCGGAGTGCAAATACTTAAGTGTGGGGGAATTTGATCAGTGCATTTTAATGCACTCTTTATAGCTTTGCATTTGGTATTTTTGATTGTGTTCAGTGTCTAATATTTAAGTCTTAGCGCGTTTCTAGATTTTGGGTCTTATTTGAGCAATATAGTAATTTCACGATTAATTCTTGTTTTATTGCATATTGACCCCTATCTACTCTGAAGGTCATAACTTTGTCTGTGGTTATCCGATTGAGGCGTGCAAGCATGCGTTGGAAAGCTAAGGAACAGAGCTACAATTCTTCTGTTGAGCTCGAAACCCAGTTTTGAAGTCTTGAAGGTGAAAACTGCGAATTATCGAAGCAGTACTGTGTAAAACGGGTTTTGGACCGAATATTAATTTGTTAACGGGCTTTTATCCAATAGCCCATTTAGTGATTAGGTATTTCGGTTTAGTCTTATAGATTTGGCTGGTCAGCAGCCGTTTTATCTATCTTACGCATTATCATATACTTTACAAAACTTTTGTGCTCTAGCCTCCATGGAAGCCTAAATTCCTAAATTGATTCATCTGTGAAAGGCTGTCGTCTGCGGATTTTGAGGTTCGGTGTCTAATGTTAATTCGTTTATTTCGTTTTTAGTTTTCAGTTCTTTCTTCTCTATCAATTCCACATTTGAATTCTTTGTTTGCAAATTTTCGTCTTTGTGTGATGCTTAATTACCCAGATTACGCTTATTTGCAATACGCGAATCGTTTATATATGACGCTTGTTTATATGTGAATCTGTTTTTCGCAACTCTTAACTATTCGGGTTATTTAATCGCTTGTTTTATTTAATTCGAGTAGGAATTGATAGATGATTGATTGAATTCAGTTATGATATTGATTGTGTTTAGTGGCGCTTGTTCACCATCATGATTGATTGAACACGTTGTTTTGACGCTTGCTTTAAAACGGTGCGAATTCGTATAAACTAATTGACGCTTTCTTGATTAGTTTATTATCAATCAAGAACTGAAACCTTGAACGAGTCTTGCACGAATATTTGGAACCAATGATAAATCCGAGATGCGTAGCCGGAAACCGGTGAATCAATTGTCACTTTAAGATTGTTAAACACCTCAAACACAAATCGTTTTCTTCATAAACAAACCCCCTATTTTATTGTTAATTTTGTTCCTGATTCTGGTAATCTTAGTATTAGAGATCCTTGTGAGACGACCAAGGTTTCTCACCTTGTACTACATTATTAATCCTTTTCAAATATTTTGACCCGCGTACGACCGCTGATCAAATTTAACAGTGGCACAGGCGCCCAGGAGGGCACCCAGCGCCCAGATACAGCAACAGACACAGCAGTGGCAGAATTTCCAGCAACACACACACACCTAGGGCGCCTAAGGCTCCATCAATTTTTGAGTTCCTCTCAACCAAAATTCACCAAATTAAATCACCAATGCCAATTTATCATATGAACAGTAACCATCACCTTTTTCCACACAAAAAAATTCATTCAATCATAGCATCAAACAATGGGCATGCATCATTCTAATTGTGTACAATTTCAACACAAATCAAACATCTCTTTGCACAATTAAAAATTCAGCATAGCACAACATCACAATATACCAATCATTCATAGAAAATCACCCTAGGACCTAATCCTAAGCATTACTAATTCGCATAAGGTATTAAAGATAAAAAGAGGACCCCCTAACCTTTAGGAATTCGAAATGCAAGGCACCCCTCCAAGAAAATCACCAACAATTTCTTCTCCCTTGCTTGAGCTTCCACCAAATGCCTTCTCTTCCCTTTGTTTTTCTTCAAAATCGTAGCTCCCCCCTTCTTTTCTCTCAACCCGTAGCCTCCTCTCTCTCTCCCTTTCTATTCTTTTTCTTTCTTTTGGCACACAAATGAGCTAAGCCTAATTTTCTAGCTTAAGTATGATTGGGCTTGGATCACAGGCTTTCTTCCACCACTTAAGCCCGAACGCTACACACCCCCCCTCAAAATAATTATTTCCAACCCAACTAAGGCTCACATATAGTAACACCTATAATTATTTTATTAAGTAATAAATAATAATTATATTATTATTTCTACCACCCAATTTCATTTAATTAATCAAATAAATTAATCTATTGTTTTTGGGGCGTTACAAGGAGCATAAATAACCTATATAAAATAAGGTTATCAGTGACCTGAAGAGGTTATATGCAAGCAGGAAAGTATTCCATCAGAATAAGAAGAATGTTGGATCATCCAACAATCACACGGGTTCCAAGCACAACTCCAACAAGGGGAAGCAGGTTCAGTCGTCGAACTCCTCAAGGTTCAGTACTTGTTCCAACTGTGGAAAGTATCATCAGGGTAAATGCCAGATGGGATCCAACCAGTGTTATTTCTGCAAGAAGGAAGGTCATTATGCACGGGATTGCCCAGAGAAGGAGAAGAGTCAAGGAGGTAACCCTGCTGCTACTACAACTCATGGGAGGGTTTACACCTTGGACGCCCAGAAGGTCACACCGTCAGATAATCTACTAAGGGGTACGGGATCTCTTTTTAATAACTCCGTCAGTATTTTATATGATTCAGGTGCGACCCATTGTTTTATATCTCAAATTTGTGTCGATCGGTTGGGATTGGCTTTAACTCCCTTGCCTCAACCAATCTCCATTAAGACTGCTGCTGAAGGTAGTGTTCAGACCCAAGCAATATGTGGAAATTGTCTTCTATCCATTAGAGACAGGAATTTTGTAGTAGACTTCATTTGTTTACCAATGAAGGGCATGGAAGTCGTCCTAGGCATGAGTTGGATGACGGCCAACCATGTGACTATAGATTGCTTCCATCGAACTATCGGTTTCGCCTCCGAATCAGTGGAGCTACAACCGCCCAATTCTGAAGCTGTTATTTCTTTCACTTCAGCCAGTAACTATCTGTTCCAAGGCGCAGAAGCTTATGTCATGATGCTGTCTGCATCCACTGAGACAGGTCAGGATTTATCTTCTGTGCAAGTTGTTAATGAATTTCTTGATGTGTTTCCCGATGAAGTTCCTTCATTTCCTCCGGATCGTGAGGTGGAATTTTCTATAGAGTTGGTTCCAGGCACTGGACCTATTTCTATAGCCCCGTATAGAATGTCACCATTAGAGTTGAGGGAATTGAAAGTTCAACTGGAGGAACTAATTTCCAAACGGTTCATCCGGCCGAGTGCCTCACCATGGGGTGCTCCAGTGTTGCTCGTCAAGAAGAAGGACGGAAGTATGAGATTGTGTATTAATTATCGTCAGTTGAATAAGGTGACTGTCAAGAACAAGTACCCTCTACCGAGAATTGATGATTTGCTAGATCAGTTGAGGGGAGCTTCTGTATTTTCAAAGATTGATTTAAGGTCCGGCTATCACCAAATCAGGGTTCGAGCTTTGGACGTCCCGAAGACCGCTTTCCGTACGAGGTATGGACACTATGAATTCGTAGTGATGCCCTTCGGTTTGACCAATGCTCCAGCCGTGTTCATGGATTATATGAATCGGATTTTTAATCCCTATCTGGATCAGTTTGTGATAGTGTTCATTGATGATATCTTGGTGTTCTCTAAGACGATTGAGGAGCATGTGCAACATCTCCGAATTGTTCTGAACGTACTCCAAGAGAAGAAGTTGTATGCTAAGCCGTCCAAATGTGATTTTTGGATGCCAGAAGTTAAGTTTCTGGGCCATGTAATATCTAGGACAGGTGTTGCAGTGGATCCCAGTAAGATCGAAGCTGTGGTAGACTGGGAGCAGCCGTCTACAGTTACTGAAGTAAGAAGTTTCTTGGGATTAGCTGGGTATTATCGAAGATTCATTCAAGGATTTTCCCAGCTGGTTCTTCCACTCACGCGGTTAACTCGCAAGGGTCAGCCGTTTGTTTGGGACTCAGACTGTGATAATTGTTTTGCGGAATTGAAGAATCGTTTAACTTCTGCACCAGTCCTTATTCTTCCGGATCCGTCCGTAGGATTCCAAATCTATTGCGACGCCTCTGGTAAGGGTTTGGGATGTGTCCTGATGCAGAATCAACAAGTAGTTGCTTATGCCTCCAGACAGTTGAAACCGCATGAAGAGAATTACCCAACTCATGATTTAGAATTGGCGGCAATTGTGTTTGCCCTGAAGCTTTGGAGACATTACCTGTATGGATCTCGTTTCGAAGTCTTTAGTGACCACAAGAGTCTTAAGTATTTGTTTGACCAAAAGGAGCTGAACAACAGACAGAGGAGATGGGTAGAATTCCTGAAGGATTACGATTTTGAATTGAAGTACCATCCTGGTAAGGCTAATGTTGTGGCCGATGCTTTAAGCAGGAAGTCTATCCATACTACAGAGTTAATGATGCACGAGATGTCCTTGTTGGAATCATTCAGAGACCTTAATTTGAGAGTAAAATCAAGAAGGAACAGGTTGGTGTCGAGTCACATTCGGATTTCAAGTCCCTTGAGAGATCTAATTCGCTCAGCCCAAGAAGGTGATGTAGAACTGCAAGCGTAGAAGAGATTGTCGAGTTACACAGAAGACGGTGATGGTGTAATTTGTTTTGATGGCAGAATCTGTGTGCCGAATGATGAGGATGTGAAGAGGCAAGTTTTAGAGGAGGCTCATAAGAGTCAGTTCTCAATACATCCTGGGTCTACCAAGATGTATCGAGATTTGAAGCAATTGTACTGGTGGCCGGGTATGAAAGTGGATATTGCAGAGTTCGTGTCTCGATGCTTGACTTGTCAAAAGGTTAAGATAGAGCACCAGAAGCCAGGTGGCCAGTTACAACTGTTGAATGTACCTGAATGGAAATGGGAAAGCATATCTATGGATTTTGTCATGGGATTGCCACGGTCCCAAGCCGGAAATGATTCTATTTGGGTAGTGGTGGATCGCCTGACCAAGTCCGCTCATTTTATTCCAGTGAGTTCGACTCACAAGGTTGCTAGGTTAGCAGATGAATATCTCAAGAACATTGTGAAGTTACATGGAATCCCTACAAATATCATCTGTGGCCACTAACCACAAACTAGTGCCCCAATGGTTAGTGGCCACTAACCACAGATTAGTATTAAAATGGTTAAAACTGAGACCAACACATTAACAGAATCACAACATGGAGTAAACGTGAAATGTGATTGCATCAAAATGAATTAATCGTGAAATCTGAAGTAATAGTTATTGAGAAGCTATATTGTTAGTGACAAGTAATCGTTATGGAAATCTGTGCCATCTAGAAAGTATTAACCACAATTGTACTAATCTGCGGTTAGTGGCCACTAACCAGTGTTGTGCATCGTTGTGCATATCTGTGGTTAGTGGCCACTAACCACAAACTAGTGCCCCAATGGTTAGTGGCCACTAACTACAGATATGCATAATTGTGGTTAGTGGCCACTAACCACAGAATAGTGCAACAGTGGTTAGTAGCATAAATCTCAACGTCTTCATTAGAAATTCAATTTCTTCATTAGAATAGTACATTAGAATATTATAATTAATTAAGACTAAATTATAATCCTTACCAATGTTATGCACATTTGTGGTAAGTGGCAATAACCACAAATTAGTACCCTAATGGTTAGTGGCCACTAACCACAGATATGCATAACTGTGGTTAGTGGCCACTAACCACAGAATAGTGCAACAGTGGTTAATAGCATAAAACAGGTTCAATCAATTCCAGAAATTTCATTAAATATAATCCAACCATTTTGATGCAATTTCACTGCAAAAGCATTCATCAATTCATGCGCAGGAACTTATACTACAACATTTTTGGTCTTTAACAACATTTAAAAATTGTTGCCAGAACTATAAAAAATGTTGCCCGAAAGTATAGACAACATTTTTCAGGTGTAGACTAAGCCAGTGTTACCTATTGTCTATGGCAACATTTTTTTGCACTTTCTGGCAACATTCTCGAAAAATGTTGCCTATAGGTTACGAAGAGGCAACATTTATCGTCCACACCTAACGCAACATTTAGAGAATGTTGCTACATTTAAGTACAGGTCATAACTGTTCCCTAAACATTAACAAAACAACATTTTATAACTGTTGTCTTTTATATAGACAACAATTTTTAACTGTTGTACATGGTATATAAGGAACAATTTTAACATGTAACTTTGTAGCTAAAAGTACCAAAAATATTTTGCAACTCTACTCTTAATTTTATTTTCATTTCATAAAATTATTAAAAATACTATTACATTAAACAAACATCTTTGCCTTAACATTATATATAATCCATAAACATACAAATAAAACTAAAATTTGATTATATATTCAACACAGTTAGCTTTAAATTTTAATGATATAATTGGTAAATTAAAATAAATGGATTAAGTGCAAAATATATAATGTATAAAATTTTTTAACAATCAAACTAGTTCAAACACCAATTCGAATCCATAATCATAAACAAACTGACATCGTAGTTTAATCAATTCCAATCCTAAAGGAAGAACTTATAATAAAAAACAAATCCAAGATGAATATATAGGGAATCAAAGTTCTTCATCTTGAAACTCATCGAGATAATCTTCCAACACATCATCTTCATCTTCTCCAATGATATCGTTCTGCATATAAGAATGAAAAACAGTTATAATGTAATAATTTTTTGAATGATATAGATATAATAAAACAATTATTATATATATATATATATATATATATTAGTTACCTTGTTACTGCCTTTGTTGTACCTTGACCACTCCCACCAAGAGTTTGTATTCCCTTATGAACAACATATTGACTATCAACAACTCCCACTTTTTTAGTTCTACCGCCCTACAAAATCACATTGATCTTAGAGATTCAGCTTTCGTGCATGGACAGTTTTACATGCCAAAGATAGACTCTGGTACTATCTTAGATATTGGACCTAACTCGATCTCACAAATAAAATGCAAGCAAATCAAGTGCATCCGGATAATTTTTTCAATTCACCACTTGTTTTCGGTTAGAGCTCGGATTTAATACTATTATTATATGGACTATGTAAATAACATTACCTGTATGAGCACCTCGTACTTCCCAGTGCAGTGACATCAATAGAACCAAAATGTATAAGAAATACATCCAACGAGCAAAAGATTGTAAAACAGTCAACTTCACCACAAATCTCAAAAGCCTCATTTACTATAACCAGCAGAGCTTTGTTTGTAATGCACCAGTATACAACACTTTATTTACCTGTGCACACAAGGACAAAGAGTTTAGCAGTTTGATGATTAAGGAAATTACTTGACAAATTTTATAGGACTCTCTAGATAAATCAGTAATAATATATCCTTAGTAAGATGCTAAATTGAAAAGTATCAATTAACCAGACATTTAATATCAACTGGCCCTTGGTTATGACATGCATATAATGATATTGAAAAGAGTTCTACGAATCGCGTACCTCTTCTTGGTGATACTGATACTTTGTAGTTCTATATACAATGAACAACATTACTGTACACACAACTGCCATAATCTATGATAACTGGGACACCTACTCCTTAGCCTTTTCTTTACTTCTTTAACCTTCTTATCTTGGATGAAATCAAAATATACTTTTGCATGATCTATGATAAAATTTACAAAACCAGCCCCTGCATTAAAATAAGATGCCTTGAATATTGAATGTTCTTTCATTTGCACCTCAAAAGTAATGTAAAAATTTTATTAATTCAGAAAAACAAGCACCATAGTTGTTTATTAATTAAGATTAGAATGTAGGTTCTGCTAGTGGCCAAACAAATCGTTAATAGGCTTAGATACCATAACCATACCATATAAGAATTTGAGTTTCAGTTCCACACTGGAACTTATGTCCCATATATTGAATAAGTTCTTCATAATGTTCCAGACAAATCGAAAAAGGAACATCTTAATCATCACAAATTATGAAAGTAGGACTTTGGATAAACTATACTAGTTAAATCTAGTTCAAAGTTCAAGTTTCTAATACAGTGAAAAGTGGAAATTGTAAAGCTATGAGGGGCCAGCTAGGAGAGCCCTTGTTCTTTGCAGCATTTGAAATGGTTTTCCTCTAAACCAACATAATAGGTAGTCATACAGTCCATATTCCTTGTAGCTAAACAGGACATTCCTTATACCCTAGAATACTAGAACAAAATATAGAATAAATATATGGTCTTGTGGATTTTCCTATATTACAGAGTAAGAAACTAACAAGTTATGAGAAAACAAAAAAAAAAGTTACAGCAATCATACCTCCCTAAGTATACTTCCTTCAGAAGAGATATTAGCGTTGCAATAAGGGTCTTTAAACCATTGGATAGATTTTGCAGCAGCCATGCATCCCATTGTTACCAAGTGGCTTCAGTCTCAAGAGGGGGGTGAATTGAGATTTAAAACTTTTCAGATCTTTCGAAAACGTTTTTCCCCTTTTCAATGACTTAGATCAATTTTCGCGCAAGTTAAGTGCAAGCGAAGGAATTAGAATATAAGGCAGTAAAGCGGTATAATAGTAAAGTAGGAAAGCAGTAAAGCACGCAGAGATTTATTCTGGTTCGGTCACCTCCTAGTGACCTACGTCCAGTCCTCACACCCTTGTGAGATTTTCCACTAACCAAAACAACAAGGCTTACAGGTGCCTTGGAAAACCTTTACAGACTCAGGCACTCTCCTCCTAGGATACCCCACCTATGGAGAGCCCTCAAATCTATTACAACAATAACAAGAGATACCCCACCCCTGTTACAATCAGCTGCCCCAAAAAGATACCCCACTTCCTAGTACAAACAGCTACCCTAGAGAGATACCCCACTCCCTAGTACAAATCACAACAATTAAATAATAACAAATGTAAAGACAGAAATACCTCTAATGAAGGCAGATATTACAACTTGAAGAATGCAACCCCGACTAACTCTTAGCGAAAGATCAGCTCAGACAGACCAACGGTGCGTGACGAGCAAAAATAAAAGCGTGAAGAGTTTTTCTCAAAATGTGCTCTAATTCGTAATAGTGGGTTGTTGAGAAGTGGAGGCTATGAGGCCTCTATTTATAGGCTATGAGAAAATCAAGTTTACGTTGAAAATAATGTAGGAATCGATTCTTCTTTTAATTAAAAATCGATTTTGACTTGCTTTGAAAAGAGGTGGCAATCGATTCTTGAGATCCAGGAGGGCTAGGAATCGAATCTTATACTCAATGTAATTTGTATGAATCGATTCTTGGCTTTCCTGAGACATGTAGGAATCGATTCTTTTGCTAAGTGAAAAGTAGTGTGAATCGATTCTTTCCTTTTTGAAAAATACTTGTGAATCGATTATGCACTTTGGTAAAAATAATATGAATCGATTCTTTCCTTTTAAAGACACTTGAGAATCGATTTTTATACTTAGCAAAATCGATTATGCACTTTCTCATTTAGTTTAGAAATCGATTGTGGACTTTCACAATTAGTTAGAAATCGATTTTAGGGTTTTTCAAAAATGCTTTTTGTGTTTACGTGTGCATGCATGCATTTTGAAAAACGTGGGACTTTGAGAGATGAGCTGACCTTCGGAAGAGCTTACACTTTTTCTTAAGACACACCCAAACCCTAATGACTACCTTTATATCTAAGGACTACCCTTAAACTTGAATCTTCAATTCTTGAGCTTGATTGTCTTGGATTGTGACTTTGATGTTTTGTCACTTTCATTAACTTTGGCCATCAACTTTGGCTTTGGCCTTTTACTATTATCAACTTTGGCTTTTGTCTTTTTCATCATCAAAACCTCTTAACCACTTCATCATCAAAACTTAGCCTGCAACACAAGATATCTACATTCTCCCCCTTTTTGATGATGACAAAACATTTACTCATCTCAAGGTGGGAGGTTAGTTCAAACAGATAATGCATATATATGATGCTATATGATGCTCCCCCTGTTTTATTGACTATATGCATGGTGACAATGCTATGATATATCTATATGCTAATTCTCTATGCTTTATGCAACCCTATATTTCTCTCCCCCTTTTTGTCATGATCAAAAGGGTCGATATATAATAAAGTTTGCGAATCGAATGTCACAGCTATTTGACAAGGTAAAAGAGCCATTGCTGATTTGTAAGTGATCATCAAAACTTGAAGAAAAACATATTTGAGACCATGAAGAGAATATTTTATCAAACACAAGTAAAGGCTAATTATGAGTCTCAAAAATCTGTGAAGCAGTTGTTTAGCCTTCGCACGTTTCATGCGGCTTAGTTTTTGAGAGTTGGTGACGGCAGCTAGAAGGTGGGAAGTAGAGTTTTGGGAAAAATTATTTTAGGTAAACAACGATTGTGAGTATGAATTCTGAAAATTAATACCAGGCTAGCAATTGATTGTAAGATGGATTAAAAAAAATAGCACTTTGTTGCGCCCGAAAAATCCGGTTTGGGACTTTTCGTTTGACAACGTGGAAAAAGTTTGGAGCCGCCACCAATATTTTAATTTTAAGACCAAAACATTGAAAAAAGGTCTTTTAAACAAGGCGGATGGTCTCTTGAAAACTAGAGATGTAGGTTCGGGGGTCGGTTAGGTACGGAGAAGGTATTAGCACCCCGCACCTCCTTTCTACCGAAAGGGAACCATTAACTTGATGTGTGGTTTGGACAAAAGTTTGAGTTTGAAAGCGGTTTATTCTACTTCTTTTCTTTTCTTTAGGAGTTTATTTTATTGAAAACGGGAGGGAAGAAGAATATTTTTGGTTATCTTTGAAAATCAGGACAAAACAAAGATTTTTTTTTAGAAGTGTGCTTGACGGGACAGGACCCCGCTCCTACGTACCCTCACTGGAAGAGGGATCAAAGCTACGTAGTTCTCGGGAACAAAACAAAGTTTTTTAAAAGTGTGCTTGACAGGACAGGACCCCGCTCCTACGTACCCTCACTGGAAGAGGGATCAAAGCTACGTAGTTCTCGGGTTTTTGGTTTTGAAAAAGGATTGAGCTTTCGCAATTGGGTGAGCGTTTGTGAAGACCGAACAACAACGGTTAGAATGGCCTCAGTACTAACTCTTTTGAAAATGAAATCATCATTAATGACCTAACCGGCAACAGCGCGATTGGTGTTTAATGACAATTGGTTTATTTTTGGGAAATGAATAAGTTTTCGAAAATAGGATAGAGCTTTTGCGAAGACCGAACAACAACGGTTAGAATGGTCTCGCTTCTAACTCCTTTTGAAAACAATATCATCATTAACAACCTAATCGGCAACGGCGCGATTGGTGTTTAATGATGATTGATTTATTTTTGTTTTGAAAGTAAAAATTTCTTTTTGTTTTGAAATGATTTTAGGAAATGGGTTTTAGAAAAGGAGTAGAATATTTCAAGTCAATTCTAAATACATAACCAAATGCAAATGAATGAATAATACTCATACTTCAACAATCAAGCAATCATGAACATATCATTCATTAACCAAGATTAAACATGCCCATACAATCAAAGGATTCAATTATTAAAGATGCAAAACAAAGTTCTCAAAGCAATTGTGTTGTGTGGGTGAGAATTGCTAAGGGACGGGCAACAATCTCAAAGGAGTGTATTTACCCTAATGACTCTATCCTACAACAAGCAAGTAGGCTTACGTCTTCATTAGGAGGTCATACAAGTGGAGAGGACGGCACACAATCAAGTCAATACATTTACATGGCATCAAGAACAAGTGAATACAATTGATTGTAAACATAGAGTATTCTAAGTTAAATGATTGAATATGTAAGCAATGATGCATGATTAGGTAAGCATGTAAGTGCATGAGTGTACAAGGAATGGATGCATAGCACTTTATTTATGAATGGATGGCATACAAGGATGCATAAGAGGATGCAAGAGATATAAGCATATGAGGATGCATGAGAGTGTCACCTAAACTAAGTATGAATGAAGATGCATGGATGTGAAAATGTTTTGGGTATTTTTGCAAGTTGATAAGTTGTAAAACTTTAAGTAAAAAGTTAGTGAAAAGTAAAGTAAAAATGCATGAAGTAAATGGTAATTATTTAATGAGATGGTAAAGTAAAAATGCATGAGGTAAATGGGAAGTGGTAAAATCTTTTTATGTTTTAGTAAAAAAAATTAATGAAGTGGTAAAAACCAAAGTAGTAAAATATTTTTATGTTTTGGTAAAAAGTTAATGAATGGTAAAGTAAAAAGGTAAAAAGTAAATAAACACTAAAACCAAGTTGAATCACATAGAGCAATCCTCTCACTTTGAGAAAAGTGCACTAGGCACTAGTGAGAATCAACTTGCCTATCATCAACAATTTACAATAAGCAAACTAAGATGCAAAGATTAACTAAACACACAAATAAGTTGAATCACCTAGAGCAATCCTCCCACTTTGAGCAAAGTGCACTAGGCACTAGTGAGAATCAACTTGTCTATCATCAACAATTTACAACAAGCAAACTAAGACACAAAAATGAATGGGCACATAAACTAAATTGAGTCATTTCTAGCAATCTTCACCACTTAGGTCAAGGTGCACTAAGCACTAGTGGGAATCATATTGCTAAATCATCAAACAACAAAAGTAACATTTAACACTAAAATGAAATACTAACAACAAGATTAAACATCACCAAACAAAGAACAACAACAAAATCAACTTGGAAATATTTTTAGATCTATAAGCATGTGAACCAAAGGAGACATAGATCCACATTTTATTTAATAAAAAAACACCAAAATTAACACAAAGCAACATATATCTATTTTTTGCAAGGATTCATATGATTAAGCAAGGAAGTGCAACAAAATCATATCAACCCTAATTTTTTTATGATATGCGAAATGCTAAAGCCCATAAACAACAATTTTATTTATGAAATCTAGTGCATAATATGTAAAGATGCAAGGGAAATTATTCAAGTAGAAGAATAACTCCTTCAAGGCCAAGGACCCATCTCAAACACCCAAAGCTCCCTAAGTCTTTGTCAAAATGTTTGAAATGGATCCTCAAAGCAAACAAACAATCAAGAATGAGTTTGGAGTAGACGAGAGATTATGCAAGAAAATTAAATATAAGGTGCAAAGCTTCAAGGGTTACCTCAAAACTACAAAGAGATGAAGAAGGAGATGATAAGCTCAAAAATTACTAGCTCTTAGCAATTTGATGATGCAACCTTGAAGAGAATGGAAGGAATGATAGTGATTTAACAAGAAATGGAGGATTTGGTGGTTGATTTTTGAAGAAAATATATGGAAGAGGGGGGGAAGAGGCTACGGTTTTGGTGAAGAAGGAGAGGGAGAGGAGGTGTGCTAGGGTTTTGTGTAGGAGAATGAGAGGCTAAAGGATCAAATGAGAAGCAAAAAGAGAGGATCCTTAGGTGTGGGAATGAGGGGGTATTTATAGGATGAAACTAGGTCTAAGCGTAGTTTAGTCTTTATGATTTTGATGTACTCTAGGATTGAGTCTTAAAATTAAATGGAGGGTTAGGATTGATCCTCACATGGATTGAGGGTAGGAAGAAAACACAAAATGTGAGAGTGAGAGAGTGGGGGGCGAAAGTTAGAGGAAAAAAAAAGAAAAGAAAAATTAAATTTTCTTATTTTAGAAGAGATATTTTATGTGAGGTAGGGTTAAGGGCATTTTAGGGAAGAATTGTGACCAAAGTGGAAAATTTGGGTTTTCTTATGAAGGGGTTAGTGTAAGTGAGTGATGTATTTTACCAAAGAGGGTATAATGATTACAAAATGGAAGAGTGTGGAAGAAATTGGAGAGAGAGAGAGAGAGAAGGAGAGGGGCGAAAGTGAGGAGAGGAGAGAAGAAAAAAAAACTTGTTTTTTTGGTGTTTTGTCTTATTTGAAGACACTTCCTCATTTTGCTTTTTGAATTTGAAATTTTTGGGCATGGGAAATAATGGGAATGCAACTATTGAAAATGTGTTACATGTTTTTGGGCATCATAAAATATTCCCCCTAGTCACCCATGACAATAAAAATTGTCACTTAAGAATTGAGGAATATTTAATGGTCCTTTTTTTATTTTTCTATGCACTAAAAAGGGAAAAATACATTTTTAATTATTTTGACTAGGGTTTTCTTTCTAAAAAATTGTACAAAAATTATCCTTGATAGAATAAAAATGTACTTTTTGTGGATGTGCATTTTTGGCGAGAAAATCATCTTTTTGCGAAAAATGACCAAAATGCCCTTTTTGACCCTAAAACCCTAATTTGCCTAAAAAGTGCATTCCAACCCTAAAAATGATTTTAAAGACCTTGGAATGACTTCTAGGACCCAAAATGCAATGCATGATGCTCTTCATTCTTCAATTTATTTATTTTTTGTGGAAAATTAGGGTTTTGACCTAAGCCGGACAAAATTAGGGTATGACAGCTGCCCCTCTTTATCTGAATTTTAACGAGGAATATGAATTGGTCGAAACATATTCCAAGGCAAAATGAAGATAAAGAATTCAGAAACTATACCGATTTTGTCTACTTAGGGAAACCCGAATTTTCCTCTTATTTTCTTTTTCTATTTTTATTGGGTGTTAGCCCGAGGTGAATGCAATGGATGAATCGTCAACTCTCAGTAAGCAGGAAACTAAAATGGTGCCAACCCTCAATA
Organism: Astragalus membranaceus; assembly: GCA_039519185.1. NCBI lineage: Eukaryota > Viridiplantae > Streptophyta > Magnoliopsida > Fabales > Fabaceae > Astragalus > Astragalus membranaceus. The sequence continues at coordinate 228,914,083 of CM076846.1, read as the reverse complement.
AGCTAGCGGAAAGAAATAAAGAAAGCAATAAAAAGGGAAGCAAAAAGGGTGTCGGCCCTCGTTAAGCCGCCGACGGAGGCTGCCTAAAGCCTTTTAACGAATCGTGAATGATCCGATCTTGCACTTGGGCCTGGGAGCACGTGGGCTCCAAAGGGGTGGTCTTGCGAGCGACCAGGGGAGGGTACTATATCAAGTCTGGATGTCGATATTTCCCTAGGACTGCGCCATGTTTTAGGCTAACACAGCTATCCTCTTCGACTGGACCTATTGAGGTCAGGGGGACTTACCTGCAGCTCGAATACAAGGTGAAGTCAATCTTGCTGGGGACACGTGGGTCCAGAGGGGATTCCAAAATCCAGTTGGTTTCCTTTAGTCGGTCAATGCTTCCACACCGATCCAGGATGCCTGCTCAGGTTAGCAGACTTTTCTTCAGCTTTCTCTTGATTGATGATCAATACCATTGCACTAATCCGGGATGTCTGCTCAGGCTAGCGGACCTTTCTTCAGCTTGCTCTGATTGATGATCAGTGCCATTGCACTGATCCAGGATGCCTGCTCAGGTTAGCGGACCTTTCTTCAGCTTGCTCTGATTGATGATCAATGCCATTGCACTGATCCAGGATGTCTGCTCAGGTTAGCGGACCTTTCTTCAGCTTGCTCTGATTGATGATCAATGCCATTGCACTGATCCAGGACACCTGCACACGTTAGCAGATGCAAGACATGGTGCATGGAATATGAATGCATGCTATGCAAAGTCCGTTATGCGAATGCATGTCATGTGAGTGCATGCGATGTGATGATTTAGTGGAATGATGAATGCAATGGGGTGTTATTCTTGATTCTTCGTTTCTTTTGTCAGCTTTCTTTTTTCTGACTGTTTGTTTTTTCTTGGCTTTTCATTCTTTGATCAGCTTTCTTTTTCTGATCGTTTGTTTTTTCTTTTGCTCTTTTGCTCTTTTGGCTTATTTTTGCTGGTTCAACCAACCCGCGAGACTCATGGCACGAGACTGAGGAACCCACTGGAATTGCGGGGCTCATGGGCCGAGTGCATGTTGGCTTTGACTTCGTCGTTTGAAGCAATCGTGAGTGCAATCGCTTTCTCCTGCATGATTAACTGGTTTTGGGGAATTGCTTTTTTCGCGACCTTTAGGGACTTTGCAATAATTGTAATGCTCTATGATTTATGCACATGTTTTACAGGTCATCATCACCATCATTATAAAACGTTTATTTTGAGCAAAAAAAGCAGGAAATAAAAGAGTGAACAGATATGAGAAAGTTGAACTTTATTAATGTGGAAACCGGTCGCACAAGAAGTTACGCCGATTGTTTATTACACTTGAAAGTTTACACTATAAAAAGACACGAAAAAAGAGAGAAGTTAAATTCTGACTGTCCGTCTCTGTGGAACAGTGCTAAACATTTATGTCCTTGACCTTGATCACTCCCTCATCCAAGTCTTCAGGGGAGTTGTATGCCTTTCTTTACTTTTCGTGCCCAAGTTTTCTGACCCTAATTTTTGCCTGGATCGCCCTTTGCGGGTTTTCAATCCACCGGGTCGCTCTGATTTTGCCTAGGCCGCCCTTTCGGGTTTTCAACCTAGCGAGCTAACTCTTACTTGGCTTGTCTTTCTCTTTTTTCGTCTACTTCTTTCAGGCATAATACTTCTTCACTTGATCGGAATTGACTGGGTTCCTTAAATCCTCTCCGTCCATGTTCGTGAGTATCAGTGCTCCTCCAGAAAAGGCTTTCTTGACCACATACGGGCCGTCATAAGTGGGTGTCCATTTCCCTCGGGGATCCGTCTGGATGGGCAAGATCTTCTTAAGCACCAAATCTCCCTGCTTGAATTCATGGTTTCGGACTTTCTTGTCAAAAGCTGTTCTCATTCTCTGTTGGTACAGCTGCCCATGACACAAAGCTGCAATTCTTTTTTTCCTCAGTGAGGTTTAGCTGATCCAGACGAGCCTGCATCAACTCTACTTCTTCCAGTTTAGCTTCCATGAGTACCCGTAGGGATGGTATCTCAACCTCGATTGGGAGGACCGCCTCTGACCCGTATACCAGAGAGAAAGGAGTTGCCCCAGTTGAGGTACGCACTGAAGTACGATAGCCATGCAAAGCAAAGGGAAGCATTTCATGCCAATCCTTGTATGTGACCACCATTTTTTGCACAATCTTTTTGATGTTCTTGTTAGCTGCCTCCACTGCTCCATTCATCTTGGGTCGATAGGGGGGAGAATTATGATGCTGAATTTTGAACTCTGTGCACAGGTCCTTCATCATTTTGCTATTCAGATTGCTGCCGTTATCAGTGATGATCTTGTTAGGAAGACCATAACGGTAAATCAGATCCTTCTTCACAAATTTGGCAACCACTGAACTGGTTACACTGGAGTATGAGGCAGCTTCAACCCACTTCGTGAAATAGTCAATGGCGACCAAGATGAAGCGATGCCCATTTGATGCTTTGGGTTCAATGGGACCGATGACATCCATTCCCCACATTGAAAACGGCCAGGATGCAGTCAGAACATTCAATTTGGCAGGCGGCACATGAATGTGGTCAGCGTAGATTTGGCACTTGTGGCACTTTCGGACAAAGCTGTAGCAGTCACCTTCCATCTGCAACCAGTAATAGCCCGCCCTTAAAATCTGTCTAGCCATAGTATGCCCCAGGAGGGTATTCTCTGCTGATGATGTACTGTTTGATATCATGATACCAAGGCTTGTCATCCGGCTCTTCATCTATGGCTGTGCAGTAGTGATGCGCAGGTAGACTCCGGTGCTGAATTGTGACATGAGTCAAGCTTTTATCACAATTGATATTGAACATGGATGATAAAGTTGCCAATGCATCAGCCAGCTGGTTTTCGCTTCGAGGGATGTGTTTGAAAGTGATTTCGTCAAAAGACTCCATCAACTCTTGCACATAAACACAATAAGGAATCAGTTTGGGATCTCTGGTCTCCCAATCGCCTCTTACTTGATGAATAACCAGGGCTGAATCTCCATATACATCTAGCCTTTTAACTTTCCATTCTAGGGCTGCTTGAATACCTAAGATGCACGCTTCATACTCTAGTATGTTGTTTGTGACATAGAAGCTCAACCTTGCAGTGACAGGAACGAAGCGATTGTCAGGAGATATTAATACAGCACCTGCCCCATGCCCCCATACATTTGACGCACCGTCGAAGATCATTCTCCACCTATCACTTTCTTGGGACTTCCCCTCATCAAACAGTGCCATGATATCTTCATCAGGAAAATCATGCTGCATTGGTTGGTAGTCTGGAATCGGCTGACATGCCAAATACTCAGCAAGTGCACTACCTTTAACTGTTTTTTGTGTGACATACAGGATATCGTATTCTGATAATTGCATCTGCCAACGGGCAATTCGTCCTGTAAGAGCTGGCTTCTCAAATATGTACTTGATTGGATCCATTTTTGACACCAACCAAGTGGTGTGACTCAGCATGTACTGCCTTAAACGGTGAGCAGCCCAAACTAGAGCACAACAAGTCTTTTCCAGCATAGAATATCTTGTCTCACAATCGGTGAACTTTTTGCTAAGATAGTATATGGCATGCTCCTTTTTCTCGGATTCATCATGCTGCCCCAACACACAACCCATTAAATTATCTAGCACTGTAAGGTATAAGATGAGAGGCCTGCCTGACACAGGTGGCATTAAGACTGGTGGATTCTGCAAGTACACCTTGATTTTCTCAAAGGCAGCTTGACACTGGTCATTCCACTTCAACTCTTGATTTTTGCACAGCAGTTTGAAGATCGGCTCACAAGTAGCAGTCAACTGGAAGATGAATCGGGAGAGGTAATTCAACCTTCCGAGGAAACCACGGACTTCTTTCTCTGTTTTGGGCACCGGCATCTCGAGGATGGCTTTTACTTTGTCTGGATCCACCTCGATTCCCTTCTGGCTGACAATGAAGCCTAACAACTTCCCTGATCTCACCCCAAACGTGCACTTGGTCGGGTTTAACTTGAGTTTATATTTCCTCAACCGTTCAAAGAGCTTCTGCAGATTGACAATTATGCTCCTCGTCGGTTTTAGATTTTGCGATCATGTCATCCACATAAACCTCAATCTCCTTATGCATCATGTCGTGAAACAGCGTGACCATGGCCCTTTGGTAGGTTGCACCAGCGTTCTTTAACCCGAATGGCATGACCTTGTAACAGAACGTTCCCCAAAGCGTTATGAAAGTTGTCTTTTCCATATCTTCGGGGTCCATCTTGATCTGATTATATCCCGAATATCCATCCATGAAGGAGAATAACGAGTGTTGAGCTGTACTATCCACTAAGACATCAATGTGGGGCAAAGGAAAATCGTCTTTAGGACTAGCACGATTCAGATCTCGGTAGTCAACGCACATTCTGACCTTCCCGTCTTTCTTCGGAACCGGGACAATATTGGCAACCCACTGTGGGTATTTGGCCACCGCTAGGAATCCGGCGTCAAACTGCTTTTTTACCTCATCCCTAATCTTTAGGGACATCTCAGGCTTCATCCTTCTAAGTTTCTGCTTCACAGGCGGGCATTCAGGTTTGACTGGCAACTTATGCATCACAATGTCAGTATCCAACCCATGCATATCTTGGTAGGACCATGCAAACACATCCATATAATCGTTCAACAGCTGAACCAACTTCATGCGATCCTCATCATTCATGGCGGTACCCACTTTGACCTCTTTCTTGCTCTCAGCTGTACCCAAGTTGATCACTTCAGCAGATTCTCCGTGTGGCTGAATTACCCTTTCTTCCTGTTTCATTAACCTCATGAGTTCTGGAGGAGCTTCCCAGTCTTCCTCAACATCCCCCTCAGCTTGATTAATAGGGTGATCAAAGTCAAAATATGGACTGTTGGCACTGTTATTTTGGGAGACAATTGCTGTGTATCTGCATTTTGCCGAAGCGAAAAAGCAGAATGAAAGGCGAGACAAGCAAGCAAACAATAATAAAGCGAGGAAAAGACACATGAAATGAAAAGGATTGATTTTTATTGATTGAAATTCAAAAACAACGTTTTATTAATGATGATGATTCTGAAAATAAAAACATGCTCGCCCCTAACAACTTGTCCTATGGCCTTGGGCAGAGCCACAGGGTTGCATTACAAATGATTACTTTAAATTAAAAGTCACAGGAAGATCAGCAGCCTTCCAATTCTTTAATTTTTCACTGGCACCGCAGCGTCGAACCAAACTTGCACCACCCTCTTCAGACTCAGAACCATCCTTGATGACAGCAACTTGATTGGGATCCAACAAACCAGCACTCACAAAACTTTGACTGATGTCGCAAATTGGAATCCTCTGGGGCTATGGATCCTGGCCTTTGGACTTGGCCAACCATCTGCCCCTTCGTTCATCTGCCATTTTTCTTCTTTCTTCCTCACTTGGGGTGTATCCTAGCCCGCAACGGTCCTTGTTTTCCTTCAGTTGAATGGGAGCTAGAATTCCCTGACCAAACTTTCCCAAGCCAGAACCAACCTTATATCCTTGGGTTAACATGATCTTAGCAACCATCTCCTCCTCCTTGGTCCTCTCATGAGTTCCTATCTGGACCACACACCGATCCATCAGGTCCTGCAGGATCATCTCAAAGCTTTCACAATTCCCCACGCACGTGGAGTCAGCACACCCCTCTTCATGGCAACACCCCTTCTTAACCACCCCAACATGGCATAACTCAGAGTAGATAACACCCAATGGGGTCTTGATCTTCTGCACATCCTTTACCAATTGCCCAACGGAACTTTCTATAGCATTGGTAGCTGGCCTCTGATGACCTGGCAATGGATTAGTTGTTGTATTCGGGCTGCCCTGCTTGAACGAGATCCACCCAGCATCTACTAGGTATTGCACCACATGCTTGAAGGCTTTACATTCCTCCACAGTATGACCGACCCCGTTTCGTGGAAACTGCAGGTAGCATTAGCGTTGTAACTTCTGGGAAATGGCGGCTGCAGGGTCTTCATTGGCCGAGTGTTGATCAAGTTCTTGGAAGTCAAGTGATCAAACAATTCAGTGTATGTCATTGGTATTGGATCAAAATTGGTCTGTTTCTTGTACTGATAACCCTGAGCCCTGTGACTGTCACTGCCTTGCTGAGATGGCACAGGAGCAGAAAATGGAACAGTTTGTGGTGGAGGGGTACCAAAGGATGAACTTCCTCCCGAGATTACATTTGTTTCCCCTTCCTTCTTCTTCGGGAAATGGGAGTGAGGCTTCTTCTGATTGCTTGAACCACCAGAGCTTCCTGCATTACTGAGGTGATTCGAAATCCCCCCACTTCGGAGACCATGCTCAAGTCTTTCCCCGAAGACTATCATATCAGAGAAGCTAGTTGAAACACTTGTAATCAGCCGGTCATAGTAAATTGCTGGCAGAGTTTCCAAGAACGTGTACACCATTTCTTTTTCAGTCAAAGGAGGTTGGACCTGGGCGGCTAGGCTTCGCCATTTCTGGGCATATTCTTTGAAAGTCTCCCTTTCGCCCTTACTCATGTGTTGCAATTGCGACCTGTCCGGAGCCATGTCCATGTTATACTTATATTGTCTCATGAATGCTTCGCACAAATCTTTCCAACAACGAATTTCAGAGGATTGCAGTTTCATGTACCAATCTAGAAGAGCTCCAGCCAAACTGTTTTGAAAGCAGTAAATCAGCAGTTTGTCATCATTGGCGTAAGGACCCATTTTTCGGACAAACATCGTAACATGGCTCTCCGGACAGCCTGTTCCTCTGTATTTGTCCATAATATATAGATATTATGATATATTATTTTATATTCTAACACTCCCCCTCAAGCTAAAGCTTACTAAGCTTTTAAGCTTGTTACAATAACAAAACATTTTCCCCATAAAACTTGAAACTAAATCTAGGATTGATATTTGTGAGTCATAACCAATATAAGACACCATCGGAATGACCGTCGATGGAAGAAGTCATCGTTAATGATTAATACGTGGGAAAGAGTCACCACCGGAATGACCCTCGATGGGAAGAGAAGACACCACATTATAAGTCATTAATGAGAAAGGAAGGCATAACAAACAAAACTAGAGCCAATGTTTGAAGAAGAGGGAGAAAATGCATCAACTAGGAGAGAGAAAGTGACAGTTTGAACTCTAACGTAACTGTTCTTGCACCAAAACCAAAAAGTAACCAAAAATCTGGAACCAGCAGGAAAATCCGACCCAGGCAATGGAAGCTCGACCGGAGAAGACGGCGGACGCGCCCCCACGTGCGGCGGTGACGGTGGCTGCTGGTGTTTTCTGCCGGACGGAGAAGCTGCACGTGAGAGCGCGTGGCGGTGGTTCTTGGGACGTGGTTTCAGTGGTTGGCCGGTTTTGAGGAGTCGAACCTTATGGTGGGGTTGGTAGGCCGGAAAAGTCGCCAGAAGTGTGAGATACGACGGGACAGCGACGGAAACAACCTCACGGAGTGCCGGAAAAAGACACGGCAGCGGAAGAGGGCAAACCGGAGTTGAAACACGGTTTGCCGGAAAACACGCCGGAATAATGAACACGGCGGGGGGAAGCACAAAATAGGAAAACTATAAAAGTGATTGTAGTAATGAAAAGGAAATAAATTGAAAACTGAGAAAGGAGGTGCTGTCGACGGCTAATACCGCCGCCGGCAGCGGTTGTGAGGCATAGAGACGAGGTCAGAAGATGAGAACCTGCTCTGATACCATGTTGAATATGTGATTGTCTGTGTGTCTATAAGAGAGCACAAAATAGGAAAACTAAAAAGGTGATTGATTGTAGCGGTGAAAAAGAGATAAATTAAAAACTAAAAAAAAGGCAGGGGTTGCCGACGGCAGATGACGCCGCCGGCAACGGTGGTGAAACACAGAGACGATGTCAGAAGATCTTGACCACATTCTAAGATGGTATCAAAGCCTATCTTAGATCCTTCGGGCCACTCACCATTATTAGCCACGCACCAAGCCCAATAGTGCTGGGCGTGAGGGGGTGTATTGGGAAAAACCCAAGTCCCACATTGACTAGAGTATGGTCTCAAAAGACTTTATAAGTGGGAGGCAACCCTCACCTTACAAGCCGGCTTTGTGGAGTTGAGTTAGGCCTAAACCACATTCTAAGAGTTTTTATGAAGTTACAATTAGTGAGATGTTTTTACGGATGGACGGAAGCTTGCGAATAACTCACATCTACAAGTTTGCTCAAGAGTACATGTATAGGACCCAACTCCCGCCAATAAATTTAGAATCGTTATCACCATGCAAAGTTGTTTTACAGTCACTCATGAAACTTTTCAACAAATTCTCCGTAGAGTTATCCATAGCTGGGGCAGCTTGCCTTTGATGATTCTGAGCAGGGAATCCTGGTGGTACAGTAGGTGTACTGGAATTTGTTACTGCAGCATTGTTACCACCCCATCTGAAGTTAGGGTAATTCTTCCAACCAGGATTATAAGTGTTTGAATACGGATTATTGTTTTTGTTGAATCCCGCATAATTTATAGAGATAGGATTTCCTGGACATTCTTCATACAAATGTTCTCCTCCACAATAGACACAACTGGTTGAACCTAGAGGGGCTTGTTTAATGGCTGCTACAGTTGGTTCAGCAGACGCTGTAGTGACAGCTGCTATAGCGTTGGAGGCACTCATGTTTTTAATCATTTGGTGAGAAAGGCCACTTGTGCTGATAGAGCTGAAACTTCACTGATTTCATGGGCCCCAGCTACCTTCTTCTATGGAGTTAGCCTTTCTGTTGGCCATTGGTAACTGTTGGTTGCAATGTTGTCTATCAAGTCACAAGCTTCATTATAAGAGATCTTTAGTAACACACCCCCAGAAGAAGCATCAAGCATAAGTCTGGTATGTGGGTCCAATCCATTATAAAAGGTTTCCATTTGAGTGATCACTGGTATACCATGATGTGGACATTTTCTCAACAACTCTTTCCATCTTTCTCATGCTTCAAACAGTGATTCAGATTCTTTTTGTTTGAATGCAGCAACTTCATTTCTCATTCTTGCATTTTTACTAGGTGGAAAATATTTTGCCAAGAATTTTTCAGCCATTTCATTACAAGTGTGGATAGAGTTAGGCTCTAGAGAAGTTAACCAGGCCTTTGCTCTATCCTTCAAGGAATATGGAAAAAGTTTTAGCCTAAATGCATCATCACTAACTCCTGGAATGATAAAGTTACTGCAAACCTCCAAAAATTGTTTTAAGTGCAAATATGGGTCCTCTTGGGGAGAACCACCAAATTGACCTACTGTTTGGAGCATTTGGAACATCATGGGTTTAAATTCAAAATGAGCTGTGTGAAGGACAGGCCTAGCTATGCTTGTCTCCATAGTTTGAGGATCAAACACAGCATAGTCCCTCATAGGTCTGTCCCTATCATTTACCATGTCTACAGGACCTTGATTAATGAATTGTTGTCTGTACCAGTCTTCTTGATCATGTAATGTAGGAGTGGGTGGCCCTCTACCTCGACCACCTGGGTTAGATCTGCCTCTACCTGAATGGTTTGGATAGTATTCAAATGTTATATGAGTGTCTATTTGGTGCTACCTTTTGGGATTCACACACACACACACCTTAAACAGGTTTTTGGCATCAGGGTAATTAAGAAAGACCTAAAAGAATAATAAAAATAATAAAGTCTGGTTCCCTTGGTGACATTCACCACATTTTGGTTACCGGAGAAATGTCTATGTTGGGCAGTAAAAAAGAAAAAAAATAAGCAAGAAAATTGGTTGAAAATAGAAGAAGAAGAAGAAGAAGAAAAAAAAAGATGAAAAAGACAAAAAAAAAAACACTAAAAAAATGGATCAAATAGCGGAAGTTTTTTTGCGAAGGTTTTAAAAACCCCCTCAATTTAATGTTAAAATGAGACTTTTCGGCTCCTTTAGTCAAAAAATTTGTTTCATTTTAAGGGGGTTAAACCCCCGGTGTTTGAAAGAAAAAAAAACCACTGTTTATACAAAAACCCTTTACACTCGATGAAATGTTTTCCCTCTTCTCTCACTCAATATCGCGCCCTCATCACCCAAAAAAAATTGAATGCTCTTTGAAACCCTTTCCCCTCTTTCGCTTCTGACTTATAAACGATGAAATCCTTTCCCCTCTCTCGTGAAACCCTTTCCCTCCGCTCATGTAATCCTTTCCCATCTCTCGTGAAACATAAGATAACACTCTTCCTCTCTCTCGCGAAACCCTCGATCTGCGTCTTGTTCTAGAGTAAGGAAGGAAAAGGTGTGTCTCGAGTGCAGCGTGCGTCTCTGCTTCCTTCGGTGTGCATCTTCTGCTATTTTGGAGGTAAGGGTCTTTTCTTCCTTTTTTTGTTTTGATTCTGATATAAATTCAGCATTAGTGAGATTTTTGCAGATTGATTTTGTTATTCTGTGATTATGAGATTTGGGTTATTTGATTATGTGATTTTGTGGTGTTTGATTATTCGTTGTGGTATAAATTTCCCTTGATTGATTTACCCTCGTTTATTCACAAATTGGTACCCTTATTCATGTGTTAGTTGTGCGGAGAAAAAAAAACTAGTTTGTTGTTGAGAGAGAAATTAGATCTATAGCTCATAGTTGTGTATTTTCATTGAGGGATCTGTTTATGTTAATCCAGCGTGGTGTTTTAGCTTTTTATTTTTGTTTTTTATTATTTCACAAAACTGTGAGGTTAGGGTGCTAAGAGAAATTATATCTATGGCTTAATTCATAGAGAAATTAGATCTATGGCTTATCGTTGTGCGTGGTTCTTCTATTCTTTTGCTGATTTTTGTTGTGATGAGTTACCTTTGCTGATTTTGTATTTGTAAGTATTTGCATTTGGGCATGTGCTTTTTCCCCCTTAAATTTCAAATGTTGGGCTAGGCTGCAAATTATTTTGCCTCACTCAAATAAAATATATTTCATTATATTTAATTAATTCAGTTGTCTAACCTATTTTATTGATTCTGGTAGGTTGCTATGTGGCAAAATGGATAGGTCGGTGTTTCAATTGATAGAGCTTTCAAGCTATCAAAAGAATGGGGCAACATCCATGTTATTATAGCTGGTGATTTAAATAGTGTTCCACATGTGAGCTCATTCGTTGTACTATCAATGTCAGGTTTTTGGTCCAATGTGTTTTTGCTTCATTGCTTCTATTTTTTTTCTTCTTGTGTAGGCCGAGTGCAATATATATTCTTGCTAATTTCATACTGATTACTTTTATCTATCAATATTCTCATGCCCCTAATGTTTGGTTCTGATCTGATCCGTGTTTCAGCTATAAATGGCGGTGACAATATGCATTAATCTTTTATGGGCTATTTTTTGTTAATTTGTTAATAAATTTTGTGTTTTTATTTTTTGTTTTGTTTTCTACTTTTGTTGTGTCAGGGTTGTAAGGAGAGACTAGAGATACTTCTAAAGAGAAGGCTCAATTGGCTGCTCTCTAGGTACTAAAGTTACTATTTTTTGTCGTACTCCTAAGCTTGTATGTTTTTAAATTTGTTTACCGTTTCACTTTACTCACTAACCAATTTTAGCCTCAAATATCATTATCATTCAATCATATCTTTACTGGTGTTTTTGGTATGGTTTCTTAGTTGATTTCATTTCGATACGCTATTGTGAATCACATATTTTCTTTAGTTAGATTATGCTATTTTTAGAGAGGCATTGCCTCAATCATGATGATGATTTGGATTTGATACTTTGTGTAGTTACTTTGAGGGAGTTATTTTTCATTATGTTGGGTTGTTGCCTACTTGCCTATAACTTCTAGTGTTTGCTTGAATCATTGTTTGAGACTCTGAGTTATTCTTCACATGCTCATCTAGCTTAGTATCCAGAATAGTAGTTTGAACTATCTCCAAAATAAAAATAGGAGATGCATATGCATATCTATTACCAAAAAAAATAGGAGATGCATATCAGAAGGAAAAGAAACTGAATTTACTTCTTCAGGGTGTTGGTCTTTATGGACCTCCTGAAACTTGGAAGACATTATTAGCTTGAGCAATTGCCAACAATATAGTTGCCAACTTCTTAAAGGTTCTATTTTGTTCTTTGTTCTCTGTAGACCACGTGTCTGATGTGGCATTCTAATCAAAGTTATATCCTTTAGCTCAGGTTGTATCTGGTACTATAATTGATAAGTGAATTGCAAGAGTGATGTAATTTAAAGACCGATGCTATATGATTTGATAAGTATATTTTGATATAGATATTGTATTTGTTGTTATCTATTTGGCTTTTTGATTTGTTTAATGTAGGATATTTGTAGGACAACATGACTAGGGACTGACTTGGTTATTGACTTGGGTAGAACACCTATTAACTAGTTGTAATTGTGTGTAGAATAGCCGGGACCGGCTGTGCAAGCTGTGCTTGCGCACAGGGCCCAATCTCAAAAAAAAATTAGGGCCCCCCAAAAATAGAAACTAGCCCATAACCCATTTAACCACATTTAACCAATGGTCCAAATTTCGACCCAAAAAAAACCAATGGTCCAAACCCTCACCCCTCAACACAATACGCAGAACAGAAGCGGGAAAAAAAAACAAGTCGCCGTGCTCTGCTGCCTCCATCTGCTCCGTCATCCGCCCGCCGCTGCTTATTCTCTGTCGGTCTCTGCAGCTTTTCAACGTTCAAGGTTGGATTTCGTTTTTGTTACAATTCATAGAGATTGATATTGAACTGAACTTCTCATTGTATTTCATATGTGTAATTGATACAAACAGATAGGCTATATATATAGATGCTGATTACAATAACAGCTCAGCAACTATATAACTAACTATATAACTAACTGTCAGTTAAAGTAACTGAACAGTAACAGAAATACAGATAAGACTATAACTATCTAACTGACAGTAGACTTAACATTTGAATCAGTACATACTCTAACATTCCCCCCCACAAGCTCAAGAGTACTTAGTACTTTGAGCTTGTTCCTTAAACTGCAGAACTGGTTTTTGCTGAGAGGTTTTGTTAAGATATCTGCAACTTGTGCAGCAGCTGGAACATAAGCTACAACCAGAGAGCCATTTAAAACCTTTTCCCGAACGAAGAAAATGTCAAGTTCCATGTGTTTGGTTCGTGAGTGTAACACAGGATTATGACTTAGGGCAATGGTACTCTGATTATCACAGTAAATCACTGGAGGAGGTACTGAAACAGAGAGTTCCTGCAGGAGAGATCTTAACCAAAGGACTTCAGTTGCAGCAAGAGCCAGACTGCGATATTCTGCTTCTGCACTTGACTTGGCAACCAAAGTTTGTTTCCTAGACCACCAAGATACAAGGTTAGGTCCTAGGTAGATGCATGCACCGGACGTGGATCTCCTATCATCAATATCCGATGCCCAGTCAGCATCACAAAACGCAGTAATACTGATAGGAGAGCCTGCAGTTGCTGGCTGAAGAGTGAGGCCATGATTGATAGTGCTTTTGAGGTACCTTAAAATACGTTTCACAGCTGTCCAGTGGGAGTGGAGAGGTGTAGACATGAATTGGCAAACCTTGTTGACACTGTATCCCAGTTCAGGTCTTGTAATGGTCACGTATTGAAGTGCTCCAACAATGCTACGATAGAGGGAGGGATCTTCAAACGTATCTGTGCCCGATTTGGACAGTTTGAGATTAACAGGTAAAGGAGTTGAAATGCCTTTACAGTCTGTCATACCAGCTCTATTGAGCACATCTTTGATATATTTGGACTGAGAAAGATGTAGGTGACCAGTAGGTGTAGTTTTACACTCAATACCCAAGAAATAATCCAAAGTACCTAGCTGTTTAAGAGAGTAAGTCTGCTGCAATTTCTGTATGACCAAGTTGATGGCAGTATTTGAGGAACCCGTGACTATAATGTCATCAACATAAATGAGTACAAGGATACAGCAGCCACGTTTGTTGTAGATAAGAAGAGAAGGATCACACTTAGACCTGTAGAAGCCAGCAGAAATGAGAGTGTTGGTGAGACTCTCATACCAAGCCCTTGGGGCTTGTTTCAACCCATAAATGGCCTTTTTTAAGTGACACACCAAAGAAGGATCTCCATGGATGAAGCCAGGAGGTTGTTGCATGTAGACATCCTCATGCAAAAGACCATGAAGGAAGGCATTGTTCACATCCAATTGCCTAAGAGGCCATTGGTGAGACAATGCAAGAGTTAGAACAGTTCTAATGGTGACAGGTTTGACCACGGGGGAGAAAGTTTCATAGTAATCCAATCCATACTTTTGATGGAACCCTTTGGCCACAAGTCTTGCTTTATATTTGTTTATGGAACCATCAGGGTTTTCCTTAAGTCTAAAAATCCATTTGCAACCAATAGCTCGTTTGTTGGGAGGTAAAGGGACAAGAGTCCAAGTCTTATTGTTTTGTAGAGCATCAAACTCAGCTTGCATTGCCTTAGTCCACTCAGGTGAAGACAGAGCCTGCTGGACAGAACTGGGTTCAGTGGTGGTAAGGTGCAGTGAGGGATATAGAGGAGGCCGTAGGTGACCTGTTTTGGACCTGGTTTGCATATGGTGGGTGTTATGTGGTGGTGAGGGTGGAGGAGAGGGTGAAAGAGAGCTATGAGGGTTAATTGTATTAGAGGCAGTGGAGGGTAGAGTATCAGTAGGTGAGTGTGGAGTTGGTGATGTGGTAGGTGCAGGGTTATAAGGAGAAGGAGGTGATGGAGGGATAGATGGTGTAGAGGGTGGCAGTGAGTGAGTAATATTGTGATGGCTAGGGGGAACAGTGTTTAAAAATGTGTTAGAGGATGTGTTATCAGTGGGTGAGTGTGAGTGATTAGTGTTAGTAAAGGTGCTTTGATAAGGAAATAAATGCTCATGAAATAAAACATCCTTAGAGATAAAGAGACGACCAGTGGTAGTATCTAGACACTTGTAACCACGATGAGATGAAGAGTAACCAAGAAAGACACATTGTTTAGACCTAAACTGAAACTTGGGATTATTATAAGGAGTAAGAAGAGGAAAGCAAGCACAACCAAATGATCGAAGAAAGTGATAGTCTGGTGGCTTGTTGAATAAGGTTTGGATAGGAATTAACTGAGAATGAGATGCAGGAAGCCTATTAATGATATAAACTGCAGAGTGAAAGGCATGATCCCAAAAATGGTATGGAAGAGAGGAGTGAGAGAGAAGTGACAGACCCATATCAACAATGTGTCTGTGCTTTCTTTCTACAACTCCATTTTGATGGTGAGTTTGTGGGCAAATGATTCTATGAATGATACCAAGATCAGCTAGATATTGTTTGAAGGGTCTATATTCACCCCCCCAATCTGTTTGAACAGATTTAATTTTCTTGTTGAGCTGAAGTTCAACAAGAGCTTTAAATTGTTTAAACACATTGAGAGTTTCTGACTTTTCCCGTATGAAATAGATCCAAACAAAACGACTAAAAGCATCAATGAAGGACACATAGTATTTGAATCCCATAGAGGAATTCATAGGGGCAGGACCCCATAAATCTGAGTATATAAGTTCAAGAGGTTCACTGTAAATTGTTTGAGACAGAGAAGAGGGTAACCGATGTGACTTTCCTAGACAACAAGCAATACAAAATTGATTTTCATTTCTTTGAAACGTTGAGAGGGTACAAGATTGAAGTATTCTATTTAATGTGTCTAGACTAGGATGGCCCAGCCTATGGTGCCATTTAGAAAATACATCAGAATTACTAGAAACAATAGAATTCAAACTGTTTACAGAATCAACAGAGGTGGCAGAATGTACAGAGACAGCAGCTGAATGAAGCGGATAGAGTCCATCTCGAGTCAATCTTCCATGTAAAAGTGGTTGATCATTGACCTGAGAGTGAACAGAGTAATGAAAAGGGTGAAATTTTACATAAGCATCATTATCTTGAGCAAATTTACTAACACTAATCAGATTTTTGTTTAACTGAGGAACGTGTAAGACATCTTTCAGATAGAGTGTGTGATGTGGATGTGTGGGGGATTGAAATTTAAAAGTGCTCAGGGATTGAACTGGAAGTTTGGTACCGTTGCCTAGAAAGACATTTTCTAGGTGAGCTGGTGGTGGTGGTGCACCAGGTGGAGCAGGCAGTAATGTGGCATGATTGGTTGCAGCAGTGTCCATCCAGTTGGAGATGGTGGGGTGAGCAGGATTAATGCTTGTGAAATTAGCCTGAGGAATCTGTGCAGGCATAGCTTGGTTCCATGAGGTTGACACAGCACCAGGAAGTTGTTGTCTGTTATACTGATAAGGATTTCCTATGGGATAAGCAGGCCCTGATGGTGAATTGAAAGCCGTGTTGAACCGGTGATAACAGTAGCTTGCTTCATGCCCCATGCGATGGCATACTTGGCATTGAACATTGGAACGCTGGCCATTGCGACCACCGCGTCCACGGGAACGGCCCCCACGCCCGCGGAATTGACTATTCCCACGATTTCCAGAAGCTAGGGTTTGAGAATTGGGGAAATTGGTGAAATTTGAGAAATTAGGGTTTCCATTACCATAATTGGATTGGGGCTTTTCTTGATGTTGATCATGCGAGTCACCCGCTCCAGAAGGATTCGTCGATTGCGTAAGATTGAGAGACGCAGATTCTTCAAGAATATTCGCTTTAGCGAGCCTTTGTTCGTGCGCAAGGAGTAAGCCACGAATTTCTTCCATATCGAACCAATCGATCTTACTATTAATCAAGGTGACCAAAGATTCATACTCGCTGGGTAAACCTTCAAGGATAACGTCCAATTGATCTTGTATTGAGACCGATTCGCCTATTGAGAGGAGAGAGTCGCTGGTGAGTTTGATCTTCGCAAGAAATTCAGACACAGTAGACGAACCTTTCTTTGTCGTGCGCAGTTGCGTACGAAGTTGACGTGCTTGTGCACGAGTCTTGGATTGAAAGGCGGTGTGGATGTTATCCCAAAGTTGATACGTGTAACGACAGCCAATGACCGACGGCAATATCGCCGGTGAAAGAGACGATTGTAACCAGGCGAGTAATAGCTGGTCTTGCAATTCCCAATTTGTGTACGCTGGGTTCTCACGGTCGTTGATACGATCTTCCTCGGTGACGAATTGCGGAGGTATCACCGGAGCGACGCAGAAACGATGCAAGCGATGAGCGCGAAGAACAGGCTCCACCTGCTGTAACCATACCAGATAGTTTGATTCATCGAGTTTCACTGAGATCTTGTAATTGAACGTTGATAGGGGAGGTTTATCAGAAGGCGCCACCAGTGGTGGTGGCGTGGGAGGAGGTGTTTGTGTCATGGTAAAGGAAGAAAGCAGCGGAGAGAAAAGAACCAGAATCTTGCCACGACGGTGGCTTAGAGAGCTCTGGATACCATGTTACAATTCATAGAGATTGATATTGAACTGAACTTCTCATTGTATTTCATATGTGTAATTGATACAAACAGATAGGCTATATATATAGATGCTGATTACAATAACAGCTCAGCAACTATATAACTAACTATATAACTAACTGTCAGTTAAAGTAACTGAACAGTAACAGAAATACAGATAAGACTATAACTATCTAACTGACAGTAGACTTAACATTTGAATCAGTACATACTCTAACAGTTTTCCTTCTTCTTCATTTCATTTTCGTTTTCCATCTTCTTTAATCCGTTTTCCTTCCATTTCGTTTTCCCCTTTGATTTTGCTTTTGATTTCCTTCTTCTTGATTTTGATTTTTAGGGTTTGTGTTATTTAGGAATTGGAAATTTGGGAGTTAAGAAGTGAGAACCGAACATATACTGATA
The DNA here is from genome assembly GCA_039519185.1 of Astragalus membranaceus. NCBI lineage: Eukaryota > Viridiplantae > Streptophyta > Magnoliopsida > Fabales > Fabaceae > Astragalus > Astragalus membranaceus. The sequence goes on along the minus strand of CM076846.1, from coordinate 228,896,306 downwards.
ATCTGATGATACACAAAACAAGAAATTACTTGATCTAGTTAATTCGAATTTTGTTTTGTTAGAAATTTCGAATTCTGTCTGGTTAATTTCAGTGAAAATCTTGACCAAATAGGGGAAAGAGAATTAAACCGTGGCAAAGGAAAACAAGAGCCTTTGGAGAAGAAATACGAGGCAACCACTTGCATGTGAAGAGGAGTATAGCATGTTTGTTGATCAGGAAAAGGTGCAAGCATGAAAGCCTAATAATTAAAGGAATGGAACAGATGCTAAAGGAATGGAACAAATGCTAAATAGAGGAGTATAGCATGTTTGGTTCACTTTATTTTAATTCATGGCACAGTTATTATGATCTTATCAGTATTATGTTTATCAGTATATGTTTATCATGGCACAATCAGTATATGTTTATTGTATATGTTTATCAGTATATGTTTATCAGTATATGTTTATCATGGCACAATTATTATGACCTTATCAGTATTATGTTTATCAGTATATGTTTTCTGAATTCTGATTTGAGTGATTTCCATTTTGATTTCAGGTTTATCCATTTCGATTTCTAATTGGCAGTAGGTTGAAAATAATATTTTGGGGACAATTCAATATGAAGACTTGATTGATGAATTTGCTTCAAAAAATGCTAGAAGGACGGCGCTTTTTAAGTAACTTGAAGGTTGGTATTATTTTGAGGTTGTATAGAGATGTTATTTACAATTTACATAAAGTAGTTTAAAATGTTTGGTGATTTAGTTAAAAATTTTTAATTAGGGGCCCAATTTTTATGATTTGCACAGGGCCCCCAAATTGTTTGAGACGGCCCTGAGAATAGCTGATATACTAATTGTCTGCCAAGCAATAGTAGTGTTGGTGCCATCAGCTTGATCTCATAAACAAAGTGGGCAACAAAATGAAATTAGTTTGCTTGCCTTACATTATTTTCATGGTCACTTTATACTCTATTGCTGTAATGACAGTGATATAGTATCAAAGAACTCTACATAAATTTTTGTTGTGAATTAATTGAACAATGAAACTATAGCACAAACTCATTTAATTTTTTTTTGCTTTGATTTTTGATATTTGAGCTGAGTAAATTTTTCTTTTGTTATTTCAGGTAAGTGAAAGTGCAAGTGAGCATAATTTGACAATGAATGCAAAAGGATCATTCGGGGCTAGCAACGTTAGATGTTTTTAGGATCCTTTAGTGTAGGATTTCTTTTAAGTTTTTATGGATTTTGAGTTGTACGACATTAGATATGAATGTTTCTTTTGACAATATAACCATATAAATGTTTGAAATACATTAATTTATGTTATCAAAGTTATATTTTTAATGAAAGTTTTAGTGTTTTGATTGAGTTTAATAAATGTTTTATAAGATATGTGATGCATAACTACTAGTAGTAAAAATGTGATAATGAGATAAGATAAAAAAACATTCTCAGTTGGTATAAGGGAAGGTTAAAAATTTTACAAAATCACTCAAGATCTCAGGAGGTTTATAACCCCCTCAAAAAAACCTCCACTAATTGTAGGGTTTAAAAACCCCCCGCAGTAAAACCCCCGCAAATAGACTCGATACCCACGTTTTCTAAAAAACCCCGCAAAAAGATTGTGGGACTCTAAACTTCGGCGGTTTTAAAAACCCTTGCAAATTAGTTTGCGGGGTTTGGGGGTTAAAAATCCCTGCTATTTGACTTAAAAACCCCTACTATTTGCTCCGTTTTTTGTAGTGAAATTTGAGCCAAACACCCCTTTGGGGTCATATGTTGCTAGGGAAATACCTTTGGGTACCCTTTTGAGATTGATTGACTACTGGGAAACAAAGACACTCCTTTGAGACCAAGTGTGAAAAAGTGCACTAGTTGCATTTGAATGGAGGACCCAAGCAAAAACTACAAGGAGCTGATACAACCCGTGTTCCATTTCCAGCGCTCCACTTAGACCCAAAATCCCATCACTTTCAAACACACGAACCTAACCTTCTTGTTCTCCTAACCTACGAAACCCACAACCCCAAACCCTCTCATACATCAAATTTAACCACAACCGTCATATATCATCACCCAACGTATCTCAACGAATCTTAGATTGGCTCCGATACCATCTTAGAATATGTGACCTAACTCTACCCTACAAAACCGGCTTGTAAGGTGAGGGATGCCTCCCACTTATAAACTCTTTTTCAGGCCATATCACATTCGATGTGAGACTCTTAACACACCCCCTCACGCACAACACTTGACAAATGGAGCGTGACTCGAGTGACCTGATATCAGGTATCCCAACGGATGTTGTATTGTGTTTGTGTTTGAGAGCCATTAGCCGAGGACACTCGGATATTTAATGGATGCTCGAGTATATAAAGGATAAAATCAATTGACAATGAAGGAGAAATGTGAGCACTACATATACCAAATGCTTGTGTTTGAGAACCATTAGTTGAGGTTACAATTGGTAAATAAAAAAATTTAGAAAGAGAGGAGAAAAGAGACTTATTACCAAATATGTGATCAGATGCATCGGAATCAAGAACCCAAGGACCAATGGAGGGTTTAGTTGCGCAAGCAGATGAATTATCAGTGTTTGCAACAAAGTAGTTGATCCAGAGTTTTTGGTTGTACTCAAACCCCTTGAGAACCTCATTGAAAACTCAATAGGTAAAGAACCTCGTTGAAAATTGATAATGTCAGTGCAAGAATTGTTGCCAATATCATAAATATCATCCTCCCAATTAGTCTAAACATCCTGGTGTAATAACTAGAACCATCAAATATCTCCATAGAGAGAGAAGTCACAAAATTTGTGAAAAACTTGGAAGTTTCGGTGGAGGTTGTCATAGTCAGTCCCAAGAGAGAAAGAGAGAGAGAGAGAGAGAAAGGGTTGTTTGAACTAGAACCTAGGTATCCGTGACCCAAAACAAGAAACTGAGACCAGATCTGGACTCAGGGGAATGGGAGCAACCGCCACGGTGGAAGAAGCGGCCGCAACAGAGGCCACACGCGCCGTCAGGCACGACGATGATGCACAGATCTGGTAAAAATGCTAACTGATGGGGCAAAGCGTGGAGGCGCGTCGGTGGTTGGACGAAGGCGTGCTTCTGGAGTTTGGCCAGTTTGGAGGAGACAAAGGTGATGGCGGGTTCGGTCTACGGAAAGTCGCCGGAGATGGAGGCCGACGGAGGTGGCAGTAGCGTTGACAACCAAACATTATGAGAAACGATGCCGAAATGAGTCACGGCAAACGAAAGAGGGAAAATCGGAGTTGAAACACGGTATGCCAATTTTTTTTATCACAAGTGGGTAGTGGGTCCAACGGGTAAGCACGGTCCTAGGGTTGCCTCTCAATTGGTTCTAGATGCCATCTTAGAATTTGGGTTTGGCCTAACTCAACCCTACAAAACCGGCTTGTAAAGTATGGGATGTCTCCCATTTATATACTGTTTTTCAAGCCATATCATATCCAATGTGGGACTTGTTGTGTAAAAATGAGTGTGCAAGTATACACAATCTCAACAAGTAATAAAGAGTAATTAGTAAAGATCATTCCCACGAGGATTGTAGTTTAATCAATGCTTAATTTGGTTTGCAAGTTAATGAAGGAAAAAAAATAAAACAAAAAATTTTAGAAACCAATATTATCACTGATGGTAATAAAATTAAATGGTTGTTGGATATTCAGAATGAGAACAAGTTTGAATGTCTTTCAGTATGCAACTTCCTAATGATGGTTTAATGTTAAGTTTTGATGTTGTAGCATCTAGTACGTGTTTTTCGGTCACTTTTCTACATGGCTTTATTAAAAGCACTTATGTCTAAGCTCTAATTAGGTCCACCCCTGGCTATTAAGCACACACAGTTCACCCTGTGAATTTTTTTCTCCTATGTCTAGGTTTAAACCAGAATTATCAAAGTGTCCTTTAATAACTACTATTCATATTAACCCTTGAAGTAGGCTTATAAACCTTTTCGGAATTTATAAACATGCACCTATTTTAGTTGGCCATTCCTTAAACAGATTTGGAAGTATTAACACACAAGGATTAAAAATGCTAAACACAAACTTCACATTAAACCATTAAAAATTCTTTGCATAGCTAATAGCATTCGAACTACAAGAGTTTAGCTCATAGTGAGCAACACATACATAAAAGAAAGCTTAGGTGTTGAATCTAAGGCCATAATCTGATATTACAAAAGAGTGAAATTGCATAAAGAAAATATACGGTTTATGCTCCAACTATGACAGCAAGAGAGGCAAGAACAGTTTCCTTTGGGCAGCAAAACTTCAAGAAGAATCAGCTTCAATAGTGCTGCAGCACTGCTCTCAGCATGGTTGTGCAGAATTTCCCTTTTAGTGAATAAAGTTGCTGGAAAATGAAAAAGGCTCAAGAAAATTATGTCTAATTTCTCTCCCCTCAACGCACGCCCCAAGAAAAAATACAGCTGCCTTTTATATTCCTAGGGTTGTGGGATCCAAGAAAAACCCTAAAAGTTCAATTCCTTGTCTTCTAGTGTATCCAATTTCTCTTTTTTTATATTCCACATTTGAATGCATGTGTTTATTAAATTTGCTTATACAAAAGTAAATCAAGTTTTCATACTCAGTACCCATAAAGAAAGCATATCCCAATCTCTCGACTATTATTTGATATGTAATCTTTGATCTCAAATCTATGTAACCAATATATGCGCAAAGTGACCAAAACATTTGTAAAAGGAACTTTTATATGTCATATCATCTAGACAAATAGTAGTGCAAACACTTCTAACAATTGCAAAAAGAATTTTGGGACGCTAATATTTTTGAGCAAGACCTGTAGGCCTAATCGAATACTGGACATTTGTATGTTTTATAGTTAAAGAATTAAAATAAAGCTGACAGGCGAATAGCTGAAGCAAACATGATTTGCAATGCTAGGTAGGTTGTGTCTGTATTCTACATAAATCATCAATACATGAAAAAGAAATTTCATAATAGCCTTTCTCCAAAGAGATTAGACCCCACTTTTCTGTTGGTTGCCACAAATCCTAAAGTATGTATTTCAAGACGTCAATCTTGACTAGATTATTCCCTCTTGATAATAATAACCAACCATTTAGGTGTGTCTTGCATCCCTCTAATCCTGTTGCATACTCTTCCTCCAGAGTCCAGAATGGAAATTGCTAATTCATCCCATTTGATGCACGAGCGAAGGAGTTGGCTCACTGGGATGTCACATATTTTATCTCATGAGTGAGTTAGTGCATGAGCAAAAAGATTTCTGACTCATGGAATTTTTCTTTATCACGGACGCAAATTTTACTGGTTCTTAAAATTCAGCAGCAATACCACCTAGAAAACACTTAGCCATGCACCAATCCCCTTCAATTGTAGTCGTCACATGCTCTACAACATGTTGTTTAGTGCGAAAGGGACCGCCGGGTCTCGCCTGCACTAGGTTAGGAACGTCAAAATTCACATTGTTGCGCGCTTGGTCATCATGCTCACAAGATCTTTTCTCTGATTGGGTGATGGCATTCACCTAGTTGGTGTGCGCATGACCATTGGAAGCCTGCGTGCCTGCAATGGCCTGCTGCAGATGAGGCGCTAGCAGAAAGAAGCCAGCCATGAAACACAAGCTGCAAAATATAACTTTGCAGTAATCTATAAATATGGATACTTGTTTTAACAATAACATCTACTTTGAAGAGATTGATGCTCCTCGAGAATAAAAATCCTAAAGTCTAGTGATTCAAATTGTGAGCAAACAAGCAAGGTTCTAAATAGCGGTTGCGGTCGCGGTCGCGTTAAGGCTTTCGCGTTTTCGGCCGTTGCGGCTGTTGCGTTACAAGTCGCGGTCGTCGCAGTGTGAATTAATCACAATAATACATAAATTTTATTAAAATTATTTGTCGCGGCAGTTTTGTCGCGATAACGGTCACTACCGAGACAGTTTTGTCGCGGCCGTTTTCGGTGTAACGGACCGTTTTTTAGAACCTTGCAAACAAGTATCCATATCCAAATGTCAAGATGATATCTTAGGAATAAAAATGTGATCGAACGAGTTAGGTCTTCTCTACCTAAGGATTGTTCAATAAACAACATTCACATTTAGCTTCAAGTTATCCTCAGCAGACAACTCGTGGAATCATAAAAACATTATTTACTTTTTTTTGTCAGGAAACATTATTTACTTTAGAAATGTATTTAGAACAACTTGTGTATTTAGAAGGCCAATATATTTAGAAAAGTAGTTGCTACAATTTAGAACAAGCCCCATTCTGCCATAAAGGAGCCAAATTTAGATGGACAATTGGACTTAGTGATAAACTCCAATTTAGTGCATTTTTTAGAGATATCTTTGGGTCATTTTTACAGCAATTATTACCAAGTATATAATTTATTAACTTAAATTGCTCTTTATTTGTAGAAAGAAGAAAATAGGCAAAAAGAATGAAAGTACAAATTTAAAGCTACACAAAATCAAAATTATATATGAGCTTGAATGAAAAGAGAAGATCAATTTTTATTTGGAGCTAGCTTTGTCACGGATCAATTGGAGAGCCCAAGTCCACATGATGAGCCCAAGTCCAAGATTAAAGGCATGCACATGGGAATTAAGAAAAAAAAGGAATTCAGCGCATGAGAGAGGGAATGGAAAATAAGAATAAACACAACCCTATGAGAAAGCATTATAAAAAGGAGGGGAGACACACGAACAAGCACAGGACAGCGGCACACGAGGAGAGAGTGAAGAATTTGGGTACCGTTCTTGATACCGTGAGAGAGTTCTGGAGCAGAAAAAGGAGACTAAAATTTCAGGATCAAAAATTTCTCTATTCCGGGTTATTTTTATCTCTGTAATTTATGACTCCTAATTTTATTTTATTGTTCTCGAACACTATGGATAGCTAGATCCTCTTCTAGGGTCTTAGGTGGATCTTGCATGATTAGAGACCTTTTTATGTTCTAATTTCTGGTTTGAATTCCTGTTTTTATTTTAATTAATATTGTCCTATTGTTTTTATCACATGATTAGGATTAGCTACCCTTTGCATGTTTATAATCAATTAGTTGATCAGCGACCGTACTGCAATTAGTTGGTGGATCTATAGGATAATTGGGGCTATAATTAGGGCATGACCAAACCATAATTTAGTCTTCCAATCATTCAACCTTTTTGCTCTTTATGCTTTTCCTGAATTTAAATTCTTGCATGACCAAACGAGGGTTAATTTAGGAAAAAGAATGTTAATCGCGAATGACCAAACGGATTAATAGTTTTAGTAAAGGGATTGGTAATTAAGTAAAATAAGGGAATTCAGGTAGGATTAGACATAGGGGGAATCGAAGCTTGCAAGTGAAACCGTGACCCTAGACCTCTCTCCATTTATTAAATCTAGTATTTTAATTCTAGTTATTTAGTTATTTCTATTTTGTTTCTATAATCATCAAACTATTGGTTCGTCTAAACAATAAATAATCTCGATTAGTTTGGTACTTGTTAATTAATCCATGTGGATACGATAATCTTTTATACTACTTCTGCGAAAGAGTACACTTGCTCTAAGTGTGTTTTTAATGCAACAAGTTTTTGGCGCCGTTGCCGGGGATTAATTTAGCAATATTAAACGAAAAAGATTTTTATTGCTTTAGACATTTTTTTTATGCACTAGTTTTATTTTTTTTATTTATCTTATTGAAAAAAAAAATACAAAAAAAAGGCTGCTAATACTTTCCCAAGAGACCGCTGCAGTTCACCTTTTTTTGCAGATAAAAGTTTAAATCATGGTTAAGACAATTGGAGATTATATTAGAGATGCAGAGGCACAAAGGAATTTAGAGAAGTCATATTGGTATATGTCTCAATGTCAGATGCAAATTTCTCCTCCTCCTTATGAACCTTATTCAGACTATTAGGATGACTATGAGCCACCTCCTTATTCCTCCCACTGGGATAATTTTGAGTCACTACAAGTGCAAAGGCAAGAGGAGGAAAAGTCGGATGTCAATGAGGTCTTGGCCAAATTTATGCAGCAGACACTTGAAAATTTTGAAAGCCTGAATGGTCAAATCTCAAGTCTCATTGCTTTGTTATCTCAAGAGGCCCAAGAAACTCCTTCACAAACTAAGTCGACCCAAAATAAAGAAGCTGAGCAATACAAAGAAAGTATTCCTACGAGAGATGAAGTTGTCTCCATGGAATATAATTTGGAGGAAGAAGCTCTCAAGAAAGATGAGGAGACTCTTACTGAAGGGAGTCAAATCAAAATAGTAGCTCCTACTGAAGGGAGTCATATTGAAACAAAAGATCCTATTAATGAGAGCGGTTGTGAGGAGAATGAGAAAGATCCATTGGTTCTTGAATTGAAGAAAGAGGAGAAAGCCCAAATTTTTGGGCAAATTATTTTAACCATTGGTGATGCTGTGATAGAGGTTCACAGGGGAAAGGTAACTTTGAGGAGTGGTAAAGAAGATGATGTTATTAAAGCTTCAAATTCCAATGAAATTTTCTCTTCTTTAACTTCTCCTTATTTTGATAATGTGGTTGAAACAAACATTTTTAGTGAATTAAAGATGCAGGACCTTTTGGAAAAAAATCTTATTTTGCAGGATCCTAGCATCATGGTGGATGGAGATAAAATAAAAAGTTCACCATCCTTTGAAGTTCATCCACCACGTGGAAAAAGAAAGAACAATGTGAACCACATGGTTAGAAAGTTAAGAAGGTGTACTGCGTTAGATGTAAAATTTGCTCTTGGAGAGCCCCCTGATTAAGCACCAACTATGGTCAGGCTCATGACGTTAAACAAGCGCTTCGCAGGAGGCAACCTGTGTTTTATTTTCAGTTATTTTTATTTTATTTTATTTTATTTTGTTTTGTTTTGTTTTTAGGAATAAGCTCAGACTACAAGCTCTCTCAGGGAAGTCACTCTTACTCTCTCATTTATTTATTTTTGTGCCAATTTGATATTTTGCATTGAGGACCATGTTTTATGCTAGTGTGGGAGAGGAGAGTTTAACTTTGTCAATTCATCTCTATTAATGCATATACCCACTACATATGTTGATAGCATTTTTTCTGGCTAGTTTTGGATATAGAAACTGAAAAAAAATAAATAGAGATTTTGCCTTTAGGGGATCCCATAATCAATTTACTTGACAGACTTGTGCTTAATTGTAACTATGAGGTTGTCCATAGGAAGCCGATAATTAGCATTTGTCTCTGTTGAGTACTTTTTGTGAACTAGCTTCTAAATGTGAGATCTGAGCCTTCATAAGGGGATTGATACTAAATCATATATTTTTACCCCTTCTCTTTGTATGAGTGTGTTTCCCAATTTGCTACATTCTAGAATTTGTCTTTTGACCATTTCAAGGCGAAAATTGATTTGCATCATGTAAAGAGATTTGGGGAATTTAGGTATTTTTCTGGCCCCAGAGTTGTTTGTTGAAATTATCCCTTAGTTGCCCCCTTTGAGCTTAATTGTTATATTTTTTTTTTCTTTTCTTTGGTACCCAGATATAATTTTTCTTTTTTTTGTGGTAACCATTTGGAATTAAATGTGGAGCAACTGTTGAAAATTACAATTTCGTCCAATACTTTTAGTTGTCTATCTTGTCAGGATGAAAAAAAAACAAAATAGGAGTTTTCATGTACTTACCTTTTCCTCCAAAAAAAAAATGAAAAAAAAAGGGAAAGCAAGAAGGAGGAAAATGCACATCAAAAGAATGAAAGAGCCAAAGGGAAAATCCAAAAAAAAAAAAGTCTTCTCAAGAGCAAAAAGCAAATCAAAAAGAGCTGACTCAATAGAAAAAGAGTGAAGAAGGAAGTGAAACTAATTTGGAGTTTGGGCAAAAATTGTAAAATAGATAGGAGCTCCATATTTTGTTTCAAAGGTTACTATTTATCTCTTGTTTTTTTTAGCCCTTTGATTATCTCTTTCTTCTTATTTCCTACCTTGCATGAATTCACCCTGGCCCCATTACAACCCTTAACACCCAATCTTTTGCATGCATGTGAACTATTTAGTGGAGATTTGGTCAAATTACAAGCTTATGGTAATGTGCATTTTGCTGAAACTTGAGTGTACATTTTCACTAGTCCCTAAACACTTAGAGAGATTGTGAGCGAGTGCATTTGTTCACAGAAATGTGTTCTTCAGGGACATGAGCCTCTAATTGGCCAACCTTTTGGCACCTCATATGTGTTATATTGTCTATTGTCTGTCATTGTGCCTCCAGTTTTGGGTCTCGTATTTGACTGTCTCTATTACTTATTTGGAAATTTTGTTGAGCCAGAAAATTTGCTTGAGGACAAGCAAAGGTTAAGTGTGGGGGAGTTGATAAACTCCAATTTAGTGCATTTTTTAGAGATATCTTTGGGTCATTTTTACAGCAATTATTACCAAGTATATAATTTATTAACTTAAATTGCTCTTTATTTGTAGAAAGAAGAAAATAGGCAAAAAGAATGAAAGTACAAATTTAAAGCTACACAAAATCAAAATTATATATGAGCTTGAATGAAAAGAGAAGATCAATTTTTATTTGGAGCTAGCTTTGTCACGGATCAATTGGAGAGCCCAAGTCCACATGATGAGCCCAAGTCCAAGATTAAAGGCATGCACATGGGAATTAAGAAAAAAAAGGAATTCAGCGCATGAGAGAGGGAATGGAAAATAAGAATAAACACAACCCTATGAGAAAGCATTATAAAAAGGAGGGGAGACACACGAACAAGCACAGGACAGCGGCACACGAGGAGAGAGTGAAGAATTTGGGTACCGTTCTTGATACCGTGAGAGAGTTCTGGAGCAGAAAAAGGAGACTAAAATTTCAGGATCAAAAATTTAACTTTGTCAATTCATCTCTATTAATGCATATACCCACTACATATGTTGATAGCATTTTTTCTGGCTAGTTTTGGATATAGAAACTGAAAAAAAATAAATAGAGATTTTGCCTTTAGGGGATCCCATAATCAATTTACTTGACAGACTTGTGCTTAATTGTAACTATGAGGTTGTCCATAGGAAGCCGATAATTAGCATTTGTCTCTGTTGAGTACTTTTTGTGAACTAGCTTCTAAATGTGAGATCTGAGCCTTCATAAGGGGATTGATACTAAATCATATATTTTTACCCCTTCTCTTTGTATGAGTGTGTTTCCCAATTTGCTACATTCTAGAATTTGTCTTTTGACCATTTCAAGGCGAAAATTGATTTGCATCATGTAAAGAGATTTGGGGAATTTAGGTATTTTTCTGGCCCCAGAGTTGTTTGTTGAAATTATCCCTTAGTTGCCCCCTTTGAGCTTAATTGTTATATTTTTTTTTTCTTTTCTTTGGTACCCAGATATAATTTTTCTTTTTTTTGTGGTAACCATTTGGAATTAAATGTGGAGCAACTGTTGAAAATTACAATTTCGTCCAATACTTTTAGTTGTCTATCTTGTCAGGATGAAAAAAAACAAAATAGGAGTTTTCATGTACTTACCTTTTCCTCCAAAAAAAAAATGAAAAAAAAGGGAAAGCAAGAAGGAGGAAAATGCACATCAAAAGAATGAAAGAGCCAAAGGGAAAATCCAAAAAAAAAAAAAGTCTTCTCAAGAGCAAAAAGCAAATCAAAAAGAGTTGACTCAATAGAAAAAGAGTGAAGAAGGAAGTGAAACTAATTTGGAGTTTGGGCAAAAATTGTAAAATAGATAGGAGCTCCATATTTTGTTTCAAAGGTTACTATTTATCTCTTGTTTTTTTTAGCCCTTTGATTATCTCTTTCTTCTTATTTCCTACCTTGCATGAATTCACCCTGGCCCCATTACAACCCTTAACACCCAATCTTTTGCATGCATGTGAACTATTTAGTGGAGATTTGGTCAAATTACAAGCTTATGGTAATGTGCATTTTGCTGAAACTTGAGTGTACATTTTCACTAGTCCCTAAACACTTAGAGAGATTGTGAGCGAGTGCATTTGTTCACAGAAATGTGTTCTTCAGGGACATGAGCCTCTAATTGGCCAACCTTTTGGCACCTCATATGTGTTATATTGTCTATTGTCTGTCATTGTGCCTCCAGTTTTGGGTCTCGTATTTGACTGTCTCTATTACTTATTTGGAAATTTTGTTGAGCCAGAAAATTTGCTTGAGGACAAGCAAAGGTTAAGTGTGGGGGAGTTGATAAACTCCAATTTAGTGCATTTTTTAGAGATATCTTTGGGTCATTTTTACAGCAATTATTACCAAGTATATAATTTATTAACTTAAATCGCTCTTTATTTGTAGAAAGAAGAAAATAGGCAAAAAGAATGAAAGTACAAATTTAAAGCTACACAAAATCAAAATTATATATGAGCTTGAATGAAAAGAGAAGATCAATTTTTATTTGGAGCTAGCTTTGTCACGGATCAATTGGAGAGCCCAAGTCCACATGATGAGCCCAAGTCCAAGATTAAAGGCATGCACATGGGAATTAAGAAAAAAAAGGAATTCAGCGCATGAGAGAGGGAATGGAAAATAAGAATAAACACAACCCTATGAGAAAGCATTATAAAAAGGAGGGGAGACACACGAACAAGCACAGGACAGCGGCACACGAGGAGAGAGTGAAGAATTTGGGTACCGTTCTTGATACCGTGAGAGAGTTCTGGAGCAGAAAAAGGAGACTAAAATTTCAGGATCAAAAATTTAACTTTGTCAATTCATCTCTATTAATGCATATACCCACTACATATGTTGATAGCATTTTTTCTGGCTAGTTTTGGATATAGAAACTGAAAAAAAATAAATAGAGATTTTGCCTTTAGGGGATCCCATAATCAATTTACTTGACAGACTTGTGCTTAATTGTAACTATGAGGTTGTCCATAGGAAGCCGATAATTAGCATTTGTCTCTGTTGAGTACTTTTTGTGAACTAGCTTCTAAATGTGAGATCTGAGCCTTCATAAGGGGATTGATACTAAATCATATATTTTTACCCCTTCTCTTTGTATGAGTGTGTTTCCCAATTTGCTACATTCTAGAATTTGTCTTTTGACCATTTCAAGGCGAAAATTGATTTGCATCATGTAAAGAGATTTGGGGAATTTAGGTATTTTTCTGGCCCCAGAGTTGTTTGTTGAAATTATCCCTTAGTTGCCCCCTTTGAGCTTAATTGTTATATTTTTTTTTTCTTTTCTTTGGTACCCAGATATAATTTTTCTTTTTTTTGTGGTAACCATTTGGAATTAAATGTGGAGCAACTGTTGAAAATTACAATTTCGTCCAATACTTTTAGTTGTCTATCTTGTCAGGATGAAAAAAAAACAAAATAGGAGTTTTCATGTACTTACCTTTTCCTCCAAAAAAAAAATGAAAAAAAAAGGGAAAGCAAGAAGGAGGAAAATGCACATCAAAAGAATGAAAGAGCCAAAGGGAAAATCCAAAAAAAAAAAAGTCTTCTCAAGAGCAAAAAGCAAATCAAAAAGAGCTGACTCAATAGAAAAAGAGTGAAGAAGGAAGTGAAACTAATTTGGAGTTTGGGCAAAAATTGTAAAATAGATAGGAGCTCCATATTTTGTTTCAAAGGTTACTATTTATCTCTTGTTTTTTTTAGCCCTTTGATTATCTCTTTCTTCTTATTTCCTACCTTGCATGAATTCACCCTGGCCCCATTACAACCCTTAACACCCAATCTTTTGCATGCATGTGAACTATTTAGTGGAGATTTGGTCAAATTACAAGCTTATGGTAATGTGCATTTTGCTGAAACTTGAGTGTACATTTTCACTAGTCCCTAAACACTTAGAGAGATTGTGAGCGAGTGCATTTGTTCACAGAAATGTGTTCTTCAGGGACATGAGCCTCTAATTGGCCAACCTTTTGGCACCTCATATGTGTTATATTGTCTATTGTCTGTCATTGTGCCTCCAGTTTTGGGTCTCGTATTTGACTGTCTCTATTACTTATTTGGAAATTTTGTTGAGCCAGAAAATTTGCTTGAGGACAAGCAAAGGTTAAGTGTGGGGGAGTTGATAAACTCCAATTTAGTGCATTTTTTAGAGATATCTTTGGGTCATTTTTACAGCAATTATTACCAAGTATATAATTTATTAACTTAAATTGCTCTTTATTTGTAGAAAGAAGAAAATAGGCAAAAAGAATGAAAGTACAAATTTAAAGCTACACAAAATCAAAATTATATATGAGCTTGAATGAAAAGAGAAGATCAATTTTTATTTGGAGCTAGCTTTGTCACGGATCAATTGGAGAGCCCAAGTCCACATGATGAGCCCAAGTCCAAGATTAAAGGCATGCACATGGGAATTAAGAAAAAAAAGGAATTCAGCGCATGAGAGAGGGAATGGAAAATAAGAATAAACACAACCCTATGAGAAAGCATTATAAAAAGGAGGGGAGACACACGAACAAGCACAGGACAGCGGCACACGAGGAGAGAGTGAAGAATTTGGGTACCGTTCTTGATACCGTGAGAGAGTTCTGGAGCAGAAAAAGGAGACTAAAATTTCAGGATCAAAAATTTAACTTTGTCAATTCATCTCTATTAATGCATATACCCACTACATATGTTGATAGCATTTTTTCTGGCTAGTTTTGGATATAGAAACTGAAAAAAAATAAATAGAGATTTTGCCTTTAGTGGATCCCATAATCAATTTACTTGACAGACTTGTGCTTAATTGTAACTATGAGGTTGTCCATAGGAAGCCGATAATTAGCATTTGTCTCTGTTGAGTACTTTTTGTGAACTAGCTTCTAAATGTGAGATCTGAGCCTTCATAAGGGGATTGATACTAAATCATATATTTTTACCCCTTCTCTTTGTATGAGTGTGTTTCCCAATTTGCTACATTCTAGAATTTGTCTTTTGACCATTTCAAGGCGAAAATTGATTTGCATCATGTAAAGAGATTTGGGGAATTTAGGTATTTTTCTGGCCCCAGAGTTGTTTGTTGAAATTATCCCTTAGTTGCCCCCTTTGTGCTTAATTGTTATATTTTTTTTTTCTTTTCTTTGGTACCCAGATATAATTTTTCTTTTTTTTGTGGTAACCATTTGGAATTAAATGTGGAGCAACTGTTGAAAATTACAATTTCGTCCAATACTTTTAGTTGTCTATCTTGTCAGGATGAAAAAAAACAAAATAGGAGTTTTCATGTACTTACCTTTTCCTCCAAAAAAAAAATGAAAAAAAAAGGGAAAGCAAGAAGGAGGAAAATGCACATCAAAAGAATGAAAGAGCCAAAGGGAAAATCCAAAAAAAAAAAAAGTCTTCTCAAGAGCAAAAAGCAAATCAAAAAGAGCTGACTCAATAGAAAAAGAGTGAAGAAGGAAGTGAAACTAATTTGGAGTTTGGGCAAAATTGTAAAATAGATAGGAGCTCCATATTTTGTTTCAAAGGTTACTATTTATCTCTTGTTTTTTTTAGCCCTTTGATTATCCCTTTCTTCTTATTTCCTACCTTGCATGAATTCACCCTGGCCCCATTACAACCCTTAACACCCAATCTTTTGCATGCATGTGAACTATTTAGTGGAGATTTGGTCAAATTACAAGCTTATGGTAATGTGCATTTTGCTGAAACTTGAGTGTACATTTTCACTAGTCCCTAAACACTTAGAGAGATTGTGAGCGAGTGCATTTGTTCACAGAAATGTGTTCTTCAGGGACATGAGCCTCTAATTGGCCAACCTTTTGGCACCTCATATGTGTTATATTGTCTATTGTCTGTCATTGTGCCTCCAGTTTTGGGTCTCGTATTTGACTGTCTCTATTACTTATTTGGAAATTTTGTTGAGCCAGAAAATTTGCTTGAGGACAAGCAAAGGTTAAGTGTGGGGGAGTTGATAAACTCCAATTTAGTGCATCTTTTAGAGATATCTTTGGGTCATTTTTACAGCAATTATTACCAAGTATATAATTTATTAACTTAAATTGCTCTTTATTTGTAGAAAGAAGAAAATAGGCAAAAAGAATGAAAGTACAAATTTAAAGCTACACAAAATCAAAATTATATATGAGCTTGAATGAAAAGAGAAGATCAATTTTTATTTGGAGCTAGCTTTGTCACGGATCAATTGGAGAGCCCAAGTCCACATGATGAGCCCAAGTCCAAGATTAAAGGCATGCACATGGGAATTAAGAAAAAAAAGGAATTCAGCGCATGAGAGAGGGAATGGAAAATAAGAATAAACACAACCCTATGAGAAAGCATTATAAAAAGGAGGGGAGACACACGAACAAGCACAGGACAGCGGCACACGAGGAGAGAGTGAAGAATTTGGGTACCGTTCTTGATACCGTGAGAGAGTTCTGGAGCAGAAAAAGGAGACTAAAATTTCAGGATCAAAAATTTAACTTTGTCAATTCATCTCTATTAATGCATATACCCACTACATATGTTGATAGCATTTTTTCTGGCTAGTTTTGGATATAGAAACTGAAAAAAAATAAATAGAGATTTTGCCTTTAGGGGATCCCATAATCAATTTACTTGACAGACTTGTGCTTAATTGTAACTATGAGGTTGTCCATAGGAAGCCGATAATTAGCATTTGTCTCTGTTGAGTACTTTTTGTGAACTAGCTTCTAAATGTGAGATCTGAGCCTTCATAAGGGGATTGATACTAAATCATATATTTTTACCCCTTCTCTTTGTATGAGTGTGTTTCCCAATTTGCTACATTCTAGAATTTGTCTTTTGACCATTTCAAGGCGAAAATTGATTTGCATCATGTAAAGAGATTTGGGGAATTTAGGTATTTTTCTGGCCCCAGAGTTGTTTGTTGAAATTATCCCTTAGTTGCCCCCTTTGTGCTTAATTGTTATATTTTTTTTTTCTTTTCTTTGGTACCCAGATATAATTTTTCTTTTTTTTGTGGTAACCATTTGGAATTAAATGTGGAGCAACTGTTGAAAATTACAATTTCGTCCAATACTTTTAGTTGTCTATCTTGTCAGGATGAAAAAAAAACAAAATAGGAGTTTTCATGTACTTACCTTTTCCTCCAAAAAAAAAATGAAAAAAAAAGGGAAAGCAAGAAGGAGGAAAATGCACATCAAAAGAATGAAAGAGCCAAAGGGAAAATCCAAAAAAAAAAAGTCTTCTCAAGAGCAAAAAGCAAATCAAAAAGAGCTGACTCAATAGAAAAAGAGTGAAGAAGGAAGTGAAACTAATTTGGAGTTTGGGCAAAAATTGTAAAATAGATAGGAGCTCCATATTTTGTTTCAAAGGTTACTATTTATCTCTTGTTTTTTTTAGCCCTTTGATTATCCCTTTCTTCTTATTTCCTACCTTGCATGAATTCACCCTGGCCCCATTACAACCCTTAACACCCAATCTTTTGCATGCATGTGAACTATTTAGTGGAGATTTGGTCAAATTACAAGCTTATGGTAATGTGCATTTTGCTGAAACTTGAGTGTACATTTTCACTAGTCCCTAAACACTTAGAAAGATTGTGAGCGAGTGCATTTGTTCACAGAAATGTGTTCTTCAGGGACATGAGCCTCTAATTGGCCAACCTTTTGGCACCTCATATGTGTTATATTGTCTATTGTCTGTCATTGTGCCTCCAGTTTTGGGTCTCGTATTTGACTGTCTCTATTACTTATTTGGAAATTTTGTTGAGCCAGAAAATTTGCTTGAGGACAAGCAAAGGTTAAGTGTGGGGGAGTTGATAAACTCCAATTTAGTGCATCTTTTAGAGATATCTTTGGGTCATTTTTACAGCAATTATTACCAAGTATATAATTTATTAACTTAAATTGCTCTTTATTTGTAGAAAGAAGAAAATAGGCAAAAAGAATGAAAGTACAAATTTAAAGCTACACAAAATCAAAATTATATATGAGCTTGAATGAAAAGAGAAGATCAATTTTTATTTGGAGCTAGCTTTGTCACGGATCAATTGGAGAGCCCAAGTCCACATGATGAGCCCAAGTCCAAGATTAAAGGCATGCACATGGGAATTAAGAAAAAAAAGGAATTCAGCGCATGAGAGAGGGAATGGAAAATAAGAATAAACACAACCCTATGAGAAAGCATTATAAAAAGGAGGGGAGACACACGAACAAGCACAGGACAGCGGCACACGAGGAGAGAGTGAAGAATTTGGGTACCGTTCTTGATACCGTGAGAGAGTTCTGGAGCAGAAAAAGGAGACTAAAATTTCAGGATCAAAAATTTAACTTTGTCAATTCATCTCTATTAATGCATATACCCACTACATATGTTGATAGCATTTTTTCTGGCTAGTTTTGGATATAGAAACTGAAAAAAAATAAATAGAGATTTTGCCTTTAGGGGATCCCATAATCAATTTACTTGACAGACTTGTGCTTAATTGTAACTATGAGGTTGTCCATAGGAAGCCGATAATTAGCATTTATCTCTGTTGAGTACTTTTTGTGAACTAGCTTCTAAATGTGAGATCTGAGCCTTCATAAGGGGATTGATACTAAATCATATATTTTTACCCCTTCTCTTTGTATGAGTGTGTTTCCCAATTTGCTACATTCTAGAATTTGTCTTTTGACCATTTCAAGGCGAAAATTGATTTGCATCATGTAAAGAGATTTGGGGAATTTAGGTATTTTTCTGGCCCCAGAGTTGTTTGTTGAAATTATCCCTTAGTTGCCCCCTTTGTGCTTAATTGTTATATTTTTTTTTTCTTTTCTTTGGTACCCAGATATAATTTTTCTTTTTTTTGTGGTAACCATTTGGAATTAAATGTGGAGCAACTGTTGAAAATTACAATTTCGTCCAATACTTTTAGTTGTCTATCTTGTCAGGATGAAAAAAAAACAAAATAGGAGTTTTCATGTACTTACCTTTTCCTCCAAAAAAAAAATGAAAAAAAAAGGGAAAGCAAGAAGGAGGAAAATGCACATCAAAAGAATGAAAGAGCCAAAGGGAAAATCCAAAAAAAAAAAGTCTTCTCAAGAGCAAAAAGCAAATCAAAAAGAGCTGACTCAATAGAAAAAGAGTGAAGAAGGAAGTGAAACTAATTTGGAGTTTGGGCAAAAATTGTAAAATAGATAGGAGCTCCATATTTTGTTTCAAAGGTTACTATTTATCTCTTGTTTTTTTTAGCCCTTTGATTATCCCTTTCTTCTTATTTCCTACCTTGCATGAATTCACCCTGGCCCCATTACAACCCTTAACACCCAATCTTTTGCATGCATGTGAACTATTTAGTGGAGATTTGGTCAAATTACAAGCTTATGGTAATGTGCATTTTGCTGAAACTTGAGTGTACATTTTCACTAGTCCCTAAACACTTAGAGAGATTGTGAGCGAGTGCATTTGTTCACAGAAATGTGTTCTTCAGGGACATGAGCCTCTAATTGGCCAACCTTTTGGCACCTCATATGTGTTATATTGTCTATTGTCTGTCATTGTGCCTCCAGTTTTGGGTCTCGTATTTGACTGTCTCTATTACTTATTTGGAAATTTTGTTGAGCCAGAAAATTTGCTTGAGGACAAGCAAAGGTTAAGTGTGGGGGAGTTGATAAACTCCAATTTAGTGCATTTTTTAGAGATATCTTTGGGTCATTTTTACAGCAATTATTACCAAGTATATAATTTATTAACTTAAATTGCTCTTTATTTGTAGAAAGAAGAAAATAGGCAAAAAGAATGAAAGTACAAATTTAAAGCTACACAAAATCAAAATTATATATGAGCTTGAATGAAAAGAGAAGATCAATTTTTATTTGGAGCTAGCTTTGTCACGGATCAATTGGAGAGCCCAAGTCCACATGATGAGCCCAAGTCCAAGATTAAAGGCATGCACATGGGAATTAAGAAAAAAAAGGAATTCAGCGCATGAGAGAGGGAATGGAAAATAAGAATAAACACAACCCTATGAGAAAGCATTATAAAAAGGAGGGGAGACACACGAACAAGCACAGGACAGCGGCACACGAGGAGAGAGTGAAGAATTTGGGTACCGTTCTTGATACCGTGAGAGAGTTCTGGAGCAGAAAAAGGAGACTAAAATTTCAGGATCAAAAATTTAACTTTGTCAATTCATCTCTATTAATGCATATACCCACTACATATGTTGATAGCATTTTTTCTGGCTAGTTTTGGATATAGAAACTGAAAAAAAATAAATAGAGATTTTGCCTTTAGGGGATCCCATAATCAATTTACTTGACAGACTTGTGCTTAATTGTAACTATGAGGTTGTCCATAGGAAGCCGATAATTAGCATTTGTCTCTGTTGAGTACTTTTTGTGAACTAGCTTCTAAATGTGAGATCTGAGCCTTCATAAGGGGATTGATACTAAATCATATATTTTTACCCCTTCTCTTTGTATGAGTGTGTTTCCCAATTTGCTACATTCTAGAATTTGTCTTTTGACCATTTCAAGGCGAAAATTGATTTGCATCATGTAAAGAGATTTGGGGAATTTAGGTATTTTTCTGGCCCCAGAGTTGTTTGTTGAAATTATCCCTTAGTTGCCCCCTTTGTGCTTAATTGTTATATTTTTTTTTTCTTTTCTTTGGTACCCAGATATAATTTTTCTTTTTTTTGTGGTAACCATTTGGAATTAAATGTGGAGCAACTGTTGAAAATTACAATTTCGTCCAATACTTTTAGTTGTCTATCTTGTCAGGATGAAAAAAAAACAAAATAGGAGTTTTCATGTACTTACCTTTTCCTCCAAAAAAAAAATGAAAAAAAAAGGGAAAGCAAGAAGGAGGAAAATGCACATCAAAAGAATGAAAGAGCCAAAGGGAAAATCCAAAAAAAAAAAGTCTTCTCAAGAGCAAAAAGCAAATCAAAAAGAGCTGACTCAATAGAAAAAGAGTGAAGAAGGAAGTGAAACTAATTTGGAGTTTGGGCAAAAATTGTAAAATAGATAGGAGCTCCATATTTTGTTTCAAAGGTTACTATTTATCTCTTGTTTTTTTTAGCCCTTTGATTATCCCTTTCTTCTTATTTCCTACCTTGCATGAATTCACCCTGGCCCCATTACAACCCTTAACACCCAATCTTTTGCATGCATGTGAACTATTTAGTGGAGATTTGGTCAAATTACAAGCTTATGGTAATGTGCATTTTGCTGAAACTTGAGTGTACATTTTCACTAGTCCCTAAACACTTAGAGAGATTGTGAGCGAGTGCATTTGTTCACAGAAATGTGTTCTTCAGGGACATGAGCCTCTAATTGGCCAACCTTTTGGCACCTCATATGTGTTATATTGTCTATTGTCTGTCATTGTGCCTCCAGTTTTGGGTCTCGTATTTGACTGTCTCTATTACTTATTTGGAAATTTTGTTGAGCCAGAAAATTTGCTTGAGGACAAGCAAAGGTTAAGTGTGGGGGAGTTGATAAACTCCAATTTAGTGCATTTTTTAGAGATATCTTTGGGTCATTTTTACAGCAATTATTACCAAGTATATAATTTATTAACTTAAATTGCTCTTTATTTGTAGAAAGAAGAAAATAGGCAAAAAGAATGAAAGTACAAATTTAAAGCTACACAAAATCAAAATTATATATGAGCTTGAATGAAAAGAGAAGATCAATTTTTATTTGGAGCTAGCTTTGTCACGGATCAATTGGAGAGCCCAAGTCCACATGATGAGCCCAAGTCCAAGATTAAAGGCATGCACATGGGAATTAAGAAAAAAAAGGAATTCAGCGCATGAGAGAGGGAATGGAAAATAAGAATAAACACAACCCTATGAGAAAGCATTATAAAAAGGAGGGGAGACACACGAACAAGCACAGGACAGCGGCACACGAGGAGAGAGTGAAGAATTTGGGTACCGTTCTTGATACCGTGAGAGAGTTCTGGAGCAGAAAAAGGAGACTAAAATTTCAGGATCAAAAATTTCTCTATTCCGGGTTATTTTTATCTCTGTAATTTATGACTCCTAATTTTATTTTATTGTTCTCGAACACTATGGATAGCTAGATCCTCTTCTAGGGTCTTAGGTGGATCTTGCATGATTAGAGACCTTTTTATGTTCTAATTTCTGGTTTGAATTCCTGTTTTTATTTTAATTAATATTGTCCTATTGTTTTTATCACATGATTAGGATTAGCTACCCTTTGCATGTTTATAATCAATTAGTTGATCAGCGACCGTACTGCAATTAGTTGGTGGATCTATAGGATAATTGGGGCTATAATTAGGGCATGACCAAACCATAATTTAGTCTTCCAATCATTCAACCTTTTTGCTCTTTATGCTTTTCCTGAATTTAAATTCTTGCATGACCAAACGAGGGTTAATTTAGGAAAAAGAATGTTAATCGCGAATGACCAAACGGATTAATAGTTTTAGTAAAGGGATTGGTAATTAAGTAAAATAAGGGAATTCAGGTAGGATTAGACATAGGGGGAATCGAAGCTTGCAAGTGAAACCGTGACCCTAGACCTCTCTCCATTTATTAAATCTAGTATTTTAATTCTAGTTATTTAGTTATTTCTATTTTGTTTCTATAATCATCAAACTATTGGTTCGTCTAAACAATAAATAATCTCGATTAGTTTGGTACTTGTTAATTAATCCATGTGGATACGATAATCTTTTATACTACTTCTGCGAAAGAGTACACTTGCTCTAAGTGTGTTTTTAACGCAACACTTAGAGCTGGCAAAACGGGCTACCCGGCCCATATCGGGCTGGCCCGCTACGGGCTCGGGCTTTTAAGGGCCGGGCTTAAAAGCTCGGGTTGAAATTCAGGCTCACCCTTTATGGCCCAAGCCCGGCCCTATGCGGGCTGCGGGCTTTTCGGGCTAGCCCGCATTATGCGCGATTTTCTGCCTACTAGTACTACCTGGCCCAAATAGTGATATGAATTACACTCTTATATCATGAAATCCAATCTAGTAACTGCTAGCTGAAATTCTAACAGATGCGAACAAAAACTAATGAGGAAAATAAAAGAATATAAGGAAAAGAGTCGTAGAGCTAATTCTCAGAACTGATACAGTGGAGTTACAGAACCAGAACTATATTCTAATTTCAAGCTTATTTATTCTCTCTTGTCTTCTTCTAAATCATCATTTGAACTTCCATTGTTGTCTTGCAGTGATCTAGCTTCTTGCACACTTCTAACATCCTTTGCTGAAATAGATGATGGACATAATTAAAAACAGCAGCAACAATGAGATACAAATGATGTATGTGGACATAGAGCATAGAAAAAAAGGCTCATCTTGCTCTTGCAGGCATTAAACATAGGTAACAAAAGAACTTAAATGTAGGGGTAAGAATTTTACCGTGTTGAATTTTGAGATGGTGCCCAAAGAACACAGATAACACAAAGGAGAGAGTAAGATAGAACTTGCCAAAAGGCTGGGATGATCCACGCACTCTGCCATTGCTCATTGTATATATCATTTGATTTGTAATATAGCTGAAAGAAAAGTAGAAAGGTAAGCACTAGAAGTAACGAAAACTTATGGATGTAATAGATTTTAACAACAACAAACAAATAAAAAATCCAATTCGCAGCACATTTCCTGGTCTAGCATAGATCAAAACTTACACTCATTAAATTTGTTCATAGCATCTTAATCCAATGATTGCATAGACCAATGAGTTTGACTAAACTATCATAATTAGGCCTAGTTAACATACAAAGTAAATGAAATGTGTTTCTGCTTGTGGATTACCTCATAGCATATCCAGCCCACAGATATGATCACAGCTACTGCCAAAGCATTAGTGAACTTCCTGTACACTATTGGGCTGGGCAGCAACGATATTGGGTTGGGTGCTTAAAATTTGGTTATGAATCTTGGGCTGGGCAGCAACAACAATATTGAATATTACACCCCATTTTTTTATTTGTGGGTCTGCAGGCTACCCATAGCCCGACCGGGCTAGCCCAGCACGGGTTCGGGCTTTTATGGACTGGGCTAAAAAGCCCGGGTATAAAAGCGGGCTCATTTTCTTTGGCCCAAGCCCTCTCATATTTCGGGCTAGCCCGGCCCGGCCCGGAGGGCCCGGCCCATTTTACCAGCTCTAATTGGACTCAGCTTCTAGGGTGAGGGAGCAAACAGGTCACTCACCGTGAAGCACTTTTGACAACCATTAGATTAAATGAGTACACAGATTTTATTCTACTCCACACCACACCATATCAAATCTCTTTCTTTCTTCTCTCTTCTCCACAACAACAACAAAAAAGAAACATTTTGAATTAAAGCCTAAAAGCTAATTTCGCTTTCAAGGTTGAAATTTCTCTTTCACCCGACACTACGCCATTTCTTCTTTATCTCATCCTTTCCGTCTAAGCCTTCAAAAGCTATCAGATCCTAATACCCTTTTCAATCCTTTCCTTTTCTCTAAACAACAACCATTCTTTCACTTATTTCTTCCCAACAACACAACAAACCTTAAAAGTTTCATAGATAACGTGAAAAAGGCAATGTTCTTAGTAAAATAAGAACACCTTAATTTCTTCAAATTGATCTCATTCATGGGCTGCACAGCCTCAAAAACCTCAACAATAGTTGTCAAAAACTCTTCTGATGAGGAAAATCACTCTCCTAAATCTATCTCTCTTCCTACGCCTCTTGTGCATCAGCCACCAACAAAAAAAAGGTGATACACATCACCTTGTATCCTTAACTTCCACAACCTATGGAGGGTCCTGTCTTCAATAGGGTCCCGTGTTCTTTATCTTTGTATCAAATAAAGAGGATAATTGATACAGAGAAACATCCTAGGAGCAATTACTTGGGATAACCTCCATTATCCCCTTTTCAAGCTTCTCCACATAATATTTGTTAGCTCAATAGGTATATTAATGCACTAACTTTAAACTCTTTAGTGGTGTGGTGGTGGGATTGAGAACAAGAAAAGAGAAGAGAGAAGAAAGAAAGAGATTTGATATGGTGTGGTGTGGAGTATGATAAAATCTGTGTACTCATTTAATCTGATGGTTGTCAAATACTTCACGGTGAGGGGCTTGTTTGTTCCCTCACCCTAGAAGCCACCCAAAAACACTTCTCGAACGTCCTCAATTCCCGATTTCAATATCATTTTCATGATGGATTCTCTCTCATCACCCTAATACTCGCATTGTCGTTCATACCGAAACGCAACCACACTCAAATTCCCCCATAAGACAATCTCGTACCCATGGTTGTCAAACTCGATAGTCTACATAGACTCGTGAGGGGACCGAAGACTCGACTCGTAGACTCGTAAGAGTTTATGAACAAAAAAAATTACACTAAAAAATTGGTAAAATAATTACTATAATGTCAAACATATCAAACTATCAATAACAATGAAGACATTTCATCAATACATAAATATGGACTTACTATGTCATTATATGTCACAAGATGATTTCAAATACTTAAGCATGTACAAAGATAATGATAATAATTAATAATACACTTGATTCAGTAGCTTTAGAACATTAATACTAATTCAAAGAGCAATAACACAGTAGCTTTAGAGCAATAACACTAATCCAGCAATAATAGTACTTGATTCAAAGAGCAATAAGACTATCATTTTACTAATTCTAATTCAGCAATAATACAATAATAAGTGAAAACACATTTAAATGATTGTATTATATATTTATTTTATTTTTATAAATATTAATATTTTATATGTTATTAATTTGCAAATTATTTTGGGTTATGGAGGTGTTAAAATGATATCTATATTTAAAATAGGCTTTAAAAATGAAAAAAAAACTGATTTTGGGCTTGTTTACTCGCATACACCCCCTGCTTTGCTGATTACACCCCTGATTGTGGTAGATTCGATAGAATCGCTTCAGACTCGCGAGTCTATCCGAGTCTACCCGAGTCTATTCGAGTTTACCAAAATTGTGATTCTACATGAAATTTGACTCGTTTTGGGGGAGTAAACTCGTAGACTCGTACGTGTTGACTCGCGAGTTTGACAACCATGCTCGTACCTACTCGCTTCCACATTCAAGTTCGGCATTGATTCAAAGTGAAGAATGTCACTTCTAACTCCCAAAATCCACTTCCAACTCCTAAAATTCAAAGTGGAAAAGATTTCAAAGTAGTAATTTATTGATTTCAAAAACCATATACACCTGGCGAACAGTGACACACGAATGGAATATAGCCGATGTAGTGGAGCAAGTCCGAATAATGGCGCAGTGTCGGAGCAATCCCGCATGTTAGGGTTGTTCGTCGCATGTGTCTTTTCTCCCCTAGCGTTTGCGTCTGTTTTCCTATGCACTGTCAAACTGGGCCGCCTAACTTGGCCTGACCCACTAGGCAAAAACATAAAAGCAGGTGGACTGAGCTAGCCCAGTGAGTCTACCATATTGTATTTTTGTAGCCCAACCCAAAACACTGGGCTAGCGGGCCGATCCAATCCAATTTTTTAACAAAGGAAACAAAAAATGTTTAAAAAACATGAAAAAGCAGGCTCAACTTGGCCCATGGACCAACTGGACTAGGCCAAAATGACCTGGTTCTTTTCTTGGCCTCTACTTATCAAGCCCATCTCAACCATAAACATTGGGCCATCAAGCAACCCAATGTGTTGAACCATGATTGACACCTCTACGCGTGTGTGATTTTTCCATTGACTTAGAAAAGTGAAATTGAAAACCAAAACTACTTAAACCTGTTTCAATTTTTCTCTTCTAAAAACAACAAAATTTAAAACTCTTTTCAAAACAATTTTTAAAAACATTAAAACCAAACAAGTTTTTCTCTTTTAGAAGTTTTAAAAACAAAAAACTGTTTTGATAAACAGTAATCAAGCAGGTCCTATCAATGATAGAATATGAAAAAAAATAATTTGACAGAATGATAGAATATAATTGAAACTTGAAAGTTTTTAAAAAGGGCATTTAATTTGGAAGCTTAAACTACCTCAAAAGGTGAAGATCCATTTGTGGCGTTGTGCTAGAGGGTACTCCCAAGTCGTTTTAATCTTCGCAAACGTCGTGTTAATTGTCCGGTGGAGTGTATGTGGTGTGAACATGATGAAGAGAGTGATTGGCATTTATTTTTTGGGTGCTCTCAAGCTGAAGCCGTATGGAGACAAGCAGGTCTTTGGAGTACAATACAACAATATTTGTCCGTGGGGGCTGCTGATTTTAAAAAAGTGGTCTTTAGTATTCTTGAGGTCGTGCCCGAAAGTGCTAGGAACAGCTTTGCTATGATTATTTGGTGTTTGTGGAAAAGAAGAAATGAAAAAATATGGGAGAATACGGTTAGACCAATTCGGTTTTCTATCAGCTGCGCCTTGGAGTTTTTGTTTTGTTGCCAGCAGGCTAGGCGCCCAACCCGTGTGCAAGAGCAGCAACAGCCATAGCATGTTACTGCTAATAATGATGTTGTTGCTGCTGTGTGGGTTCGGCCAGCCGTGGATTTTGTGAAGTGCAATGTGGATGCGGCGTTGTTTGAGGATAATAGATTTGGTATTGGTCTTTGCATTCAGGATAGTGAAGGTTCGTTTGTTAAAGCGAAGTCTGCCTGGTTTTATGGAGTACCACAACCACAGGAAGCAGAGGCATTGGGATTATTATTAGCAGTCAATTGGTTACAAGAATTAGACATCAAAAGAGTTACCATTGAGCTGGATTGCAAAGCAGTGGTAGATGGCATCAGAGGAGTGTGTAATTCCGTTACCGAGTTTGGCTCAATTTTGAGAAATTGTAAGACTTTATTAGCTAGGACACAAAACTATGCGGTTAGTTTCATCCGGAGGCAAGCCAACTTTGTCGCTCATACATTAGCTAGAGTATCAAGGGATTTTGCTAGCTCTCAAGTTTATGATTGTAGTCCGAATTGTATTACCACTTTGATTATCAATGAAATGATATAAGCTTTCCTTTGTCAAAAAAAAATTGAAACTTGAAAGTTTTTTAAAAAGGCCCACAACCGAAAAAGAGTATTTCGGAGGGATGAATACATTTAAGCCCTTGACAAAAAAAGACTTTTAAGCCACTTATCTGCCTTGGATTTTTTTAGTGTCTGCATCTCATATGCTATTCAAGATTATATAGAAAATTGCTTTCGGATAAAGAGTCATACAGATTAAGCTGCTTGAATCTGTAACAGAAACATAACAAACATACCATGGGAAAAGTTCCATTTCCCTTAATTTTCTCTAACTGAAAAAAAATATAATTGTATACGATTTTTGCACTGGGAAAATATTATTACGATATTCTTTGTGGTCACGCATGTGAATAAAATAATTTTCAGTTAAGAAACACCACATACATTCGAAAAAAGAGGTTCAACCTGCTACAAATTACTTGATGCAGCAAGCATTGTTGATGTTTAAGGAAAGTATGCAACTTGAATAAGTGCTTGTATCTCCATCAACCAAAAACTATTATCCCTTTTATCAGTTAGTGAGATTGAAAAGATTGTATTAGAAATTAACAGGACTGCTGTGAGGTTTTCTCAAAGGGTAAGAGTTTTTGAAGTTTGAACTAGAGATGGAACTGATCATACATACCTATGGAGAAGCGGCTGTTTTGTCATAGGAAATTTGTTTCTCTCAAGCCAACTCTATTTCTGAACAATGGAGCATATCCTAAACTGGGAAGTTTTTTTTCTAAGAGACTGGGATCAGAAAACATGAGATATAAGGTTAATTAGAACTCTGACAAAAAAAAGGTTAATTAGATAGGTGCCTTTCCCCGAACAGAAATGTTAACAGCATCTTGATTGCACATCTATTTAGAAGCCAGTACCACCTATAGATTAGTTTAATGCGGAACTACAGATGCAACTTTACACGAAGCAGCTGCTTGTGGAGCTGGTAAAATAATTTGAAATCATGAATGATGGCGGCGGGAAAACATCTTGGATGCCATATTATTTAAAATGATGAATGAAATCTTTCCTTGCAGAGTTGAATTATTGTCATTAGACTTGCAGGATAGCACCCAGGATGCAAATTGCATTCACACATTTTGACTTGATGTTTGGATTGACAAGGCAAAGGAAAATAAGAAATGAACATCAGCCTGATAATAGCATAACTTCCATGGCCATAGACATTATTGGATTGGATAGAAATGATTAAGGTAGTACTACCAAATCTGCCAAACAGATCAACCTAAACATTATGCTTTCAGCAATGTAAACAATTACAGACACTCGCTCTAATCAATACATTATCATTTCAGCAATAACATCTCGCTTGTATAATGAAAATGAAGCATCAAGGCATCATGTTTCTCAATGAATTTTTTTTTCACTACAATGAAGATAAAGCATAATTGATTGTGCTACAAAGAAAGAAGCAAGCAATCCCCTTGCTTTATAATCAAGACAAGAAGGCAATGGAAAACACAAAATCCTTCATTGTTTTTGGACAATGAAAACCAAAAGCAGATTGATTTGTCTTGTGTTACCCCACAATGTTTGAGATTTTCCTAATGTACTAAAGAATAATTTGCAAGCTGAATTGAGTACCTCCACATCTGAACTACTGAGTTGAGGTAGAACTAACATTACCCAAACCCATCTTCTGCCCCAACAATGTAAGCTGCTCTACAAAGTCCACTCCGGTTAAAATTTCTGTCGTTCCATATATAATATGCTTGGCAGGCTGCTGATTTTGTGCAAGCTCTTGCAGACTGCAATACTCGACATAATTACCACCACCAATCATGAACACAATTGCCTCCTTAAATGGCCCTTTCAAGTGACTGCTACTTGCTCCTGAACCAGTCTTAGGAGCACGGGGATCAAATGCGAGGTATGCATCTGTTTCAGGATTTGGCCTCCCTTCAATCAAGGCATCGACAGTCCTTGCCAATGCTAGCTGCCTGTCATTGGATAAGAGATTTTTGACACCAGCAGTCACCGCACTGATTGACTGTCCATAGAGCTTCTCAGCCCAGTCAACAATATTACTTCTGCTAGCAGAATTCACCGATGCCAACGAAACATTCAAAGACTTAATCTTTTTCACATACTGAAAAGCAACAGTATCAATCTCACACTCCCTCAGTGCCGCTTCCACAGCTTCCACTTCAGACTGATTAATGCTTTCAGTGGAAATAAGATACATGATGGCAAAGCGAAGCTTATCCATTTTTGTTCCCCTCCCTCTAAGCACACCTAGAAGCTCATTCCGCTCAATGCTCCCTCTAACCATCATGTCATTCTCCTTCTTAGAATAAGAATCAAGAGACCTCTCCTTGATCTCACCCAACAACACAGTAGCAATGTTGGTGTGCTTATCAATCACTTGCTTCCTCTCAGTCAGCTCTGGCAAGGAATTCACGGCATTCATCAAATGTTTTGTGTTACCGATCAAATCTGTCCCATCAAACTCAGCCCCGTGAGTTCCACCAGTCCTCTTATTCACCTCATCCACATCCTTCTTATACTTATTCAGCTGAGTCTCAATCTCCACCGCAACCTCAGGAAACTCCAGCGACCCATTCGCAACCCAAAACGAATCTGAACTATCCAACTCATAAGATCTCATCCCACCTTTCTCCCCCTGAACACTCAACCGATTCAATTTCAACCCGAGAACATCATGGACCAGTGGTCGGTACCGGAAATCATGTTGAATTGCCACTGGAAGCTCAAAATTCCTATCAAAGATACATAAAACAGGGCGCTGAAATGAGCTAACAAAATTCCCACCCTCGGTGAACAAATTGTTCTTGGACAACAAATGATCGCGAATTCTCTGATCCAAAGCAGTGGCAACCATCTCGGCAGGGCCACCACGGGGACAACGGATAACAGGAACAACACCGAGAGTCGCCAAAATGCAAAATAATCCAGAAACAATCTTCTCAACAATGTCCTCAATCTCCCGATCCCCTGCGGAGGGATCATTGAGTTGAAGGAAACAAGACTTTTGAGCCAAGGAAAATAGGTTATCTTCTAGCGTGACGAACTCGAGGTACTGATCATGGACCTTGGAGATGCGGTGAATGGAATCGGACGCTAGGGTTCCGGAGGCGATGTCTTCGAGGAGGGGGCGAGGGATGGAGGTCGAAAAGTTGAGGTGGAAAGTTTGGTAGAGTGAGCGAGAGGCGTCGGCGATGATTCTCTGGACGTTGGATTGATTTGGTTGAACGAAGTAAACGGCAGGGACGTCGTGAACGGGTTTGCGATCCTTGTCGATGAGAAAGTAGAGGGTGACCCCGTGTTTACGAAGGTCCTTAACGTGGATCAACGGGGAGAGGATGTTCTGGCAGAACTTGTCGTAGATCAGAATCTTGTACGCTTCTTCGTTTGCCGTTCCGGTTGCGTTGATCGGTTGGTTCAGGTTCAGCATTCGGGCGATGCATTCTGAAGCAGCGAACACAGATCATCAAAAGAATTGTAACAATGAACACAAAGATCGAAATTAACAAAAAAGTGAGGAGATTACCTGTTTGCTTCTGGCGAAGATTGAGAGACATGATTACTATTTGTGCACCTTTGTTCTGCGGTTGGATCCTGTTAACTTTGACTAGTGAGTTTTCTCGATTAGGGGTTTGGATAGGGTTTCAGATCTTCAATTTATACTGACTGTCATGAAGGATCTGGAGCAGATCTAGAGCAGATATCGAAAGAGATGGAATCAGACGATTTTCGAGTAGAGGCTCGATTGAGAGAGACTCTGTGAGGGCGGTGTGGGTTGATGGCAGCGGTTCCCACTCGGCTGATAGAGACGAGGGTGAGAGATACGCGATTCCCACGGCGGCTGTAAGATGAAGGCTCGGTTGTGAGAGAGATGAAAGGCGTTCCCACTCGGTTGAGAGAGATGAAGGGAAACAGAAAAAAATTTAGTTAATTAATCAATTAAAAATACAACGCTTAAATATGTTTTACCGTGACTCCAAATAAAGGGATTTTTTAAATAAGTCCCTATAATTTTTTTTAAAAGAGTCTCAACAAAATAACATTTTTTTAAATACCCTTATATTTTATAAGAGAAATATCCTTAAGTATTATGTTAGCCATTTGCTGAGTGGCATTGACATATTTGATTTTTAAAAAAGTCTCTACAAAATAACTTTTTTAAAAAAATGCCGTTTTTGTTATTTTCTTTAATATTTTAAATTGCCGAGTTGAAAATATTTTCCTATTATATCATCACCCTCTCATCCTCCCTATCTTCTTCTTCCACCACCCACCATGGCTCTATCTGGGACTATAGCGCCTCGGTGTGTTAGGTTGTGTGTTTGATGGTGTTCTTAATTATGTGTCGATAGCTATTCGATGTCCCAATTGGTGTATTTTGCTACTGTTTTTAATTTTGGGCCTGTGGTGCATTTTGTGTTTGACTGTTATGCTAAAAAGATTAGAATACTGAACAACAAGATTGAGAATAAGGGCTTAACTCGAGGCAATAGGAGATAGCATAAATGGATGGATTATTCTATGGCATGTTGAGGAATGGTCACAATGTTTGAGATGTATCATAAGAATATAAATCATCTTAAGAATATAAATTTTAGGAGTTTCCCACTCGACTTTCCCTCCAAAACTCCCAACCCCCTCCCCCTCTCTCTCTCTCTCTTTTTCATATTTTCATTTAAGAAAAAAAAATTAGATCTATAAATTAATGAAGATGAAAATTAATTTTCTGATAAATTATGTAAAGTGTGATTCTTGTCAGTGTGTTTTGGGGTACTTTAGAGTTCGGAAAAAAAATTAACTGTTGAAATACACAAAGTTTATTTCTCGATTACCAATTTCGTTAAAAATAATTGATTTTAACAAAATATGTGAAGTGTGACGATCAACGATATGTATTGGGGTACTTTAGAATTAAAAAAATAGAAGTACAAATACGTAAAGTGCGACACTAAAAAGTCTATTTTGAGGTACTTTCATTTTATTTTATTTTATTTTATTTGCATGTTTTAAGCAGTGTATTTTCGGGTTCAAGAAAATTTGAACTGTTCAAATACGCAAACTTCATTCATCAATAACCGGTTTGGTGAAAGAGAATACGTAAAGTGCAATGCTAAGCAGAGTGTTTTGGGGTACTTTATCGGGCAAAATAATTTTAACTGTTCAAATACGCAAAATTTGTTTAAGTAACCGATTTGGTGGAAAAAAAATAATTTCATGACAAAATATGTAAAGTACGATGCTAAGTAGTGTGTTTTCCAATTTTTTAGTGTTCGCAAAAAAATTCAACTATTCAAATATGCAATGTTTGTGCCTCAATAGCCAGTTTGGTGGGGGGGAAATATAATTTCATGACAAAATACACAAATTGTTATGCTAAGCAGCGTGTGTTTTGGGGTACTTTAGTGTTAGGAAAAAAATTTAACTATTCAAATACTCAAAGCTCATTCCTCAATAACTGATTTGTTGAAACAAATAATAATTTCGTGTCAAATACGTAAAGTGTGATGCTAAACACAGTGTGTTTTGGAGTACTTTAGCGTTCAGAGAAATTTTAACGGTTCAAATACTCAAAGTTCATTCCTCAATAACTGGTTTGGTGAAAAAAATTAATTTCGTGACAGAGACCCGTGTAACTCACCCTTTTAGTGATTCCACCACTTTAAAAAGTAAACTTATTTTTATACTTCTTCTCTTTATAAATTTTAGGACCATATTTTTCTGAATCTTTAAAAAAATAATTTATTTTTATGGTTCTTCTCATTATCTTTCTAAAACCGAAATATTTATTAAATTTATTTAGTTCGGTCACTACCAATTCATTTATTGAATTCTTTTCTTCATAGTATCTATGGATAGCCAATTTCAATTTTATAATCTACTTATTTAATTTATAGTTATAATTTTATTTTTATTCACAGATATTAAACTATATATTTTATTGTAGCGACCGAAAAATCCGCGGTGTGGATTCCTCGAAGGTTCAAAAAATGAAGCCGCCACCAAAGTTTAATTATAAGGGCAAACATTGGAAAATCCCTTTTGGAATGGATAAGGGTCCTTGAGACCAGATAAAGGGTTCGGGAGTCGGTTATGCGTGGGGAAGGTATTAGCACCCCACGACATCCTTCCTAAGGAAGGTTACCTGCTAACTAGTTGTAGGAAAGAATAGTAATTTTGAAAATGTTTGTTTTTACCCTTTTATTGTGAATTAAAAAAGAAAGAAGAAAATTGATATTTTATTTAAGAAAGTGATTATTTTGGAAAATACTAAAAAATGTTTTTTATTAGTGCAATTGACAGAGGTCGGCCGCCCTCTGCTCCTACGTATCTCTTGGTAGAGAATCAAATCACACGTAGTTCTTGGGTAGAAAAAGGTTTGTTGGTTGGTATTTTTTAATATAGGGATCTTAGGACTCCTGAGTGATCAGTTCATTTTTCCTAAAACGATGACTAACCTGACTGTACAGCCGGTTTAGTCCCCTACTTTGTGAAAATGGAGTTTTTGGAGTTTGGAAAATGGTTTGAAGTGTGTTTGTTTGATTTTATTGGAATAGGGGTTTTAGGATTCCTGAGCCGTACGACTCATTTATCCTAGAACGCTGACTAACCCGTCTGTACAGTCGGCTTAGTCCCCTATTTTGAAAATTTGATTTGTGGGAAGAAATGTGTTGGTGTTAATTTTAATTTAAAAAATGTTTATTTTAAATAGGGATTTTAACGGTTCATTAGTGACCTAAAAAACAGACTAACCCGACTGTACAGTCGACTTAGTCCCCTATTTATATTTTGGGAATTAAGTAAATTATTTATAATTTTGTAGGTTTTGGTAAAAGAAATTAAATGAAAAACGAAAAGGAGGGTGCAGCGGTAAAATGGGGTGTAGTTTGCAGAAGGGAGTTGTATTATTAAAAACTGGGTGTGAAAAGCAGCAGCCCAGTTTGTGGACTGGTCCACGAATTCATGGGTTTTTTCAGGGGGGAGGCGTAATACGCAGATGAGAGGTGTAAGTAGTATTGAGTTAAATGAAAAGACCAAAATGGCCCTGGATGTCCACACTATATAAGGCAATCCAAAAAAAACCCTAAACCTAATTCCCTCCTTTCTCTCGCGGCGCCGTCCCCTTCTCAATTCCCTCAACCCTAATTTTCGTTCATCTCCCCGTTCTCTTCGCCTCACTTCACGGAGCTGCGACTCCTCCCCTTTCTTCTTCGTCCACCACCGTCTAACCTTATCTCTTTCTTCCTCTCTACCGCCGCCAACAACAAAAATCGTGAGAGAGGGAGAGTTTGCGAAAATTATAGAGAGAGAGAGAGCTACGGTAAGAGGGAGAGATTTACTCTGTGAGGGAGGGAGAGAAGAGTTTCACGAAGGTGGGAGAATGGGGGAGGTCGATGGTGGTGAGATCGCCGGAGAAGAAGAGCTCGCGATGGTGCGATGGGAGAGAGCAGCGCCGCGACGGCGTCCTGCTGCTTATGTTGGCAGCAACGACTGCGAGGGAGAGGGAATACGCAAGGGGTGTTGACGGCGACGCGCCAATCCATGGCCGGCGAAGGTGAGGAGCAAGACGCAAGGGGTGTTGACGGCGACGAGGATCGTGCCGGACTGGTCACTGCCAGGAACACGCTGGTGACGGTGGCGACGATTTACGGCGACTCAGTGGGGGGATCGAACGCGTGTTTGACGATGCGACAGGAGGTGTAGGGTGGCTGTGGCGGCGACGAAATTGTTTCAGCCAACCTCTTTTCCAGCTTCTGTTTAGTCTCCTATTGCTTGCTCCTGACACTGCTTACTATTGTTTCACTGCTGCTTCTGTTCTGTGTGGCTGTTTCTGGATTTTTAGGGTTTTGCGATTAGGGTTTCAAGGTGAAAAACCCTAATCTTTTTTGGTTCTAAATCTGTGTATTTTCTGTCTGATCTTTGGTGTGTGTCAAGACTTGCTTATATAGGAAAAAATTAGGGTTTTTTTTTATCCTCTTCCAATTTCTTTCCTTTTTCAGGTATTTGGACATGCTGAGAAAACTTGCTCAGCAAGAACAGGCCCAAGGAAGTTGTTGTTGCTGCTGTTATTTTTATGTATTTTCGTTTTTTCTATTTTTTGTATTTTTCATTATTTTCGGATTATATTATTTTATATTTTTTTGATTTAATTTTTGATTTTTGGATTATTGTAAATATTTGTGAATTAATTTTTATTGATTTTTTGATTATATTTGCTATGGACAGATCTACTGTTTGTTTTTCTTTGGGTCAAAATGGAAGAGAATGATTAAATTGGGCCAAGCCCAATCAAAACTGAAAATAGGCCCAATCTGGACAAATGGCTAAAATAAGGACCAATTAGACAAATGATTAAAACATTAGACATAACCCGTTTATTTTAAAACTGGTCCAAAACACCAAGTGTAAGCCCAATTAGGCAAGCTAACAAAGTCAGGCCCAAAAGGTTGGGCATAAGCCCAATTGGACAAATCGATTCGAATCAAAAGCAAAATAGTGCTTGAAATGCCATGGGCTTGTGATACGGGGCTAAAACAAATACTATAAAGAGATCAGGCAAAATTGGGGTATAACAGCTGCCCCTCTTTATTTATATTTTACCAGAAAAGGTGAATGGTTTTCAGATTTTCGTAGTAGAAATAAAAATAAAGATAGAATAGACTCTAATTTTGCCCGCTTAGGGGGAAGATGAGTTAGGGAGAAAAGGGACGATTAACACTTGGCGTGTTAACCGAGAACAAATAAAGAAACGAACACTGGGGATCTGGCGGAGCACTGGGGCTCTAAAAGAGCATTTGGACTCTAAGGGAGCACTGGGGCTCCAAGGGGTTGCCTAAACCCTAAAGGACCAATTTGGGGTCCGAAAGTGCACTGGGGCTTTGAAGGACTACTGGGGGTCCAAAAGAGCACAAACTAGCAATGGTACTAGTAAAATGGTATGCTCGGGGGTGGCCTTTTTCGAGCGGCCGGAGGGGCAGGATCAGGCTGTTGACCTAATTTGCTCACCTCCAAGGACGTCCACCATGTCTTAGGCTGACACAGCTAGTCTGAAGGACCTGGGGTCGGATGATCCGTCGCGCTCAGTGGCGACATAGTGATCTTGAGGGTAGAGTTCGAAGTCGTTGCTTTGACATTTTGGGTCGAACTGAACTGATGGACCTGGGGTCGGATGATCCGTCGGTTGCTCGATAACGCGATGTGCGATCAGAATGAATGACCATTGGAGGTCTAAATTAAGACAGCGCTGGGGCTGCGAGGGACTGCCGGGGGTCCGAGACTCTGAATTGTGATATGAGACCAGTGCTTGGAGCATTGACTTTGAGGGGACCAATTATTGGGATTGACACATGGCGTACTTGCCTAGAACCTAACTAATGAATGCATTTACCTGAGAAGGGAAAAGCTATCTATATTTGGCATGTCTAAAAATGCGATGAATGATGCATGTGTGTAATATAAGTGTGTGAAATGGTAGGTGTCCGATGGGATGAATGAAACGTAGGTGAATGCATAATGGAATGATTTATGCTATGTGGATGATTTTTCTTTTGGCTTTTCTTCTTTTTATTTTTTTTTTGCCCCCTTTTTTTCGGTCTTTTTTGCTTTTCTTTTTGGGTCTGTCTTTTTGCTGGTCCTTCAACTCGCAGGACTTCCGGCATGAGGCTATCAAGTGTATTCGTACTGCTAAGTCAATTGCGCATGATTGGGACTTATCATTTGAGATTATCGCGCATTTATTGCTCTATTCCTGCGGTTCCTTTCTTCTTTATAGGTATTTTAATGAAAGACTATATCTCTTCTGTGATTCTCGGAAATTTCGTAATGATTGTAATGCTTTTGATTATGCCACATGTTTCACAATCCAGTATCAATTATCACAAAACGTCACTTCAAAAATAGACGGAAGTAAAAAGAAAGGAAAGTGTTTGATATTGACATTGGAGGCCAAATGTGCAGAAGGCACACCGACTTAAGATTACGTCAGGAATTTTATTGAAAGAATAGGAAAGCTGAAATACTAAGCAGACTTGTCGGTAGTTAGTGTCCTTGAAGTAACGGTGCCGGCCACCCATGCTCACGACCTTGATCACTCATCATCCAACTTTTGGAAGTGTTGATTGCCTCAATGTTTGTTTAGTCCAACTTCCTGACCCTGATTTTTGCCTGGATCGCCCTTTAGAGTTTTCAATCCATCGGGTCGCTCTAATTTTTGCCTAGGCCGCCCTTTTGGGTTTTCAACCTAGCGAGCTTATTTTTGCTTGGCTCATCTTTCTCATTTTTCTATACTCCCTTTTTTAGGCAGCATTCACCGGGAGTAGGAAGTCTTCCTCATCCATTTTTGTGAGAATTTAGGTTCTTCCAGAGAATGATTAGGTCCTTTATAGTTCGAGGTCCATCTCCTGTGGGGATCCCTTTGGGTATGACTTTCTTGGGCACCCAGTCTCCTTAAAATTGTTGAGGACGGATCTGCTTTTGTTAAGTTTTCTTTGTTTTATTTTTCTGATATGACATAAGACAACCGTTCTTTTGTTTGGTGAGGTTTAATGGAAGTACTACTCCCATCGTACGGGGTTGCCCCTGTTGAAGTATGAACGAGGTCTGCTC
The DNA here is from genome assembly GCA_039519185.1 of Astragalus membranaceus. Lineage (NCBI taxonomy): Eukaryota > Viridiplantae > Streptophyta > Magnoliopsida > Fabales > Fabaceae > Astragalus > Astragalus membranaceus. The sequence continues at coordinate 228,857,902 of CM076846.1, read as the reverse complement.
TCCATGTAAGGTGAAATGTCACTGTCATCCCTGATATTCTTTGTTTGTTGTTGCAACTGCCCCATTTTTTTTTTGGGCGGTATGGGAAGGATCAGGATGCTCGACTTGGAGTCCTTACGTAGTCCTTTCACCATTGTCTGTGATGATTTTTTTTAGGAAAGCCGTAACGGTAGACCAAATTTCTCGACAATCACGGATTTGTTACACCAGTGGGCGTCTTATGTCAGACAATGTGATGTAAGCGAACTTTCTTGATTTGCTATCCTTTGGGTGTGATGTTAATTTTAACACCTTTTTGTCTTCTTCTGTGCCCAAGTTGATCATTTCGTTTGATTCCACGCGAGGATGGGTTACTTTATCCTTTTGTTCCGTTATTATCATTACCTCTGGAAGAGTTTCCCAGTTATCTTCAACATATTCATTGGTTTGATTAATGGGGTGATCAAAGTTATGACATGAATTACCGACGTTGTTATTTTCAAGGACAAGTTATTTAAGTCTGCATTAGTAGAAATTGAAGAAGGATAAAAGAAAAAGTAAAGCGAGCAAATGAGTAAAAAGGAATTTATCGGAGAATTCGAAATGCTATTTTATTAATATTGATACTGGAAAGAAACATGCATGCCCTTATTGAAATGTCCTAAGGCTTTGGGCAGAGCCATAGGATTTGCATTACACATTACTTTGAACCGAAAATCACAGGAAAATCAACAATCTCCCAATTCATAAGTGCTTCAGTTGCAGGACAAAGGCGCGCAAGGTTGATGGTGTTGTTTTTAGCACTTTGATCGCCTTCAAAAGCATGGACGGATGACTTCTCATGCCCCTGGAAAAGAGTTAGCGCCTCCACGGAGCATCCTCATTGAAGCTCAACCATTTGGATTCGATCAGATCCTGAATCACATGTTTCAGTGCCTTGCAGTTTTCTACTGAATGCCCAATTGCGCCTGCTTGAAATTCGCAAGTGGCGTTCGGGTCATAGCCTCTCGGGAAAGGAGGTTCAATGGGCCTCATTGGGCGGGGGGAGATTAGGTTGTGACTAGTGAGGTGGTCGAACAGATCTGAGTAGGATGCGGGAATTGGATCGAACTGTACATGTCTCCTTTCTGGGTAGTTTGGTGGTTTATGGCTTTTAGTGGTTTGGGTAAAGAAGGGCTTGAGGATGGTTTTTTGGAAGTGTAAGAGGCTTTCACTGATCCTGTTATGGAATTCGTTTCCCCTCTAACAAATCCCGCGAATGGCTTCTTTGGGTTATTGGTTTCGGCTGAACCGTAAGATATTTTCCCGTTTCTCATTCCGTTTTCCAACCTTTCCCCTATGGTGATCATGTCTGAGAAGTTAGAGGATACGCTCCCAATTAATCTGTCATAGAGGGGTGATTGCAACGTATCTATGAACATGAATACCATCTCTTTCTCTAGTAGAGGCGGGGCTACCTGTGCTGCCGACCCTCTCCAACGCTGGGCATATTCCTTGAATGATTCTTTGTTTCTTTTCACCATATTTTGCAACTGTGCTCTATCGGGAGCCATATCGATGTTGTATTTGTACTGCTTTAAGAAAGCATCAGCCAGATCTTTCCAACATTGAATGTGGGTGCGTTCCAACTGCATGTACCAGCTTGAGGCTGCCCCAGTCAAGCTGTCCTAAAAGTAATGGACGAGCAGTTTGTCGTCGTATGCAAATGCGGCCATTCTTCTACAATACACAGTCAGATGGCTAGCGGGACAAGTTACCCCTCTGTATTTGTCAAAGTCAGGCACTTTGAACTTGGGTGGGATAATCACATTAGGGACGAGACACAGATCATATGCATCCCTTGCGCCGACATTGGATCCTTCAATTGCTCTCAGGCGCTCTTCTAGCATCTGATATTTGTCCTTGGGCTGAGAGTCCTCCATTGAGTGGGTCCTCTCATGTTGTAGTGGGGAGGAACCCTTGGTATTGCAGCGGAGTTCGCATTGGGCGTAGGAGCATGATGAATTACTACTGGTGACAGATTATAACCCTGTGGAATGACCTGAGGTGCAGTCGCAGGACTTGAGAAGTGAGCTCGCGGTATTTCTGCATTTGTATTTTGAGTTGAAGGTCCAGCGACTCCCGAAGGTCCTTCCTCTGGATTGACTTCCATGGTGGGAGGAGTATAACCAGCTGGGAGACCGTAAGGGGGCCATGGATAGTCCTGGACATTCACTCCAGCGGTGTATGGAGTCTCGGAGCTGGGAGGAGGAAGGCTTGAAGCATTGTTCTCAGTATTCCCCGCCGAGGCATTTTCGTCTACGCTTCTTTTCTCGAGGAGTTTCATGAGCTCGACCATTTGATCTTTCAATACCATCATCTCACTCATTTGATCCTTCATCTTTTCCATGTCTTCTCTCAGAGCCTGATTGTCCTCTTCGGCCATCTTCTTTGCTTGAGAACGAGTCCGGTAGCGATGTTGATGAACCAGCTTGCCTTTTCACTCTCTGTTTATTTTTAAAAATTTTTTTTTTACGTAACTACATGGATGAATGAATGAATGAATGAATGAATGAATGAATAATTTATTTCGTGACAGAGACCCGTGCAACTCACCCTTTTAGCGATTCCACCACTTTAAAAAGTAAATTTATTTTTATACTTATTCTTTTTATATTTTTTAGGACCATATTTTTCTGAATCTTTAAAAAAATAATTTATTTTTATAGTTCTTCTCATTATCTTTCTAAACCCGAAATATTTATTAAATTTATTTAGTTCGGTCACTACCAATTCATTTATTAAATTCCTTTCTTCATAGTATCTATGGATAGCCAATTTCAATTTTATAATCTACTTATTTAATTTATAGTTATAATTTTATTTTTATTCACAAATATTAAACTATATATTTTATAAACCAATACCGGTACTATGGATTATATGTATGGAACAATTGCTCTGGATTATGTGTATGGAACAATTGATCTGGATTATACCTAGACACACTCTATTTTAGTTTTTAAATTCGCAATTACCTTTTTTTATTACAATATTTTTTTTAATTCAAACTTACCTTCGATTTAAACAAGGTTTTTTCATGTTGCGATTTTAGAAACAAATTTTACCCAACAACATTTCTATATTAACTAGAGTTTTTACCCCGTGCAACGTACGGGTCACGGCGCTAGTAACATTTTATTCCAAAATGGTTGTTTCAAATTTGATGCGTTTTTTTTTTTGATCTTATAAGGTTTTGCTCTTACAAAATTAGCTGCTTTGTTATTCCTCTGGTATGGTGCATAAGTATAGTGTAGGGAGTAGGACTCCTGTAATTGGTATTATTTGAATAAATAATGATATCAGGAAGTGTCATAATTTCAGAAAGCCACAATTTCAGAAAGCCACAATTTCAAAAAATGAAAGAGAATAGAGAAAAGGAGAGAGTCACAAGAGAGAGGAGAGGAGAAGAGGTGAGGAGGAGCTCACAATCCATGATGCATGTAAGAAAATTTGGTACCATTCTTTGTGGATACCTTGTATTGCAGGTAACCTAATATTACAGGTTAAGTTTTGATGATGAAAAAGACAAAGCCAAAGTTGATGGCCAAAGTTAATGAAAGTGACAAAACATCAAAGTCACAATCCAAGACAATCAAGCTCAAGAATTGAAGATTCAAGCTTAAGGGTAGTCCTTAAATATAAGGTTAGTCTTTAGGGTTTGGGTGTGTCTTAGGAAAAAGTGTAAGCTCTTTCGAAGGTCAGCTCGCCTCTCAAAGTCTCACACACTCACAAGTTTTTCAAAGATGCATGCATACTTACGTAAAACATAAAAAGCATTTTTGAAACATAAAAATCGATTTGCACCTTGCATATACATACATCAAAATCGATTTTTAGGCCAATCATAGAGCATAAAATCGATTTTCACTTCATGTGATTTCATTAGAGAATCGATTCCTAAGCTAAACAATTTTTAAGGAAGAATCGATTCACACCTTTTTGTACTAAACTAGAAATCGATTCCCACATGTCTCAGGCAAGCCAAGAATCGATTTGTACAAGATCTCATTGAGTATAGAATTGATTCCTAGCCCTCCTGGATCTCAAGAATCGATTGCCACCTCTTTTCAAAGCAAGTCAAAATCGATTTTCAATTAAAAGAAGAATCGATTCCTAGATCCAATGTTTTCAACAAAGAATCGATTCGTACACTATTTTCAACGTAGACTTGATTTTCTCATAGCCTATAAATAGAGGCCTCATAGCCTCCATTTCTTACCAACCCATTTCACGAAATCAGAGCAAATTTTGATAAAAACTCTTCACACTTTTATTTCTGCTCTTCACGCACCGCTGGTCCGTCAGAGCTGATCTTTCGCTAAGAGTTAGTTGGGGTTGCATTCTTCAAGTTGTATTATCTGCCTACACTAGAGGTATTTCTGTCTTTACGTTTGTTACTGTTTAATTGTTGTGATTTGTACTAGGGAGTGGGGTATCTCTCTAGGGTAGCTGTTTGTACTAGGAAGTGGGGTATCTTTCTGGGGGCAGCTGGTTGTAACAGGGGTGGGGTATCTCTTGCTATTATTGTAATAGATTTGAGGGCTCTTTATAGGTGGGGTATCCTAGTAGAAGAGTGCCTGAGTCTGTAAAGGTTTTCCAAGGCACCTGTAAGCCTTGTTGTTTGGTTAGTGGAAAATCTCACAAGGGTGTGAGGACTGGACGTAGGTCACTAGGAGGTGACCGAACCAGGATAAATCTCTGCGTGCATTACTGCTTTCCTGATTTACTATTTTACCGCTTTATTGCTTTATCTTCTAATTCCTTCGCTTCCATTTAACCTACGTGAAAATTAATCTAAGTCATTGAAAAGGGGAAAAAGTTTTCAAAAGTTTTTAAAATCTCAATTCACCCCCCCTCTTGAGACTGAAGCCACTTGGCAACAAGTGGTATCAAAGCTAGACTCTTGTATAAAGGGCCTAGCAGCTTCAAGAGAAATGGCTTCAGGTTGGTCTACGCAAGAGGGTTCTTCTCTTACCCGTCCTCTGGGATTCAACGGGAAAGATTACCCATATTGGAAAGAAAGAATGAGAATCTTTATTGAAGGGGTAGACTTAGATGTTTGGGATGCTGTGGAAAAATGACCCTATGTCCCCACGCCCATAGTAGATGGTATTCTTACAATAAAAAGAAGAAATGAATAGTCTGATGATGAGAAAAGAAAAGTGCAACATAATTTACGTGCTAAAAATATTATTACTTCTGCTTTGAGTGTTGATGAATTTTTTCGAGTTTCAAACTGTAAATCTGCCCAAAAAATGTGGGATAATCTCCAAGTTACTCATGAGGGTACAAGTGAAGTGAAAAGGGCAAGAACAAATACTCTTACCAGAGAGTACGAATTGTTTAGAATGAATACGGGTGAAACAATACCAGAAATGCAGAAAATGTTTACTCACATAGTGAATCAGTTAAGCTTGTTGGGAAAGTCATTCCCTACAGAGGATCTAATCAACAAGGTTCTGAGATGTCTGAATAGAGAATGGCAACCCAAGGTTACTGCTATAGCTGAATCAAGAAATTTGGCTACTATGACTCTTGCTACTCTGTTTGGCAAACTCCAAGAGCATGAACTAGAACTCACCCGTCTGGCTGAGCATGAAGATACAGATAAGAAAAAGAAAAGCTTAGCTCTAAAAGCATCTAGTTCTTGTCGGCTTGGTGATAGCGACGACTGTTGTGCGAAAAGGTGATGTGCAAGTATACACAATCGCAACAAGTAATATATTGATAAGTAAAGTTCGTTCCCACAGGGATTGGAATTAATCTATGAAGTTTAAGTGATTAGAAGCTTAGTGAAAAGAATTAAGTAACAAGTAAAGGTGAAGAGTTGTAAATATCATAAGTTGTGATAAAACAGTATTAAGTTTGAAGTAGTTAAAGGTGAGTTGGATAGCTCAATAGTATGTAAATTCCCAAGTGTAAGATAATATTAGACGCTGTAGCGTTAAGCGCTGTAGCGCTTCAGAATCCTTAGACGCTGTAGCGCCTTGGTGGCGTGCCTTTCAGTCACTTTTGTCAGGGCTATGTTACAAGACTCATATGTCTAGGCTCTAAATAAGTTTTACCCCTGTATATTAAGCTCTTACAACATTTGCCTTATGAACTACTACTCCCCTATGTCTAAAGTTAAGTAGTGCTTCCTTTAAATGTCTTTAAAGGGTTTTCATTCATATCATTCCTTGAGTTCTCTTTGTGAACCATGTCTGTACCCACAAAGTTACCTTGTTTTAATTGATCATTCCCAAACCAAGATTGAAAGTATTATGACACAAGGAATAAAACGCAAACATCATAATATTATACAAAAGTTACTCAAGGTTCCTTACATACCAAGAACAATCCAACTACAACAAAGTTAGCTCATCACAAGTTCCATCAACATAATACAACTAGAGAGTATGTATTACCGTATGAAGACAAGAGAAGAGTGGTTGCAAAAGATGCACTCCAATGATCCCAAGTAGCATACAAGAGATGAAGTTGAGGCGTGAGCAAAACCTTTGATGAAGACTAAGAAAAACTATATTAAAAATAAAAGCTTGAAAAGTTGTGCATCAATGGAGAATAGCTGCTATGTATTGTGTGTAGTTCTTCTTTTAAACTACCACACTTGTCTACGTGTGTTATCTCCTAGAGAAGCAATCTTAATTTAATCTAATCTATATCTAAGTCTTAATAGAATAATAATATTACATGATGATTATTAGACTTAGATATTATCCTTAAAGTACTTTACAAAAAAGTGCTAATGATGGAATACAACAACTATCACATGGGTTCCATTTAGGAGGCGCCAAGTGTAATTTAGCATCCACTTGAAAGTCAACAAATCCAGCTGAGAGGAAGAGATAAGGGTGGTGACTCATCATGTCCTCAAGTGGCCACACAAATATCTCAATGGTCAGCCGTCATATAACGCTGTAGCGTCTCGTAGATAGCAAACCGCTGCAGCGCTAAAGCAAAACATCAAACATATTCACAAAGGCATTGACTATGCCCAAGGTTTAAGGAATTAACTTATAACCTATATTTATTCTAATATTCATATATTCACATATTTAAGCACTAAAATTACTTGAGAAAAGAGCTTTGACTTAAGTATTAGGAGCATAAATAACCTATATAAAATAAGGTTATCACACCCCCAAACTTAAACCATTGCTTGTCCCCAAGTAATGACACTTGAACAAGACAAAATGCTCACATAATTAGCTGCAGCTTTTAAATTAAACAGGATTTATTCATAAGCTAATTCTTATCATTTTCACACACCATAGTGGTTCACAATTCAAATAGAATCATTACTGCTCAGTTGTGAGTGTGTGACATCAAAGCTTAACTTAGTTCCTAGTTAATTTCAGAATTTCTCCAAGGTTTGGGAAGAATGGATTTCTTTTGGGTTAGGCAAAGAATGTTTTCAAAAAGAAGAGTGGAATAACAATTTCACACAAGATCTGAGGGGCTTCAAAGCACAACAAAGGGCTTTAATTAGACATTTTTCAGAATATTGGTCAGTGCATAAACTTTTGGTCTGGTGATCAGCCGCTGTAGCGCTTCAAAGTCCGTAGACGCTGCAGCGCTAGATTTTAATGATTAAAACTAGATGCTATCTTCATTACTGAGCTCCTTATTTGCATTTTCTTTTTATGCTTTTTGGAACAGCTCAGCAATTTATTTAAGATATTTTGCAACGTTTTCAAGACCACATTCATTTTTATTCTTCATTTTGCAAAGACCAATTTATCATCTTTTGTTCCTAGCCTTAACATAACCGATGCACCCCCAAACTTAGCTTCAAAAACAACTCTCAATTTTTAATGAAATCTTGACTAACCCTTGGTTATCCAAAACTTAACTTTCTCCTTAGATTACTCCTAGCTAACTAGGTTCTTCACTAAGCTTGGATTTTGTGTAAAAGCAGCAATAAGATTATTTCATTGTTTACACAATGCTGCCTTACTCAAAAATTCTTATTTATATTTGGCTATATGAATCAGCTTTTGCTTACTAAGAAATTTAAAACATGCAGCTAATCATACTTTCTATTTAAGCATACAAAATATTCAAAAACATGCAACACATGCAAAACATGGCATAATTATACTAAATATTTAAAAACATCATTGTACTTAATTTAAAAAAACACTATTAACTATAAGGTCCTCCCCCAGAAATTAAATTCAGCAGTGTCCTCACTGCGTGCTTGACAAGAAAGGGAGAGGCCTTAGAACAACAACAAAATAAAGTACAAAGTACATAACTGGCATAAGAAGCCAACAATTCTTGCCTTATTAGGCCTTCTTGAGCCTCTTACTGGCTCTTGAAGGTGCTGGGGCTCCTTTTGCTGCCTTCTTCTTCTTTGGCTGAGGTGGAGCAGTGCTTTCAACCGCTACAGCGGTTGGTGGCACTGCAGCGCTTACTTCTTGAACTGCTGCCGCTGCAGCGTCTGATTCCTGCTCTGCTTCTTCCTCTTCTGTTTGCTCTGGCTCATCTTCTTCCTCCTGTTCTTCCAGCACTGGCTCTGTTTCATCCTGCATATTCACCAGCTCCTCAGCAGCCTCTTTTTCAGATTCCTCCTCTGTCAGATTTACCTCAGGTAATAGGTCACTAGGTACTGCAGACATAGTTGCTGCAGCACCTACTGGCTGAATACCTTCTTCTGGGTACTCAGCCAGTTTGACACCTGGGTTTCTTCTAGCCTTTGTGTACGACTGGTAAATTTTCTTGAGCTGCTCAGTGGGTTTTTCTTTTGTTTCTGACTGCTTTGGTTGAGGCTTCTTTGGTGTTACTTGCTTGGCAGGTGTTTTCTTATGTGTTGGTTTGGTTGGTTCAGGGATGGTGGTGGGGGTTGATGGTGGATTGGCTGTTTTGGCAGGGGGTTTTTGGTTTCTTTGGGCTTGGGGTTGGATCACACTGTATTTCTTAAGCTTGCTCCTCTTCCTCACTCTCAGATTCTTCTTCAGTATCACTCTCCTCTCCTGATGATTCTTCATCATCCTGCTTTTCCATCTCTTTCATAACTGCAATAGTTTCTTCTTCATCTTCCTCACTAATGTTTTCAATGTCATCAGAATCCAGGCTTTCCTCCTCTACTACAGCTTTTTGCACTTTCTTGGCTGGGCTAGGCTTTGTTTTCTTTGCTGGACTAGCCTTTGCTTTCTTTGATGGACTAGCCACAACCTTTTTCTTTTCTGCCCTAACTCCCTTTTTAACTTGCTTTTTAATTGGCTCTTTTTCCAGCAGCCAATCAGGGAATTGAGGAGGGGGAATTGATGTTTTTCCTTTGGATATTTGAGCATACAATGCTTTTTCCCAGTCAAATTTTTCTTTCACAAATTTTTAGAGGACCTGCTGCTTCAGCTCTAAGCGCTGTAGCGCTTGAGAGTCAGAAGACGCTGCAGCGGCAGGTTTATGCTTAACTTTGAAAATGCAAGGAAATTCCCCAAGAGGGGATCTTCTTTCTTCTTTCATTTCTACTTCTACATCAGCCTCCAAACACAACTCAGTAATTAAACAAGGAAAATATAAGTTACCTCCCTGCACTTCTCTATCTCCCTTGCTATCAATCTTCCTACGTCTATCTTTTCTCCAAGCATTATTGCATCTATGACGATGAGTCTTTCTTTTTCCACAAATGTTGTGTGAGATGTAGGCAGCAGGGAGTGTTTGATGAAACTACACCACAGATTTGCTTCTTCACACAGATAGGCTTTTTTAATTTTGTATTCAGCTCCAAATTTGTCCCAAGTTGCTCCTTCCACACAAATCCTTCTTCTAACAGCCTCCATCTCTTCATCTCCCCAGTTCAGCACTTTAGTTTCCAGCGCTTTTCCATGATAGCCCAGATGGAAGATATCATTGATTGTTCTGGAGTTGAAGTTTACAGTTTCTCCTCTCACCAGTGAATGGGTTTGAGGTTTTCCCTCCTTAGGTTCTTCAATGCCAGAATAGAACTCCCTTACCAAAGACCTCATGTAGTCCTTTCGATGCTTAATGAAGCCCTCCCATCCCAACGCTGTGACAGCGGTTGAAAACGCCTCAGGAGCACTTTCTGTCTTGAATCCTCTTCCAGCTATGAAATCCATCTTCCAAAACCTCTGAGGATCTTGAGTTGCCTTCGCCATGGTGTTTTTGGTAGGATTTGAGGGTTCTAGTTTCCTAGTAGCTCCCGTACCAGATCGTTTTAGGGCGGCTTGTTTCTTTGTCATGGTTGGTTAAGAGCTTGCGTATTTGTTTCTGGGTGTTTTGGGAAATGTTGGTGTGTGTTGGGACGAAGAAAGAAAAAGAAATGGAGGTTATGAGTGGTGAGTGTAACGGTTGCGAGCAGTTTCAGAGATCAAAGAAAGAGAAAGAGAAAAGAAAATGGTAGCGTGGGAGTTGTGGATATTAAAGTTACGGTTTTGTGAGTGAAGTGGGAGAGAGAAGATGAAACTGTTGATTTGACAATTGCAGGTGAGTAGGTGCACGTGCTTGTCAGGCTAGGGATGAGGCACAGTGCCAGCTCATCCTGAGAAAGATCTTTTTATTTTTTTGTTTGACCACACCCAGCCCTGATTTAAGATAAGCGCTACAGCGCCATTGTTATAAGCAACCGCTACAGCGTTTGTCCTAATTTCCTGCATAAAAAATAAACATAAAAATTTTGTTAGAATCCTTGGGGTGCCTCCCAAGAGCGCTTGCTTTTAAAGTCTGCAGCCAGACTTTCTCTTTCAAATTAGAGATCTTTAAGCTCAATTGTGGTTTTGTCCCTTACCACATTTTCACCAAAATATTGTTTAACTCTTTGGCCATTCACCTTGAAGGTGGTATTAGTTGTTACATCATAGAGGTCCACAGCCCCATGGCTATATATTTTTATCAATTGAAAAGGGCCTGACCACCTAGATTTTAACTTTCCAGGAAACATTCTTAACCTGGAGTTGTAAAGCAATACCTGTCCTCCTTCAGTGAGATCTCTTTTTATCAGTTTTTGATCATGCCATACTTTGGTTTTTTCTTTATAGATTGTTGCATTTTCATAGGCAAAATGCCTAAGTTCTTCCAATTCATTCAGTTGCAGCAGTCTAGCATCTCCTGCTTTCTTGTAGTCAAAATTGAGTTTTTTTAGAGCCTAGTGGGCCTTGTGCTGAAGTTCAATTCGTAGGTGACAGGACTTCCCATAAACCAACCTATAGGGAGACATCCCCAAAGGTGTTTTATAAGCTGTTCTGTAGGCCCATAAAGCATCATCTAGATGTATTGACCATTCTTTCCTTGAAGGCCCTACCATCTTTTCCAACATCCTTTTTATTTCTCTATTTGACAATTCAGTTTGACCACTAGTTTGTGGATGATAAGCAGTTGCTATTTTATGTTTGACTCCATATTTAGCCAATAGGGTCTCAATTAGTTTATTACAAAAATGAGATCCCTCATCACTTATGATGGCTCTAGGAGTTCCAAAACGAGTGAAAATGTTTTTCAATAAAAATTTGCTCACAGACCTTGCATCATTGTTGGGTAAAGCAACAGCTTCCACCCATTTTGAAACATAGTCTACTGCTACTAAAATGTATAGGTTTCCATGAGAAGGGGGAAAAGGTCCCATGAAATCCATTCCCCAAACATCAAAGAGTTCAACCTCTAGAATGTTTGTCAAAGGCATTTCATGTCTGTTTGAAATATTCCCTGTTCTTTGGCACCTATCACATTTTTTTACAAAGTCTTGAGCATCTCTAAAAAGTGAAGGCCAAAAGTAGCCTGATTACAATACCTTTGCAGCAGTTCTAACACCACCAAAATGCCCACCACATGGTGCAGAATGGCAGTGCTGTAGCACTTAAATTTGTTCTTCCTCTGCTAGGCACCTCCTCATTAACTGGTCTTGACATTTCTTATATAGAAAAGGTTCATCCCAATAATATTGTTTCATTGTGTGGAAGAACCTTCTCCTTTGCTGATAAGTCATCTCAGCAGGTACCACCTTGCTAACCAGAAAGTTCACTATGTCAGCATACCAAGGTGTTGCTGGTTCAGCCGCTGCAGCGTCAAGTGTTGTTACATTGACCGCTACAGCGGTTGATGAGTCATCAGTCATTGCCAACAACTGTTCATCTGGAAAGTATTCCTTGATCTCCCCACCTGCTGTACCTGCAATGTCTCTTTCCAATCTAGAAAGATGATCAACAACTTGGTTCTCCACTCCCTTTTTGTCCCTTATTTCTAAATCAAATTCTTGGAGTAGGAGAACCCACCTAATTAGCCTAGGCTTTGCATCTTTTTTTGTTATCAAATATTTAATGGCTGAATGGTCTGTGAAGACAATTACCTTGGTGCCAACCAAATATGATCTAAATTTATCAAATGCAAAGCCCACAGCTAATAGTTCTTTTTCAGTGACTGTGTAATTCAATTGAGCTTCTACAAGTGTTTTGCTAGCATAATATATAGAGTGAAAAATTTTATCATACATTTGCCCAAGGACAGCTCCAATGGGAAAGTCACTAGCATCACACATAAGCTCAAAAGGCTTACTCCAGTCAGGAGCTATAATAACTGGTGCTGTTATTAAAGCTTTCTTTAACTTATCAAAGGTTAATATGCATGGTTCATCAAATATAAAGGGGTTATCATGCTGTAACAGTTGGCACAAAAGTTTGGAGATTTTTGAAAAATCTTTTATGAATCTCCTATAGAACCCAGCATGCCCCAAAAAGCTTCTAATACCCTTGATGTTTGTTGGAGGAGATAGCTTCTCAATGACCTCTATTTTAGCCTTGTCTACTTCCAATCCTTTTTTGGATATCTTATGCCCCAAAACTATACCTTCTTGCACCATAAAATGGCATTTCTCCCAGTTCAGCACAAGGTTAGTTTCTTCACATCTAATCAAGATTTCTTCCAAGTTGGATAGGCATAAATGGAATGTTTCTCCAAACACAGAGAAATCATCCATGAAGACTTCCATGGATCTTTCAATGTAATCAGAGAAAATTGCCATCATACACCTTTGAAAAGTGGCAGGTGCATTACACAGGCCAAATGGCATCCTTCTAAAAGCAAAGGTGCCATATGGACAAGTGAATGTAGTCTTCTGATGGTCTTCAGGTAATATTGCAATCTGGTTATAACCTGAATAACCATCAAGAAAGCAATAAAATTCTTTACCTGCTAGCCTGTCCAGCATCTGGTCAATGAAAGGTAATGGAAAATGGTCCTTTCTTGTTGCCTTATTCAACCTCCTGTAATCCATGCATATTCTCCAGCCTGTTATCTTTCTGGTTGGAAGCAGCTCATTCATCTCATTTGTTATTACTGTTACCCCTCCCTTCTTTGGCACACACTGCACAGGACTAACCCATGCACTGTCAGAAATGGGGTATACAATACCTGCATCCAACCACTTGATGATTTCCTTCTTCACCACCTCTTTCATAATTGGATTCAACCTCCTCTGCCCTTCAATGTAATTTTTAGAGTCTTCTTCTAACACTACTCTGTGCATACAAATGGTTGGACTGATACCTTTTATGTCTGACATTTGCCAACCAATTGCCTTTTTATGCCGCTGTAGCGTCTGAATCAGATCTTGTTCCTGCTTTTCAGAAAGGTCAGCAGCAATTATAACAGGCAAAGTACTATTGTTACCTAGATAAGCATATTTGAGGTGTGAAGGCAACTCTTTAAGTTCCAGAGTTGGTGGTTGTTCAGTGGAGGGGAGATCCTTTCTTATGTCTGAATTCTCCTGCTCCAAAGACTCATATTTCTTAGTCCAAATTTCTTTGGCTGTATGTTCCTCCTCTCCTGTAGCTTCTGTATCAGACCATGTATCTTTACTGCTGTCCAGTAATTGCCTCAGGTGATCTGTGCTTTTCTGGAAGTGATCTTGAACTACTTTGTCAATAACAGTCACAAAGGAGCACTCTTCAAGGTTGGGACCTGGAAATTTCATAGCATTGGGAATGTTGAACTTGACTTCTTGGTCATTGACCCTCATGATCAATTCTCCTCTTTGCACATCTATCAAAGTTCTTCCAGTGGCCAAGAATGGTCTTCCCAATATGATGGGGACTTCTTTATCTGCATCAAAGTCCAAGATTACAAAATCAACAGGAAATACAAATTTGTCTACCTTTGTTAGAACATCTTCTAAGATTCCTTCTGGATATGCAAGAGTTCTATCAGCTAGCTGCAGTGTAAGTGAGGTAGGTCTGGCTGTTCCCACTCCTAGCTGAGTGTATATGGACTTAGGCATGAGATTTATGCTGGCTCCCAAATCACACAGGGCACGGCCAGAGTAAAAATTTCCAATTGAGCATGGTATAGTAAAACTGCCAGGATCCTTTGATTTGGGTGGGAGCTTGTTTTGCATCAACATGCTGCATTCCCCAGTCATTGCCACTGTTTCAAACTCCCCTAGTCTCCTCCTCTTAGTAAGCACATCCTTCATAAACTTTTCATAGTTAGGCATTTGTTGGAGAGCCTCTACCAAAGGAACATTAATGTGCAATTGTTTAAGGACTTCTAGGAATTTGTTAAATTGCTTGTCTTCATGAACCTTTTGAAGTCTTTGAGGATATGGAGGATCTGGGTATGTTGGGATAATTTTGGGTGATGGTGGTATTTTCTCAACAACAGGCGCTGCAGCGGTAGGTTCAGGCGCTGTAGCGCTTGTTGTAGGTTCTTTTTGTTTTTCAGATTTTTTGTTATTCTCATCCTCTGTAACAGTTGATGATCCCATCAAATCTCTCCCACTCCTTAAAGTTATACCTTTTACGTGCTCCTTCCCTGCAGTACCTGAAGTTGAAGCTTCTGTAGTGGATGGTAATGATCCACCAATTCTTTGGGAAAGGACATTAGCCATTTGCCCCATCTGTACTTCTAGATTTTTAATGGAAGCTTCATGAGTTTTCAGGGCTGTCTTGCAATCACTCATGAAACCTTTCATCAATCCTTCTAATGAATTATCTATCACAGGGGCATTCTGACTTTGGTAGTTCTGAGCAGGGAATCCTGGTGGATTTGCTGGAGCACTATAATTAGGTGCTGTTGCATTGTTGGCTCCCCATCTGAAATTGGAGTGGTTCTTCCAACCAGGATTATATGTATTTGAATAGGGATTATTGTTTTTATTGAAACCCACAAACTTCACAGAGACAGGATTACCAGGACATTCTTCATACAAATGCTCTCCTCCACAGTATACACAGCTTACTGACCCTGGAGAGGCTTGCTCAATAACAGCTACTGTGGGTTCATGTACCGCTGCAGCGGTAACCGCTACAGCGTTTGATGTGCTCATAGATTTTATCATGTTAGTAAGAGAGGCAACCTATGCAGATAAAGCAGAAACTTCACTTACTTCATGCACTCCAGCTACCTTCTTTTGCTGAGCTAACCTTTCTGTAGGCCATTGATAGCTATTTGTGGCAATATCATCAATCAGTTCACATGCCTCATTATAGGAGGTTTTCAACAACACACCCCCTGAAGAAGCATCTAACATTTGTCTGGTTGTTGGATCTAGTCCATTGTAGAAGGTCTCCTTTTGGATAATCACAGGTATACCATGATGAGGGCATTTTCTCAACAGCTCCTTCCATCTCTCCCATGCCTCAAACAGCGTTTCAGCATCTCTTTGTCTGAATGCAGTAACCTCATTCCTCATTCTTGCATTCTTACTTGGAGGAAAATATTTTGCTAAGAATTTCTCAGCCATTTCATTCCAAGTATGGATAGAGTTAGGCTCGAGAGAAGTTAACCAGGCCTTTGCTCTATCCTTCAAGGAATAAGGAAAAAGTTTTAATATGAATGCATCATCACTTACCCCTGGAATGATGAAGTTACTGCAGACTTCCAAAAATTGCTTTAAGTGTAAATATGGGTCCTCTTGAGGAGAACCACCAAACTGTCCCACTGTTTGCAACATTTGGAACATCATAGGTTTGAATTCAAACTGGGCTGTGTTGAGAGTAGGTCTTGCTATGCTTGTCTCCATGGTTTGTGGATCAAACACAGCATAGTCCCTCACTGGTCTATCTCTGTCATTTACCATTTGAGCAGGTCCTTCATTTATGAATTGATGTCTGTACCAGTCCTCTTGGTCATGTAAGGTTGGAGTGGGTGGCTGCTGATGTCTACCTCTACCCCTTCCACCTGGTTCAGTTCCTCCTCTACCAGAGCTAGTTCTGCCCTGTAGAGTGTTAGCTCTACCAGAATTGGTCCTATGGCTATGTTCTGACATGGTGGGTCTGAGCCTGTGAAGATGTCTTAGCTTCCTGAACCTTCTCTCTGGTTCTGAGTATGGTTCAAATTCTGGTGGTTGAGACCTGGGCATACGCTGTAGCGCTTACTGCTGCAGCAACAAGAAACAACACACCAGTGTAAAATAGGCACTAAGTTCACTAAAAACTTAAACAATGAAAATTAAATACAATCCCCGGCAACGGCGCCAAAAACTTGTTGTGCGAAAATGTGATGTGCAAGTATACACAATCGCAACAAGTAATATATTGATAAGTAAAGTTCGTTCCCACAGGGATTGGAATTAATCTATGAAGTTTAAGTGATTAGAAGCTTAGTGAAAAGAATTAAGTAACAAGTAAAGGTGAAGAGTTGTAAACATCATAAGTTGTGATAAAACAGTATTAAGTTTGAAGTAGTTAAAGGTGAGTTGGATAGCTCAATAGTATGTAAATTCCCAAGTGTAATGTTCAGATAATATTAGACGCTGTAGCGTTAAGCGCTGTAGCGCTTCAGAATCCTTAGACGTTGTAGCGCCTTGGTGGCGTGCCTTTCAGTCACTTTCGTCAGGGCTATGTTACAAGACTCCTATGTCTAGGCTCTAAATAAGTTTTACCCCTGTATATTAAGCTCTTACAACATTTGCCTTATGAACTACTACTCCCCTATGTCTAGAGTTAAGTAGTGCTTCCTTTAAATGTCTTTAAAGGGTTTTCATTCATATCATTCCTTGAGTTCTCTTTGTGAACCATGTCTGTACCCACAAAGTTACCTTGTTTTAGTTGATCATTCCCAAACCAAGATTGAAAGTATTATGACACAAGGAATAAATCGCAAACATCATAATATTATACAAAAGTTACTCAAGGTTCCTTACATACCAAGAACAATCCAACTACAACAAAGTTAGCTCATCACAAGTTCCATCAACATAATACAACTAGAGAGTATGTATTACCGTATGAAGACAAGAGAAGAGTGGTTGCAAAAGATGCACTCCAATGATCCCAAGTAGCATACAAGAGATGAAGTTGAGGCGTGAGCAAAACCTTTGATGAAGACTAAGAAAAACTATATTAAAAATAAAAGCTTGAAAAGTTGTGCATCAATGGAGAATAGCTGCTATGTATTGTGTGTAGTTCTTCTTTTAAACTACCACACTTGTCTACGTATGTTATCTCCTAGAGAAGCAATCTTAATTTAATCTAATCTATATCTAAGTCTTAATAGAATAATAATATTACATGATGATTATTAGACTTAGATATTATCCTTAAAGTACTTTACAAAAAAGTGCTAATGATGGAATACAACAACTATCACATGGGTTCCATTTAGGAGGCGCCAAGTGTAATTTAGCATCCACTTGAAAGTCAACAAATCCAACTGAGAGGAAGAGATAAGGGTGGGGACTCATCATGTCCTCAAGTGGCCACACAAATATCTCAATGGTCAGCCGTCATATAACGCCGTAGCGTCTCGTAGATAGCAAACCGCTGCAGCGCTAAAGCAAAACATCAAACATATTCACAAAGGCATTGACTATGCCCAAGGTTTAAGGAATTAACTTATAACCTATATTTATTCTAATATTCATATATTCACATATTTAAGCACTAAAATTACTTGAGAAAAGAGCTTTGACTTAAGTATTAGGAGCATAAATAACCTATATAAAATAAGGTTATCAACGACTCAGATAATGAGGTTGATGAAAGTGAAGAGAATATGGCTCTTATGGTTCGAAAGTTCAAAAGGTTCATGAAAAGCAACAATTATCCAAGGAAGAACTTCAACTCAAAAAGGTTCTCTAGCAAAGAAAGCTCATCCGGTCCTCCTACTTGTTATGAATGCGGGAAACCCGGGCACATGAAAATGGAATGTCCTTATCTACAGAAAAAGGATTCCAAATTTGAAAAGAAAGCATTCAAAGATAACAAAGGAAGAAAAGCTTACATCGCATGGGAAGACAACTGCATGGATTCTTCAGATGAATCAGACAATGAAGAAGCTCAAGTTGCATTAATGGCTGATCATGAAAGCGAAAATGAAAACGAGGTAACATCTAACCCTGAATCTTTACAAAATGCATATGATGATCTATATGAAGCTTTTACTGAACTGCATGATGATTCTATGAAATTAACTAAAGCATTAGGTAAAGCAAAGAAAGTTATCTCTCATCTTGAAAATGAAGTTAGTAACCTAACTAAAGAAAAATTAGAGCTTAGGAAAGAAAATGACAGCCTTGAACGTTTTAAAGCTAATTTTGTATGTGATAAATGCAATGACTTTGAAAAGAAAATTCATGAACTAGAATGGACTGTTGAAAAAATATCGAAGTTACAAAATGTGCATCACAAAGTTCCTAGACAATTTCAAAAAGCATGCTCACTATAAATCACGTTTTTCTACTAGACCTTACATTAGATGCTATTACTGTGGTAAACCTGGACATATAGCTTCTGTTTGCAGGGAAAGAAATGGACTAAATATGAAAAAGGTATGGGTTCCCAAAAGGACCATACTGAGTACTAACCCACAAGGACCCAAAGAGATTTGGGTACCTAAAACCTTATTTTAAATTGCTGCAGGTGTGCTTCAAGGTACGGGGGTCAGATTGGTACCTTGACAGCGGCTGCTCAAATGTAAGGTCATCTCAATTCGATCCGATCACGGTGGAGAATTTGAAAATGAAAAGTTTGAAAACCTATGTGAAGAACTTGGTATAAATCACAACTTCTCAGCACCTAGAACTCCTCAACAAAATGAAGTTGTTGAAAGGAAAAATCGATCATTGGAGGAACTTGCCAGAACAATGCTAAATGATCAGGACATCCCAAACTATTTTTGGGTGGATGCTGTAAGTACTGCTTGTTATGTTATGAATAGAGTTTTGATTAGGCCTATTTTAAAGAAAACCCCCTATGAACTTTACAATGGGAGAAAACCAAATAGTTCACACTTACACACTTTTGGTTGCAAATGTTTTGTATTGAATAGTGGAAAGGATAACCTAGGAAAATTCGATGCTAAGGCTGATGAAGGAATTTTTCTTGGTTACTCTTTATCCAGCAAGGCCTTTAGAATTTTCAATAAAAGAAATAAGGTAATTGAGGAATCTGTACATGTTACATTTGATGAAACTAACCCCAAAAGGCTGGGAGAGGTTATTGATGATATTGCAGATGAACCTGAAGATTTACAGATAGGTGAAAAGAATAAAGATAAAGAGGAAGAAACAAAAACCACCCCTCAAGAGAAGACTGAAGAAGGATCAAGCAGTGAACTACCCAAAGAATGGAGAATCCCAAGGGACCACTCGCTTGAAAATGTCATAGGTGATGTAACAAAAGGGGTAACTACTCGTAACTCTCTTAGAAATGCATGTAATCATATGGCTTTCGTATCTCAAATTGAACCTAGAAATATAGATGAAGCTGTAGTTGATGAACATTGGACTATTGCTATGCAATAAGAGTTAAATCAGTTTGAAAGAAACAAAGTGTGGGATCTAGTTCCTAGACCTGATAAACATCAGATAATAGGCACAAAATGGGTGTTTAAAAACAAGCTAGATGAGCCAGGTATAATAATTAGGAACAAAGCTAGACTAGTTGCTAAAGGTTATAATCAAGAAGAGGGAATAGACTATGATGAAACATATGCTCCTGTAGCCAGATTAGAAACTGTTCGCATGTTACTTGCTTTTGCATCAATTATGAATTTTAAATTGTATCAAATGGATGTTAAGAGCGCTTTCTTAAATGGTTTCATTCAAGAAGAAGTGTATGTTGAACAACCACCTGGCTTTGAAAATTTTGGAAAACCAGATCATGTTTTTAAACTTAAAAAGGCGCTATATGGTCTGAAGCAAGCTCCCAGAGCTTGGTACGAAAGATTGAGCAAATTCCTACTCAATCATGATTTTCAAAGAGGGAAAGTTGATACTACACTGTTTATAAAAGGATCAAAAGTTGACATCTTACTTGTGCAAATTTATGTGGATGATATTATTTTCGGTGCTACTAATGAACTGCTTTGCAAAGAGTTTTCAAGTATTATGCAGAGTGAGTTTGAAATGTCAATGATGGGAGAACTCAACTTCTTCCTTGGGCTTCAAATAAAACAAACAAACAACGACACCTTCATATCCCAATCAAAGTACTGCAAAGAACTACTCAAAAGGTCACTACAACATTTTTTGTCTCTAGCAACACATCCTTTGACAACATGCAAAAAATGTTGCTTAAATCATATCAGACAACATTTGGGAACTGTTGCCTCTAAATCAATGTTTTATAGCACACTCTTTTGGCAACACTGAATAAAGGTTCCTTAATTTCTATATGACTACATTTTTAGATTGTTGCTATCCTGTTTCGTTTGCAACATTTAATAACTGTTCCCTAAACTTTCACTAGCAACAGTTTCTAATTGTTACACTAATTATTTTAAACGGGAACATTTCTTTTGGTGTTGCCTTTAAAATTATATTTAAAAATTAGATTTGGTTGAATTTCCTTTCAACATTTTTTCATTTCATTTTAGGCGGTACTATCTTTATTTCATTTAGGCGGTAAAATTTTTACTCATTCCCTCTCTTTTTTTACAGCTAATTCACTCATCCCTCCTAAAACAAAAGAAAAGATATTATTTACTTTTTCCAGAAAAATTAAATCTGAGATAAAGTTACAGAAACCCTATCGCTCTCGTTTTTCTCTCCATTCCTTCTCGCGGTTCTCTTCTCGCGGTTCACTACTAGAAAACATCAAACATCAAATTTCCTTCTCCATTCCCTCATCGCCGCCAGAGAAGACTAAGAGGACACTGGTGCCCCCGCATCTACGTCTTACTCCACTCACCTCCCGCTCTCTCATTGCTGCTGGAGACGTCCCGCCACCGCATTCACTTCTATCTCAGGTTCTCTTTCTGTCTCTCACTCTATCTCGCTCCACTGTATTTAGGGTTTTGTTATTGAGTTGGAGGGTCATTATATGATTGTTTTGGGTGGTGGGTGCTGATTCTTCTTCTTGTTGTTTGGATTGGAAGGGAAGGGAAGGGATTGTTACTGGGTTGTTGTTTTGGGTGGGTTCTTCAGCACTGAAGAAATAGGGTTCCTTTTTGTCTTGGGTTTTCTCTGCGGTTGTGCATCGCTTGCAATGCCAACCACTTGCTGTTAGGTAAAGCTACTCCACACAGTAAAATAAATTCTGTATTATTTACTGATATTCTATGTTGCTAAATGTGAGTCTTGATCTTCTTTTGAAGTTGTTTTTCTTGATTCTAGATCTTCTTTTGAAGTTGTTTCACTGACCTTCTAGATCTTCGAATTTAATTTAATTACTTGTTTTCCCGAGATTGATCTTCTAATCTGGAATGCTGTTTTTTTGTAGTTATACAAGGTTCTGGTGGAATGCATATGGTGGATCCACTTTTTCAACGTGTACTTGTTAATGAGTGTCGAAGTAGAAAAATTGTTGTTATATTTGATGAGGTTTTCACTGGTTTTTGGCGTTTGGGAGTAGAGGTAATTTCCCTTTTCTAAATTTCATAAAACTTTATTTTATGTTCTTGGTTTATTGATTAGCAGTTTATATTTCTTCTCGCAGAATGCGGTTGATCTAATCCATTGTGAACCTGATATCGCCTGCTTTGGCAAGCTGATGACTGGTGGGATTATACCTTTGGCTGCAACCTTAGCAACAAGTGATGTGTTTGATTCATTTATTGGAGACTCAAAGGTATTGCAATTTTTACAGAAGATTTTTTTGTTTGCATTGACTAGACATGAAAACTACTGTTGTCATTAGATTTTAAATCACTAATGGAAAGTATTGCTTATTATACCAACAACTGATTTATTCTTTTCCCGTGCTTTTGCCAGTTGCTTTCCATCTTAGCCTCGTAATATCTGATGAAAATATTTTGTTAATCTCCGACTTCTTGATTTCTTTATCAACCATATAGACTATTGAGCAGCGTGGAATGATTGGGTTACAACAGATGTAAACAGTAGTACATGTAAATATACTAATAAAAAAATATACTGTGTGATTACTTGAAGAAAGATTGTGGTTTTCTCTTATCACTGATATTTTATGTAATGTCATGGGTGTCCTCACTCGTTGTGCATTGTGTTGATGTTTATTGAATTTTTCTGTTGTACTAGAAACAACTGATCATATTTTTTCCTTTTCCCAACTGTATTTGAATACTATTTGATTTACCTTTTTGATCCTACTTGTATTTTGTGTTTATGGAAAGTAAAGTTTGTGGACAGTTCTTTGATTGCATAATAAAATTATTACACTCTTGTTCTGGTTAGCTCAAGGCCCTTTTGCATGGAAATCCTTACTCTGCACATGCTATGGGATGCATGGCTGCTGCAAAATCTATCCAATGGTTTAAAGACCCTTGTTGCAACGCTAATATCTCTTCTGAAGGAAGTATACTTAGGGAGGTATGATTGCTGTAACTTTTTTTTTTGTTTTCTCATAACTTGTTAGTTTCTTACTCTGTAATATAGGAAAATCCACAAGACCATATATTTATTCTATATTTTGTTCTAGTATTCTAGGGTATAAGGAATGTCCTGTTTAGCTACAAGGAATATGGACTGTATGACTACCTATTATGTTGGTTTAGAGGAAAACCATTTCAAATGCTGCAAAGAACAAGGGCTCTCCTAGCTGGCCCCTCATAGCTTTACAATTTCCACTTTTCACTGTATTAGAAACTTGAACTTTGAACTAGATTTAACTAGTATAGTTTATCCAAAGTCCTACTTTCCTAATTTGTGATGATTAAGATGTTCCTTTTTCGATTTGTCTGGAACATTATGAAGAACTTATTTGTAACATCCGCAAAATAATTAGTAGAATTATTTGGATGTTAATCCAATTAAATTAATTTAGTACTTAACTGGTAAATTTATCGAGTGCTAAAATTATTTAATTATTGTCAGCGGATCGTTAACCGGATAATACGGACCAAGGAAGTTTTGGAATCGAAATAGGAGATTTCGATCAATATGGTAATTGGACCACGTTACTAAATATATATTAAATATATGTATGTGTAACCGTGGGTGTGTGTGAGTGAACTGAGAAAAATTAATTAATTAATTAATTAATTAAATATAAGTGTGTGTGTGTGTTATTAAAAGAAAGAAAATGGATGAATTGAAGAAAGAAAGAAAAGGAAACAGCGAGAGAAGAGAAACAGAGAAGGAAAGGAGAAGAAAAGAGAGAGATGGCGTGAGGGAGAAGAGAAGAGGGAGGAAGGAGAATTCACCGAAACGACTTCCGTCCAACACGAAAAATGTTCAGCGCTACTTCCTCTTCGTTTTGGTACCAAAATCTTCATCATCAACTCACTCTCCTCAAATCCACCATTTTCGAAATTTGGAGAAAAGTGGAGGTTTTGTTGTTCAAGCTCAAAGGGAAGCTTTGGATGGTGTTTGGGAGCGAGCTCAAGATGGATAGCGCAAATATTGAAGTCCGATTTGGAGTTGTGAAGAATCAAGGGTTTTAGGGAGAAAATTGGATTTATGTGTGAATAGTGTCATGGAGGTTAGAGGAGGAAGATGATGAATAGTATCCGTGGAGAATTTTGGGGAAATCGGTATTTCGGTCAAAAAGCGGTTTCGTGATCGAGCGGAAAGTTTTGGAAGCGGATTGGAGCGACGTCGGAACGGAAAGTTTATGCGGGGAATGTTCGTGTGGTTACTCGGCGAATTCGGCTCGATCGTGGTTCACGCTTCAAGGGTGAGTTTTACTCACGTTTAGGATTTTTGTTTTTCGAATTAATTGATAAACTGTTTTATCGCTTTCGCTGGACTGGAATATTATTTGATAATCGAGTTTGAGAGATTTTGAGTTGAAAACCGATAATTGGAAAATATGTCGCGTTTTGATACAATTCGTTTAAAATGAGTTTTTGATTGAAACTGTTTTTATAGTTGTCAAAAATGTTTTCGATCGGAACAAAAATCGGAATTGAACGGAATCGCGGTTTTCGCGCGAAATCGCCAAAATCTGCCCTAACAGACTCCCTTTCTGCCTGTTCGCGCGGAACTTGCGCTCCAGGCGCGACTTCAGCGCAGAATGACAGAACATTCTGCCAATTCGCGCTGAACTTGCGCTCCAGGCGCGACTTCAGCGCAGCTTGGCAGAATTTCAGCAATTAAACACTGTTTTTCGTTTCGCGATATCTTTTGATCCGGGAACCCGATTGAGGTGTTCTAAGATGCGTTGGAAAGCTTATTCAGAGGCCTAACTGAATATTCTATTTTTAAGGCAAAATGAACTGTTTTTGATATTGAAAATTGTGTCGAAAAGCGGTCAACTAGAGTGCGAGTGTGAACTTGGATTTTATAAAATGTGGATTAAAGAGTTTCATTGATTGTCTGATTTGATGGACCGTGGGTTCATAGTATTGTAGATATATGTTTATATATATCGAGTTGGGTGACGACCCATTTGTCGACATACTAGGCGGGGCAGTCATGCTCCCCCACCCTAGGCTCCGTGCCAATAGGAGAATGTACTATTGGTAAGGGGGTTCACCGGGATTAGCACTGGATTGCAGTCGGTGTTATGTCATGAGTTTGTTGTACGTTCACCGGGGTTAGCACTTTATTGCAGTCGGTGTCGTACCGTGCGATACACCGGGGTTAGCACTTTATTGCAGTCGGTGCCGCACTTTGTTTGTTGTACTTACACCGGGGTTAGCACTTTATTGCAGTCGGTGTCGTACTGTGCGATACATCGGGGTTAGCACTTTATTGCAGTCGGTGCCGCACGTTGTTTGTTCACGCTCACCGGGGTTAGCACTTTATTGCAGTCGGTGTCGTGTTGTTTTTAAAAAGGACTATTAATTGAACCGAGAGAGTTAGTAGGGGTCTCGGTAGAACTCACTGAGATTGTATCTCACTGTTTAAATGTTGTTGTTTTACAGAGACACAGGGACAGCGGAAATCCAAGAGGCACGAGTAGGTTGAGCTCAGACTGGATGCTGATAGCCTAGCTTTATGTTTAAGCTTATTTCCCTTTTGTTGCCTGTATACTAAAGCATTATGTATTTAGTGTATATCTTTCTTCCGCTTTCTTGTATGATACTGAATACTATAATTGCTGATGGTATATGGTCTGAGAACCATATTGTCTTGTTGTAAATAAGACTGTTTGAGTTATATTCAGCGAAAAATTTATAGTGATATTCAGTGTCTAAGCAGGAAATATATCTCTGATGTGTTACTAATGTGCACCTGGGTATTTTTGGTCTATAGAAATATCGGGGTGTTACAGTTGGTATCAGAGCAGTTCGACCTAGTCGGACTTAGTTTAGGGTTGAGTCGATTCCTTGTTAGTCCTTTTTGTAATTACACTTGTGATGCTAAGAGACATTGGGCCTGATCAACTTAATACTTAGTGCATCATAAGCGGAATTATGATAGGATGATCAAGACGCAGTCCTCGACCAAAACCGGAATCTTCAACCAGTGCATCCTCAGGAAAGGTGACATGACGGTGGAAGAATACACCGCTAAGTTTGAGAAGTTGTCTCAGTTTTACCAAGTGGTAATGTAAGCTTCGGATGACGAATGGAGAATGCAGAAGTATAAGACGGGCATAAGTACTTTTATGAATTATGGTCTCAGTTCTTATACTATTACCGGTTATGTTGCCTTAGTGCAATCAACCTATGTCGCCGAGGATGATCTCATAAGAAATATTGGAAAGGAAAGAAGGTAGTCGATTTATCAACTCCGAATGCAAAGTCCTAAGATAATTTCATCAAAGGAAAAGCAGGTGCAATTCTTTGATTCTTCAAAGGTCAGAAGATGTTCTAGCTGTGGAAAGCCTCACAGCGGTGATAGCAAGCGAAGATCTAATCGGTGCTATTACAGAAATGTAGAGGGTCACTATGGTGAAGAGTGCCCCGTAAGGAAAAGTTCCAAGGAGTCACAAGCAGCTCTAAAGCAAGGACGAGTCAACACTTTGGATGCTCAGACAGTTACAACTTCTGACAGGTTACTGAGGGGTATGGGATCTACTTTTCAATAACTCGATCAGTATATTAAATGATTTGGGTGCAACCTATTGTTGTATATCCCGATCGCATGTGAATCGGTTGGGATCAGCCTTATCATCGCTATCCGAGCCGATAACCATTTTAACTGCTGCTAAGAGTCGTGTACAGACCTAATCCTTGTATAGAATTGTCAACTTGTCATAGGAGGCAGAAATTTCGTTGTAGAATTTATTGTTTGCCTATGAGAAGTGTGGACACCATTTTGGGTATGGATTGGATGACTGCAAATCATGTTGCAATCGACTGTATTAATCAGCTATCAGCTTCGCTTCAGAATCAGTTGAATTGTCTAAGACAAATTCTGAAGCGGTTACCTAGTTCACCTTAGACGGTCAATCTTCATTCCAAGGTGCGGGAGCACACGTTAGTATGTTATCTGCATCCGCTGAAACTAGTTTAGATTTGGCGAACGTTCAGGTCGTGAGTGACTTTCTGGATGTCTTCACGATGAAGTTTCTTCTGGACCTCCAGAGCGAGAAGTAGAGTTTACTGCAGAATTGATTCCTGGCACGGGATCAATATCTACTGTTTCTTATTGAAGGTTTCTTTAGAATTAAAGGAAATGGAGTCTCGACTTGAAGAGTCGATGTTAAAGAAATTCATTCGACCGAGTACTTCGCTAAGGAGTGCTCTGGTGTGGTTAGTCAAAAGGAAAAATGGTAGCATGAGATCGTGCATTGATTATCGACAACTCAACAAAGTGACGATCAGGAATAAATATCCCTTACCAAGGATAGACGATTTGCTTGAGCAATTTGAGGTGCTGCAGTGTTTCTAAAATTGATCTGAGGTCAGGACATCATCAAATAAAAGTTAGAGCCTTAGATATTCCGAAGACAGCCTTCCTTACTTGGTATGGACATTACGAGTTTGCAGTGATGCCCTTCGGTTTGACTAATGCTCCAGCGGTATTCATGGATTACATGAACAGGGTTTCCCACCCTTACTTGGATCGGTTTGTGGTAGTTTTCATTTATGATATCTTGGTGTACTCTAAGACTATTGGGGAGCATGCCCAACATCTCCGCGTTATTCTGAACGTACTCCAAGAGAAGAAATTGTATTCTAAGCCGTCGAAGAGTGACTTCTGGATGTCGGAAGTGAAGTTTTTGGAATGCGTGATTTCCCAATTGGGAGTTGCGGTGGATCCCAGTAAGAAGGAAGCGGTGTTGAATGGGAGTGACCAACGTCAGTCACAGAGATCGGAAGTTTCTGGGACTAGCCGGTTACTATAAGAGGTTTGTCCAAGGGTTCTCACGGTTAGTTTTCCACTTACTCGGTTAACTCGTAAGGGTCATCCGTTTACGTGGGATGCCGATTGTGAAGAACGTTTTCAAGAGTTGAAGATTTTGACTTCTGCTCCAACCCTGATTCTTCCAGATCCGTTTTTGTAATTCCAAATTACAGCGATGCTTCTGGGAAGGGTTTAGGATGTGTTCTTGTGCAGAATCAACAAGAGGTAGCTTATGCGTCCAGACAATTAAGGTCTTATGAGAAGAGTTATCCGACTCATGATTATGAGTTGGCAGCTATAGTGTGTGCACTGAAGATTTAGAGACGTTACCTGTATGGGTCTCGTTTCGATGTCTTTAGTGATCACAATAGTTTAAAGGTATCGGTTTGATCAGAAGGAACTGAATAGCAGGTAGAGAAGTGTGTTGAGTTTCAGGAGGATTATAAATTCGTGTCGATGTAGCATTCAAGAGAGGCTAGTGTTGTAACTGATGCACTGAGTAGGGAATCCATCCACATGACCGAGTTTATGATGCATAAGATGGAATTATCAGAGTCTTTCAGAGACTTAAATCTGAATTCGAGATCAAGGAGAAACCGGTTAGTGTTGAGCCATATGAGGATCTCTAGTTCCCTAAGGGATTCTATACGTTTAGCACAGGGAGTTGATGTGAAGCTACAATCACAAAGGTATTTCCAGATTTTACCATGGATAGTGATGGAGTCAGTTGTTCCAACGGTAGGATCTGTACGCCCGATGATGAGAAAAATAGAAGGCAAGTGTTAGAGGAAGTACACCGAAGTTTATATTCTGTTCCAGGGTGTACAGAAATGTAAAGCAGATGTATGAGTGGCAAGGTATTAGTTTGTTAACCTCTCCTTTGTGAAGGTTGACAAGGAGATAGTATTATGTGATTCCGTTTGACAAGTCAAACGTGAATTCGAATATGAAAATGAGTTGACGGTTGACTGTTTTACACGTTGCGAATAACCATCAAAGGATTAATTGATGGATCTGCTGCAAGGGACTGGAATTTCCGAAGTGAAGCTTGGCGTGCGGTGTGGTAGTTTTGAAAAATCGTTTTTGTGAAAACCCGCATGCTAAAGTTAATTTCGGGAACGAATCTAGAGGCTAATGAAATCTGATTTAGGAAAATCCTAGAAGGATTACTTAAGTTGAGGGGAAGCTCTCAATGCTATTGACTAATTCGGAAAGGAATCGGGTACGTCGTTGGTGAAAACCTCGTGAAGAAGTTGCAATATAAGAAAAGGAGCTCTGAGTTCTGTTTGATAGTTGTTTGGAGAACAACTGAGGTGATTTTCATTACGTTCAATTTATTTGATGTCCCCGTGGTTTATTTCTACGTTTAAGATAAACGTTTCTGGTAAATCCTCATTCCATCTCCTTCCGAGAAGTGTTATCTCGAAATCTTGGGGGTGGGTCAGGAAGTTTCACAGATGACCTTTCCGTCACGCTTTTTCAATGTGTATGGGAACTGTTATGGATTTTTAGAAAATTTGCGGAGAACGTGTCTACACCCTTTGAGAAGATCGTGTTTGTTTTTACCTCTACCGAGGAGTGCCAGTTGTGGATCTCATATTCAACATATATTCTATCAAGTGTCTTGTATTAGACCATTTGATTTAGATTAATCGAAGTTGGGGAGCAAGCGAGGATAATTAGAATGAAGCTTCAGAAGTGTTTTCAAATGCGGTGCCGAGCTTATGTAGGCGAAAGAAGAGTTTCTCGTGTCGATTCGTAGTAAGAGAGTTCGGACTGTAATCTTAGAAGCGTTCTGGGGTAGTAGTAGATCATACCTGGAGATTGATGTGCCAACTTGGGAAGGTTTTCTACCCTAATTTCGTTAATTCAGGAATGTTTTCCAGCAAAATTTGGACCTTTCTGAGAATGTCTGTTCTCGGTTAGTCAATCGTAAGACTTGACGAAATTTTGAGGACAAAATTCTTTCAAGTTGGGGAGAATGTAACATCCGCAAAATAATTAGTAGAATTATTTGGATGTTAATCCAATTAAATTAATTTAGTACTTAACTGGTAAATTTATCGAGTGCTAAAATTATTTAATTATTGTCAGCGGATCGTTAACCGGATAATACGGACCAAGGAAGTTTTGGAATCGAAATAGGAGATTTCGATCAATATGGTAATTGGACCACGTTACTAAATATATATTAAATATATGTATGTGTAACCGTGGGTGTGTGTGAGTGAACTGAGAAAAATTAATTAATTAATTAATTAATTAAATATAAGTGTGTGTGTGTGTTATTAAAAGAAAGAAAATGGATGAATTGAAGAAAGAAAGAAAAGGAAACAGCGAGAGAAGAGAAACAGAGAAGGAAAGGAGAAGAAAAGAGAGAGATGGCGTGAGGGAGAAGAGAAGAGGGAGGAAGGAGAATTCACCGAAACGACTTCCGTCCAACACGAAAAATGTTCAGCGCTACTTCCTCTTCGTTTTGGTACCAAAATCTTCATCATCAACTCACTCTCCTCAAATCCACCATTTTCGAAATTTGGAGAAAAGTGGAGGTTTTGTTGTTCAAGCTCAAAGGGAAGCTTTGGATGGTGTTTGGGAGCGAGCTCAAGATGGATAGCGCAAATATTGAAGTCCGATTTGGAGTTGTGAAGAATCAAGGGTTTTAGGGAGAAAATTGGATTTATGTGTGAATAGTGTCATGGAGGTTAGAGGAGGAAGATGATGAATAGTATCCGTGGAGAATTTTGGGGAAATCGGTATTTCGGTCAAAAAGCGGTTTCGTGATCGAGCGGAAAGTTTTGGAAGCGGATTGGAGCGACGTCGGAACGGAAAGTTTATGCGGGGAATGTTCGTGTGGTTACTCGGCGAATTCGGCTCGATCGTGGTTCACGCTTCAAGGGTGAGTTTTACTCACGTTTAGGATTTTTGTTTTTCGAATTAATTGATAAACTGTTTTATCGCTTTCGCTGGACTGGAATATTATTTGATAATCGAGTTTGAGAGATTTTGAGTTGAAAACCGATAATTGGAAAATATGTCGCGTTTTGATACAATTCGTTTAAAATGAGTTTTTGATTGAAACTGTTTTTATAGTTGTCAAAAATGTTTTCGATCGGAACAAAAATCGGAATTGAACGGAATCGCGGTTTTCGCGCGAAATCGCCAAAATCTGCCCTAACAGACTCCCTTTCTGCCTGTTCGCGCGGAACTTGCGCTCCAGGCGCGACTTCAGCGCAGAATGACAGAACATTCTGCCAATTCGCGCTGAACTTGCGCTCCAGGCGCGACTTCAGCGCAGCTTGGCAGAATTTCAGCAATTAAACACTGTTTTTCGTTTCGCGATATCTTTTGATCCGGGAACCCGATTGAGGTGTTCTAAGATGCGTTGGAAAGCTTATTCAGAGGCCTAACTGAATATTCTATTTTTAAGGCAAAATGAACTGTTTTTGATATTGAAAATTGTGTCGAAAAGCGGTCAACTAGAGTGCGAGTGTGAACTTGGATTTTATAAAATGTGGATTAAAGAGTTTCATTGATTGTCTGATTTGATGGACCGTGGGTTCATAGTATTGTAGATATATGTTTATATATATCGAGTTGGGTGACGACCCATTTGTCGACATACTAGGCGGGGCAGTCATGCTCCCCCACCCTAGGCTCCGTGCCAATAGGAGAATGTACTATTGGTAAGGGGGTTCACCGGGATTAGCACTGGATTGCAGTCGGTGTTATGTCATGAGTTTGTTGTACGTTCACCGGGGTTAGCACTTTATTGCAGTCGGTGTCGTACCGTGCGATACACCGGGGTTAGCACTTTATTGCAGTCGGTGCCGCACTTTGTTTGTTGTACTTACACCGGGGTTAGCACTTTATTGCAGTCGGTGTCGTACTGTGCGATACATCGGGGTTAGCACTTTATTGCAGTCGGTGCCGCACGTTGTTTGTTCACGCTCACCGGGGTTAGCACTTTATTGCAGTCGGTGTCGTGTTGTTTTTAAAAAGGACTATTAATTGAACCGAGAGAGTTAGTAGGGGTCTCGGTAGAACTCACTGAGATTGTATCTCACTGTTTAAATGTTGTTGTTTTACAGAGACACAGGGACAGCGGAAATCCAAGAGGCACGAGTAGGTTGAGCTCAGACTGGATGCTGATAGCCTAGCTTTATGTTTAAGCTTATTTCCCTTTTGTTGCCTGTATACTAAAGCATTATGTATTTAGTGTATATCTTTCTTCCGCTTTCTTGTATGATACTGAATACTATAATTGCTGATGGTATATGGTCTGAGAACCATATTGTCTTGTTGTAAATAAGACTGTTTGAGTTATATTCAGCGAAAAATTTATAGTGATATTCAGTGTCTAAGCAGGAAATATATCTCTGATGTGTTACTAATGTGCACCTGGGTATTTTTGGTCTATAGAAATATCGGGGTGTTACATTATTCAATTTATGGGACATAAGTTCCAGTGTGGAACTGAAACTCAAATTCTTATATGGTATGGTTATGGTATCAAAAGCCTATTAACGATTTGTTTGGCCACTAGCAGAACCTACATTCTAATCTTAATTAATAAACAACTATGGTGCTTGTTTTTCTGAATTAATAAAATTTTTAAATTACTTTTGAGGTGCAAATGAAAGAACATTCAATATTCAAGGCATCTTATTTTAATGCAGGGGCTGGTTTTGTAAATTTTATCATAGATCATGCAAAAGTAGACTTTGTTTTCATCCAAGATAAGAAGGTTAGAGAAGTAAAGAAAAGGCTAAGGAGTAGGTGTCCCAGTTATCATAGATTATGGCAGTTGTGTGTACAGTAATGTTGTTCATTGTATATAGAACTACAAAGTATCAGTATCACCAAGAAGAGGTACGCGATTCGTAGAACTCTTTTCAATATCATTATATGCATGTCATAACCAAGGGCCAGTTGATATTAAATGTCTGGTTAATTGATACTTTTCAATTTAGCATCTTACTAAGGATATATTATTACTGATTTATCTAGAGAGTCCTATAAAATTTGTCAAGTAATTTCCTTAATCATCAAACTGCTAAACTCTTTGTCCTTGTGTGCACAGGTAAATAAAGTGTTGTATACTGGTGCATTACAAACAAAGCTCTGCTGGTTATAGTAAATGAGGGCTTTTGAGATTTGTGGTGAAGTTGACTGTTTTACAATCTTTTGCTCATTGGATGTATTTCTTATACATTTTGGTTCTATTGATGTCACTGCACTGGGAAGTACGAGGTGCTCATACAGGTAATGTTATTTACATAGTCCATATAATAATAGTATTAAATCCGAGCTCTAACCGAAAACAAGTGGTGAATTGAAAAATTTATCCGGATGCACTTGATTTGCTTGCATTTTATTTGTGAGATCGAGTTAGGTCCAATATCTAAGATAGTACCAGAGTCTATCTTTGGCATGTAAAACTGTCCATGCACAAAAGCTGAATCGCTAAGATCAATGTGATTTTGCAGGGCGGTAGAACTAAAAAAGTGGGAGTTGTTGATAGTCAATATGTTGTTCATAAGGGAATACAAACTCTTGGTGGGAGTGGTCAAGGTACAACAAAGGCAGTAGCAAGGTAACTAATATATATATATATATATATATATATATATATATATATATATATATATATATATAATTGTTTTATTATATCTACATCATTCAAAAAATTATTACATTATAACTGTTTTTCATTCTTATATGCAGAACGATATCATTGGAGAAGATGAAGATGATGTGTTGGAAGATTATCTCGATGAGTTTCAAGATGAAGAGCTTTGATTCCCTATATATTCATCTTGGATTTGTTTTTATTATAAGTTCTTCCTTTAGGATTGGAATTGATTAAACTACGATGTCAATTTGTTTATGATTATGGATTCGAATTGGTGTTTGAACTAGTTTGATTGTTAAAAAAATTTATACATTATATATTTTGCACTTAATCCATTTATTTTAATTTACCAATTATATCATTAAAATTTAAAGCTAACTGTGTTGAATATATAATCAAATTTTAGTTTTATTTGTATGTTTATGGATTATATATAATGTTAAGGTAAAGATGTTTGTTTAATGTAATAGTATTTTTAATAATTTTATGAAATGAAAATAAAATTAAGAGTAGAGTTGCAAAATCTTTTTGGTACTTTTAGCTACAAAGTTACATGTTAAAATTGTTCCTTATATATCATGTACAACAGTTAAAAATTGTTGTCTATATAAAAGACAACAATTATAAAATGTTGTTTTGTTAATGTTTAGGGAACAGTTATGACCTGTACTTAAATGTAGCAACATTCTCTAAATGTTGCGTTAGGTGTGGATGATAAATGTTGCCTCTTCGTAACCTATAGGCAACATTTTTCGAGAATGTTGCCAGAAAGTGCAAAAAAATATTGCCATAGACAATAGGTAACACTGGCTTAGTCTACACCTGGAAAATGTTGTCTATACTTTCGGGCAACATTTTTTATAGTTCTGGCAACAATTTTTAAATGTTGTTAAAGACAAAAAATGTTGTAGTGGGTTCGAAATGAACAAAGCAAAAGAAATGTCTACACCAATGAGCACCTCCTGCTACTTAGAGAAAGATGAAGAAGGTAAACCGGTAGAACTAAGCAAATATCGAGGTATGATTGGTTCTCTTCTCTATTTAACTGCTAGTAGACCAGACATCATGTTTAGTGTTTGCATGTGTGCTAGATATCAAGCAAATCCAAAAGAGTCGCATTTAGTAGCTGTCAAAAGAATAATGAGATATCTTGTAGGCACTCAGAATGTTGGTCTGTTGTACCCAAAAGGCGCCACATGTAGCCTTATTGGATATTCAGACTCTGATTTTGCAGGATGTAAGTTGGATAGAAAAAGCACTAGTGGTACATGTCACATACTAGGTAGCGCATTAGTCTCATGGCACAATAAGAAACAAGTCAGTGTCGCACTGTCAACTACTGAAGCAGAATATGTTGCAGCAGGAAGTTGTTGTGCACAAATCCTCTGGATGAAGCAACAACTTCTTGATTATGGTATAGAACTAGATCATATTCCTATAAAATGCGACAACACCAGCGCTATCAATCTTACAAAGAACCCCGTCCAACACTCTAGGACCAAGCATATAGAGATAAGACACCATTTTCTTAGAGATCATGTCCAAAAAGGGGACTGTGTAATCGAATTTGTTGAATCCGCAAAACAGCTGGCAGATATTTTTACAAAACCTTTAGAAAAAGAAAGCTTCTTCTTCATTCAAAGAGAACTTGGAATCATTGATTCCTCTTCATGCTGTTAGATTCGCAATTTTTATTACATGTTGACCCTCTTTGATCATGACAAAAAAGGGGGAGAAAAATTAGAGCTTATAATTTAGCAAAAAATTAGAGTTTATAATTTAGCATGCATATACATTATCATAGCATTACCACTTTGCATATAGTCAATAAAACAGGGGAGCATCATGACAGGGGGAGCATCATGATAGGGGGAGTATCATATATGCATTATCTGTTTGAACTAACCTCCCACCTTGAGATGAGTTAATGTTTTATCATCATCAAAAAGGGGGAGAATGTGGATACCTTGTACTGCAGGTAACCTAATATTACAGGTTAAGTTTTGATGATGAAAAAGACAAAGCCAAAGTTGATGGCCAAAGTTAATGAAAGTGACAAAACATCAAAGTCACAATCCAAGACAATCAAGCTCAAGAATTGAAGATTCAAGCTTAAGGGTAGTCCTTAAATATAAGGGTAGTCCTTAGGGTTTGGGTGTGTCTTAGGAAAAAGTGTAAGCTCTTTCGAAGGTCAGCTCGCCTCTCAAAGTCTCACACACTCACAAGTTTTTCAAAGATGCATGCATACTTACGTAAAACATAAAAAGCATTTTTGAAACATAAAAATCGATTTGCACCTTGCATACACATACATCAAAATCGATTTTCAGGCCAATCATAAAGCATAGAATCGATTTTCACTTCATGTGATTTCATTAGAGAATCGATTCCTAAGTTAAACAATTTTTAAGGAAGAATCGATTCACACCTTTTTGTACTAAACTAGAAATCGATTCCCACATGTCTCAGGCAAGCCAAGAATCAATTTATACAAGATCTCATTGGGTATAGAATCGATTCCTAGCCCTCTTGGATCTCAAGAATCGATTGCCACCTCTTTTCAAAGCAAGTCAATATCGATTTTCAATTAAAAGAAGAATCGATTCCTAGATCCAATGTTTTCAACAAAGAATCGATTCCTACACTATTTTCAACGTAGACTTGATTTTCTCATAGCCTATAAATAGAGGCCTCATAGCCTCCATTTCTTACCAACCCATTTCACGAAGTCTTTCCTAGCCAGAACTTTCCCCAAACTAGAATCAAAACATCAAATAAACTACTCATTGCCATCTATTTTTCTGTCTAAGAAAAGAAAAATAGATGACAATGAGACAGTAGCTCTAACTGAAGAATGTAGTGCTATAATTCAAAATAAACTGCCACCAAAGCTAAAAGACCCTGGAAGTTTTTCTATACCATGTGTGATAGGGAGTGAAACCATAAACAAAGCCATGTGTGATTTAGGAGCCAGTGTGAGTTTAATGCCATTATCCCTTTTCAAGAGGCTAGGTCTAGGAGAGTTAAAACCCACCAAAATGACTATACAGTTGGCTGACCGCTCCATTAAATATCCAATCGGAATTTTAGAGGATGTTCCTATCAAAGTAGGACAAATTTTTATACCGGCTGATTTTGTTGTGATGGAAATAGAGGAAGATTCCCAGGTTCCAATTTTGTTGGGAAGACCTTTTCTTGCCACTGCAGGGGCTATAATAGATGTCAAAAATGGTAAGTTGGCATTCAATGTGGGTGAAGAGAAGATAGAGTTTGAATTTGCTAAAGCATGAGAATAGCCGAGGTGACTTTGGGACAAATAAGGCTGTGCTTAATGGGTTTCGGCGATGATCAACCATGAGAATAGGCTTGATCATCGTTTCGAGACACGTTCTTGTTGTCCGAAAGGAAACTTGAATTAAACCAAAGGAATTAGACAAAGTAACCAAGTAACCAATTAGACAAAGTAACCAAAGCATGAGAATAGTCGAGGTGACTTTGGGACAAATAAGGCTGTGCTTAATGGGTTTCGGCGATGATCAACCATGAGAATAGGCTTGATCATCGTTTCGAGACACGTTCTTGTTGTCCGAAAGGAAACTTGAATTAAACCAAAGGAATGCCTTGTCCTTAAAATTAAACTCAATTATAAGATAGGGGATAGTCAAAGGGTTCTTTCTATTTCCATCATTGTGATCTAACCATGATCCCAAGGCGCTTTTTATATTCTAAGTTAAAAATCAAACATTTTCCTACTTAATCATTCCTTTTCAGCTAATCATCACTAAGAATTAGATTGGTAGTCACATATAACTCCCTGTGGATCGATATTATTATTACGCGATATAACCGTATACTTGCGGCATTATCAAGTTTTTGGCGCCGCTGCCGGGGAGTTAAGTGATATTAATCAACTTTTTGGTACCGGTTAGACTGAAATTTTTTCTTGTTTTCTTTTATTTTTCTGTTTTCTTCTCCTTTGAATGCGAAGAGTCCGAAGTCTCGGAGAAATTGTTCAACCAATTCCTGAGATTGAACGATTCTTACATAGAAGAAGAAGAGAACTGCGCAATAACCAAGAAATGGCTGCTAACGCAAATCGTGCTCTTAAAGAGTATGCTACGCCTTCTACGGCAGAGCCACATGCTGTTATTGTGCATCCAAATGTTGATGCAAACAATTTTGAGATTAAACCATCACTTCTTTCTATGGTCCAGCAGAACGAATTTTCCGGTTCTGCTACTGATGACCCAAATCTTCATCTGTCTATTTTTCTCGAATACTGTGGCACTCTAAAACTAAATGGAGTGACTCCGGAAGCCATAAGGCTGAAACTTTTTCCTTTCTCGTTAAGGGATAAAGCCAGGGCCTGGTTTCACTCATTACCTAATGAGTCTGTCACAGCTTGGGATCAACTGAGGCAAGCATTCCTTGCCAGATTCTTTCCCCCAAGCAAAACTGCTCAATTGAGGAATCAAATTACAAGATTCACTCAGAATGATGGGGAATCTCTTTATGATGCATGGGAGCGTTTCAAAGAAATGCTAAGGCTTTGCCCCCATCATGGACTAGAGAAATGGTTGATAATTCACACTTTTTATAATGGTCTATTGTACACCACAAAAATGACTGTTGATGCAGCTGCAGGTGGTGCTTTGATGAACAAGAATATTGAGGAAGCTTATGCTTTGATTGAGGATATGGCACAGAATCACTACCAATGGACAAGTGAGCGAGCTATCACAGCTCCATCAGCACAAAAGAAAGAACCAGGTAAGTACGAAGTTTCTGCCCTTGATCATATAGCTTCTAAAGTAGACGCATTGTTTGCTAAATTTGATAAGCTGAGTGTAAATGCTGCTTCATCTTCTACTCCATCTTCTTCTTCATCTTGTGAAATCTGTGGTGTAGTTGGTCACATTGGTACAGAATGCCAACTAGGGGCATCTACTGCTGGTTCTGAACAAGCAAATTTTGCCCAAAAGGGGGATCCATTTTCAAACACTTATAACCCCGGATGGAGGAATCATCCAAATTTTTCATATAAAAATCCTCCATCAAACCAACCAGCAGCTAGAACACCCCCTGGTTTTCAAAACAATCAAAGAACTCCTCAAAAATCCAATTTAGAAACTTTATTGGAAACTTTTGTGTTAACTCAAACCAAACAAAATGAAGAGTTCAAAAACCAAAACTCATTTTTGAATGATACTCTTATTAAGTTAACATCAAAAGTAGACTCTATCACCACTCACAACAAAATGCTGGAAACCCAAATTTCTCAAGTGGCTCAACAAGTCGCTTCATCCTCTAAATCCTCCGGAATATTTCCTGGACAGCCAGAGCCAAATCCCAAAGCCCAAATTAATGCTGTCACCTTAAGGAGTGGAAAACATTTAGAGGAACCAGAGAATAATAAAAATGAGAGTGAAAAAGAGAGTCCACAAGGTGAGGAGGTAGAGGAAAAGAAAGAAAAAGAAACATCATATGTGTCACCTCCACCATACAAGCCCACCATTCCCTTCCCACAAAGGTTTGCGAAAACAAAACTTGATGAGCAGTTTAAGAAATTTGTTGATCTTTTGAGCAAGCTCTACATAAACATTCCCTTCACAGATGCACTGTCTCAAATGCCATCTTATGCAAAATTTTTAAAAGAAATTCTGTCTAAGAAAAGAAAAATAGATGACAATGAGACAGTAGCTCTAACTGAAGAATGTAGTGCTATAATTCAAAATAAACTGCCACCAAAGCTAAAAGACCCTGGAAGTTTTTCTATACCATGTGTGATAGGGAGTGAAACCATAAACAAAGCCATGTGTGATTTAGGAGCCAGTGTGAGTTTAATGCCATTATCCCTTTTCAAGAGGCTAGGTCTAGGAGAGTTAAAACCCACCAATATGACTATACAGTTGGCTGACCGCTCCATTAAATATCCAATCGGAATTTTAGAGGATGTTCCTATCAAAGTAGGACAAATTTTTATACCGGCTGATTTTGTTGTGATGGAAATAGAGGAAGATTCCCAGGTTCCAATTTTGTTGGGAAGACCTTTTCTTGCCACTGCAGGGGCTATAATAGATGTCAAAAATGGTAAGTTGGCATTCAATGTGGGTGAAGAGAAGATAGAGTTTGAATTTTCTAACCTTATGAAAAGTCCTTCTATTAAGGACTCCTGTTGTAGAGTTGATATTGTTGACCATTGTGTGGAAGACTGCTCTTTAGCTTCATCTTCACACGATGGTTTAGAAACATGCCTAACAGGTAGTACATACAAAGAAATGGCTGAAGAAGCCCAAGCCTATGCCAGATTGCTGGATGAAAACCCTCCTATAAAAGGCTTGGGCATTGAAGACTTGGTTGAAGAATCTGACCCTCCTCAAAAGGAAGCTCCAAAGGTGGAACTGAAGCCTCTCCCTACATCTCTGAGGTATGAATTTCTGGGCCTAAACTCTACTTTCCCTGTTATTGTCAATGCAAACTTGAATGAGGTGGAAACAAAGAAATTACTTAATATTCTCAAGAAATATCCTAAAGCTATAGGATATACTATTGAGGATATTAAGGGAATAAATCCCTCATTATGTATGCATAGGATACTACTTGAAGAGGATTACAAACCCTCCATTGAGCATCAAAGGAGATTGAATCCTAACATGAAGGAAGTTGTGAAAAAATAAGTACTCAAACTCCTTGATGCTGGGATTATATATCCAATTTCAGATAGTAAATGGGTTAGTCCGGTTCAAGTAGTACCTAAAAAGGGAGGCCTTACAGTTATAAAAAATGAGAAAGATGAATCCATTGCAACTAGGACTGTCACGGGATGGAGAATGTGTATCGATTATAGGAAGCTTAATAAAGCAACCCGTAAAGATCACTTTCCCCTCCCTTTTATTGATCAAATGATAGAAAGGTTAGCAAAGCATTCACACTTCTGCTATTTGGATGGGTATTCTGGATTTTTTCAAATACCCATTCATCCTAGCGACCAAGAAAAAACAACTTTTACTTGTCCTTATGGCACTTATGCTTATAGGAGAATGCCTTTTGGTTTGTGTAATGCTCCTGCTACTTTTCAACGCTGTATGATGTCCATCTTTTCGGATTTTGTTGAAAATATAATGGAAGTTTTTATGGACGATTTCTCGGTACATGGATCAAGTTTTGATAACTGTTTGGTTAACCTTGAAAAAGTTCTTGAAAGATGTGAAAAGGTAAACCTTGTCCTGAACTGGGAAAAATGTCATTTTATGGTAAGGGAGGGTATTGTACTAGGACACTTGGTTTCTGAACGAGGCATTGAGGTTGACAAAGCTAAAATTGAAATAATTGAAAAAATGTCACCTCCTGCCTCGGTCAAAGAAGTAAGAAGTTTCTTGGGTCATGCGGGCTTCTACCGCCGGTTTATAAAAGATTTTTCCAAGATTACTAAGCCACTGACAAGCTTGCTCCTTAAGGATGCAGTTTTTTTTTGATGATATTTGTCATGAAGCATTTTGCAGGTTAAAAGAAGCTTTGACCACTGCCCCAATCATGCAACCACCGGATTGGAATCTTCCATTCGAGATAATGTGTGATGCAAGTGACTATGCGGTTGGGGCAGTCCTGGGTCAAAAGAAAGATAAGAAGATGCACGCCATCTATTATGCCAGCAGGACCTTGGATGATGCGCAAGTGAATTATGCCACAACAGAAAAAGAGCTGTTAGCCGTTGTGTTCGCCATTGAAAAATTCAGGCAATACTTGGTGGGGTCCAAAATCATCGTGTACACTGATCACTCGGCAATAAAATATTTGTTAAATAAAAAAGATGCTAAGCCAAGGTTGATCCGATGGATTTTGCTCCTCCAAGAATTTGACTTGGAAATAAAAGATAAAAAAGGTACAGAAAATGTTGTGGCTGATCACTTGTCCAGACTCCAAGAAAATAATGAGAATGAGCTGCCGCTTGATGACTCTTTTCCGGATGATCAGCTATTCTCATTGTCCAAACTGAAGCTCCATGGTATGCAGATTTTGTGAACTACCTCGCAGCCGGTGTGCTGCCCCCAGATCAGAGCTACCAACAGAGAAAGAAATTTCTCTCTGATGTCAGACACTACTATTGGGATGAGCCTCTGCTTTTCAAAAGGGGAGCAGATGGTGTGTTCAGAAGGTGCATCCCAGAAGAAGAGGTAAGTAACATTCTTATTCACTGTCATTCTTCTTCTTATGGTGGCCATGCCAGTTCTAAAAAGACCGCTTTCAAAATACTCCAATCTGGTTTTTTCTGGCCATCACTTTTCAAGGATGTGCATCATTTTGTTTCTAAATGTGATCAGTGTCAGCGCACTGGGAGCATTTCTAAAAGAAACGAAATGCCTCTGAACAGTATTCTAGAAGTCGAAATTTTCGACGTCTGGGGAATTGACTTCATGGGGCCATTTCTGTCTTCTTTTGGGAATCAATACATACTGGTTGCTGTTGACTATGTGTCGAAATGGATTGAAGCCATTGCTTCTCCAACAAATGATGCACAAACTGTGATTAAACTTTTCAAAAAAGTCATTTTCCCAAGGTTTGGAGTACCAAGGATAGTAATCAGTGACGGAGGATCCCACTTTATCTCCAAGCACTTTGAAAAACTTTTGCAAAAGTTTGGGGTGAGACACAAAATTGCAACACCCTACCACCCCCAAACTAGTGGCCAAGTTGAGGTCTCAAATAGAGAGATCAAAACTTGATAATGCCGCAAGTATACGGTTATATCGCGTAATAATAATATCGATCCACAGGGAGTTATATGTGACTACCAATCTAATTCTTAGTGATGATTAGCTGAAAAGGAATGATTAAGTAGGAAAATGTTTGATTTTTAACTTAGAATATAAAAAGCGCCTTGGG
Source organism: Astragalus membranaceus (assembly GCA_039519185.1). Taxonomy (NCBI): domain Eukaryota; kingdom Viridiplantae; phylum Streptophyta; class Magnoliopsida; order Fabales; family Fabaceae; genus Astragalus; species Astragalus membranaceus. The sequence goes on along the minus strand of CM076846.1, from coordinate 228,815,813 downwards.
ATCATGGTTAGATCACAATGATGGAAATAGAAAGAACCCTTTGACTATCCCCTATCTTATAATTGAGTTTAATTTTAAGGACAAGGCATTCCTTTGGTTTAATTCAAGTTTCCTTTCGGACAACAAGAACGTGTCTCGAAACGATGATCAAGCCTATTCTCATGGTTGATCATCGCCGAAACCCATTAAGCACAGCCTTATTTGTCCCAAAGTCACCTCGGCTATTCTCATGCTTTGGTTACTTTGTCTAATTCCATTTGTTCTAATGTCAAGCTTCACCTTTCGGTACTTCGCTTGACATTTGGGTTATACAATATGCATAATGGAATCAGATTAAAAGTCAAGGCAATCATAAAATAGGGTTTAGCTTCGGGATTATTTAGGGACCATCATTGGATTGTATCCCATAATCCCAAGACTAAAGAAGTCTACTCACGAATGCTCATTGTAGACAAGGGAGTAGAAGAGAAGAACATAATTTAAATTGCAAAATGTAAATAGCGAGAAGTAAAGAAAAGCGTATAAAAGACAGAATTATAAATGGGCAGAATAACAATAACCTTAAAGAGAAAAACTTGCAAGAACTTCAATTAAACTTAGAATGTCAATTACAATGATCCAGGATGATTGTGAAGCTACATTGGGATTCTTTTTATAGGTCAAGATCAGAGACAAGGCACTAAACATCAATTTACAATCCATAAAGACGGAATGGGAAGAGTTGTAACATTTTTAGCCATCAGAAGGGACGCACGGATCGTGCCTCTTAGGCGCACGGATCGTGCCCCTTGAAAACAGCTTGGAATTTAAAACATCACAGGGCGCACGGATCGTGCTTGACCTACGCACGGATCGTGCGCAGCTAAACTTTTGATTTTCGGCTTTTTCGAACGTTACGCACGGATCGTGCTTCCCAGGCGCACGGATCGTGCGTCTCTTTTCTTCAGTTTCTTCAACTTCTGCGAACCTTACGCACGGACCGTGCTTAATTACGCACGAACCGTGCGTGTAAAGCTGATGTTTGCACCTCCTTATTGCTGATTCTTCTCCCTATCCTTTTGTCTTTTGATCCTTTACTCTTTATGCACCAAAATTCCTCAATTGCTTCAATAATAACCTGAGAATATAAACCAACAATTTTGTAGTAAAATAGCTCTAAATTAAAATTAAAACATCAAATAAACTACTTAAAATAGGTACTAAAAACATACTAAAACATGACTTATCAAACTCCCTTATGCTTGAATCTTTGCTTGTCCTCAAGCAAAACTATGAAACTCATTGGCCAATTTTTGAAAAAAATTCTGAATTCCTATAAAACCTTAAGCGGACCTGCGGTAAATTTCAGCACTTCTTTGGTTTGAGACTCACTACTTGGGCTTTTGTGATTTATGAGACAAGTTTTAGGTATCAGCACAATAGAAAGGATATCAATGTCATCATAGAACTAGTTCCCTAGCATTCTTAGGCTTGGGTCTTCCATTCACTAGACCGGGTCTCAAAGGAGGGTCTTTATACGCTGGGCATTCAAGCATTTTCTTTTTCCTTTGCTTTTTTCTTTGATGTAGGCCAACCACTTTTAATTAACAATTTTTTTCTTTTTCAATTTGAACTAAAGTGGTCAGCCCTTCTTACTTGATGCTCTTTTCTTTTCTTTCTTTTTCTTTCTTTTTGCTTGATACCCCAACTCAGACATTTTTCTCCAGTAACCTCGCATCCGGTGAATGTCACCAAGAGAACTAAATTTCTAGTTTCTTTTCAAAACCTCCTAATAGTACCAATGACCAAAAACAAATCTCAAGTGTGTGTGTGCAAACCCAAAAAGCAGTAGCAAACAATCATTTATTTTTACCAGCCAGTCCACCTAGATGAATATTATGAATTCAAAAAAATTTAATCCAAAAAGAGGCCTTTACTAGATAAAACATGCTTTCAAAACTCTCAAAGACTTGAAACAAGGGGAGATGATATTTATTAAAAATAAACTAAACTTAATAAAAACAGGAAAACAGTAAAAAGGCAAGATACCCCCCCATGCTTGGACTAAACATTGTCCTCAATGATTTTATAGAGTAAATAGCATGAAAGGGTAAAAGAAAGCTCACATGATCACTGCTGCCCAGGCGGGGGAGCCTGGTTGATGCTGAAGTGCTGCATCATAGTGCGGAGCATGTCTGACATGTGCTCCATCTGCTGACTATGATGCAGCTGGTCTTGCCTGATTAGCTGCAGCTCTTCCCCATGTCTCTCCTGCTGTGCCTCTATTCTGCCACACCATGCCTCCAGGTTGAAGTTTTGGGCATTTTGGTGATGTTGGTCAGCCATCTCTTCTTCCGCCTCTTGAACTGGGATCTCTTGAGGTATATCACCTGCAACATCAAGGTACAACCAGTTTTCTGGGTTTCTTGTGTCAGTTCTTACTGGGTTTGGTAGCATGATGGACTTTTGCTTATCGACCAGTAAGTGAAACCTTGTTCTTGCTTTATTTATAGGTCTGACTAGGAACATGCTCTCGCATATATCCATGTCAATGCTCGTATTACCTTCCAGGACATCATAATTTATAAACCTGTCACCCAGTCCCAGTTTTGCAGCAATAAAGGTAACCATCCCACCTATCACTATATCACCCTTTGTTTGTTCAGAAACATGAAATAGATTCTTAGTGATATAATGATAAGTGTTTACCTGCATTTGATGGATCATTGCCCATAACAAAAAGAGCTCCCCAGTTCTAATCCCTCCCATTTCTTGTCTCCCAAAAACTGTACAGGCCATAATTCTAGCAATATACCGGAAAACCGGGTTATGAATCCAGCTAGCCTTGGCGGTCCTAGCTTCATAATGATCCCTCCCAGTGATTTGGGTCCAGAAGGCAGGAGGGTTGTACCCTTGTGGCCTGAAGGCAGGGTCTCTGGAATCATGAATCATACCTATGTTGGGAAACCCCAGCTTTTCCCCAAGTTCATCTTGTGTCATTTCAAAATCTTCGTTAAAAAGCCTAAATGATATTGTATCATCAACAAGACTCAATGAACTGAGGAATTCCAAGGTAATCCCTTCATAGGTGCCCCTAGGGGGCCTCAAAAAAGTTGACCAACCCAGATTATTAAGCAGCATGCAAACATTGTCCTCTATTCCTAGGGTGCCAAGAGTAAGAGTAAAGTGGGGGTACCTTGTGGCGACAACCTTTCTTTTGCATAGTATTTCATACCTTTCTTCTTGTGCATTATCTCTGAAAACGATTCCGAATGGGTTGTTTGCAGCAGCTCCGCTCCTTTTTCGTCCCTTCCCGGTGCTTGGACCCGCAGCAGCTCCAATCCGTGCCTTTTTTGAAGCCATTTTCGAATTTCCTCAAGATTGGGGTTTTTGGTGATTGAGAGAATTTGGGGTTTTTGGGTTTTGGAAGGTGAATAGAGGGTTTTTGGTGGTGGGTATTGTATATTGGGTGGTGTTTTGATGATTGGGTGGTGTTTTGGGGGTGTTTATGAAGGTTTTGGGTTATGGATATGGTGGATTACTAAATTTGGGGATTTGGTGGAGAGGGGTTGTATGGTGATTTTAATGGGTGGGTTTTGTAGAGGGAGTGGTGGTTAGTTGATTTGAGTAGTTTTTATGGAGGTTTGGATGTTGTTTGGTTGTAGTTCAAGGTTAGGAAGGTATGGGTATGGAGGTTTAGGGTAGGAGAAGAGATGAGGAAGAAGAAGATAGGTTGAAAGTGAGGAAAATTCGTGACTTACTTGTTAAATTCGGTCCTTTTTACAGCGCACGGTTCGTGCTTACCTCACGCACGGTTCGTGCGTCTCCTTCGCAAAAACTGATGCTGCCTTTTAAATCACGCACGGTCCGTGCTTCACATACGCACGATGCGTGCGTGAGTTTCGGTGCTGAATTCCAGTAAAACATTTCCAGTACGCACGGATCGTGCCTTTCTGCGCACGGATCGTGCGTCTTCTTCGCACGCAAACCAACCAAATCTTCTTAACTGCGCACGGATTGTGCCTGTATGCGCACGGATCGTGCGTCCCTTTAGCCTTCATTTTTTTTTTCC
>CM076846.1:226831065-227011262 GCA_039519185.1 Astragalus membranaceus | reverse complement strand
ATTTAGGAAGGCACTCTTGACATCCATTTGGTGTAGTTTGAAGTCAATGTAACTAGCAAAGGCTAGAATTATACGAATGGACTCCAACCTAGCCACCGGAGCAAAAATATCTCCAAAATCCACCCCTTCGATTTGGTTAAAATCTTGAACAACTAAACGACTTTTATTTAATAAATTAACCCCAGTTTCATCAAGTTTGTTGCGAAAAACCCATTTAGTACCAATGATGGTTCTATCAACAGGTTTTTCAACTAAATGCCAAACTTTTTTCCGTTCAAATTGTTCAAGTTCCTTTTGCATTGACACAACCCATTCTGGATCACATAAAGCTTCCTTAATATTATTAGGAACTATCTGAGAGACAAAGGCACTATGAAAGCATAAATGATTAAGAGAAGAACGAGTGGTTACTCCCTTTGATGGACTACCAATAATTTGCTCCATGGGATGATCTCGATCTGATTTCCAAGTCTTGGACAAATCATCATGTGTTCTTCCATGGAGATGGTCATCGATGTCTTGGGGCTCTCGTTCCACTTTAGCTTCTTCTTGAGGTTTCACTTTCACCTCGGCTTCTTCCACACTTTCACTGGTTGATACTATGACACCCATTTCCCAAAAATAATTTAATAAAGAAATTTATGGAACATTAGAGGACCTTCTTGAAATAAATAAAATAAAACGGCACCACGTGCATCATTCTTTCTTTACCTATTGGATTTGACTAATTTTATCCGCACTCGGGAAAAAGGCACCACGTGCATCATTCTTTCTTTACATCTATAGAGGCTTATAGTAATTCACTTTTAATAAAAATACATCGAAATAAAACCCATCATCCCGACATTACACCTAGTCAGAGCTTGACCCCATACAATCAAGAGGACATGAGGACCTGCGTCCCATATCCAAAAACGTCCGACTGAAATGGACTCCCAGGCAAGACACGCAACCCGTCAAAATTATCTGAAAAATGTCGTTGTACGGTGAGAATCACATTCGAGCCATATTAAGACTATAGAATAAACATTAAGGCAGACACTAGTCCCATTTAATTAAGCACAACAAAAATTCACTGAATAACATACGTGTGAAACAACGTGTATTTTAAAATTATTATAGGTTACACATTCTTTTCACGCAAAGGTAAAAGGTTGAAAATTGATGAACCCTTATATAAAGTAAATCCAGCAAGACATTACAAACATCAATTTTTCAAAGAGATAATCACGAGTCATAAATCGCCATAAATCACAAATCATCACGTGTCACGAAGGTATGATATGCATGTCTCATACAACAAACACAAGAATGTCTCTCCCTTGACTTAAGAGAGAGAAAAAAGGAGAACCATCTTTGCCTCACCCTAGGCCCAGATGACTCGGACTCAATGACACGTAACCAAACACCATAGCAACTGAGCACCATCTTCACCTCTCACGGGCTAGGTAGCTCAGACACAGTGAAACTAAGTGAATTATATTTCACTTAAACACCATTATTGCCTCTCATCACAGGCTAAGTAACTCAGACTGGGAGTAACTGACCGCCTCTCACAGGCTAGCTAACTGAGACTCAACCACACTAGGTCAACTATGGCATCACTTGAGTATACCGAATCGCCTCTCACAGACTTGGTAACTCAGACTCAAAGATACTAGGTTTGCCATAACACGACTCGATTATTATTCTCGCTTCTGACATGCTAGGTGACTCAGACTCAAGGACACCATATCACAACACGCACAACCACATATCACAAACACAATCACAGTGTAGTCACAGTATCACCTGGGCACCATTCTCACCTGTTACGGGCTAGGTAGCTCATCACAATGATATCAAGTCATAATCATATATCACATAGTATTAGGTAGCTCATCACAATAATATATCAAGTCATAATCATATATCAAGTCATAATCCATAAAATTTGTCCCAATTTCAAAAAATACAACTTACCATATTAACACACGCATGGGTATCAAACAACATACCATGTACGACGTTCAAGATAAACAATTAACACTACCAACTCATAAGTTCAATAAAAAGAAATATTACTAATAATATCAATAGCAAACATACATGCAAGATCCATAATTAATAATTAAATCGTTAAACACATGCTTTAAAATAATTCTTTAGGTGCTGGCCTTCTTATACGAGGCCACTGCATATTTAGTAGGTGTTCAAGGGATTAATGGAAATCCCTACAACCTTAATGATACCCCATAGCCCGAATATAACCCAAAGATCATCCCCCGTACCTGGTCTGACGATCTCGTATGATATGGAATTCAATGAAATTTTGGCACAACAACTGACACAACGAACCACTCAAAAATTAAATTGTTCTGTGGTGATTTTAAAGAAGTAATGATGACACAACAGAGCTCCAACAGGTTTAACACCAGCTTCACCCTAATGTGAGAACAAATCGTACTTTTTGATAGCTTTAATGACAGAAACCCAAAAACGTTTTTCTTTGGAACAATGGTATTAAAAATAATAGTGACTTAGGAGGTGCTACATTCTCTAAGGGACTAATTAGTAATTCCTTAGTTAGTTAGTGTAGCGACCGAAAAATCTGGGTGAGGATTCCTCGAAGGTTCAAAAATGAAGCCGCCAGCAAAGTTTAGTTTAAGGGCAAACATTGGAAAATCGCTTTTGCAATGGATAAGGGTCCTTGAGACCAGATTAGGGTTCGGGAGTCGGTAATGCGTGGGGAAGGTATTAGCACCCCACAGCATCCTTCCTAAGGAAGGTTACCTGCTAATTAGTTGTAGAAGTGAAGGTTAATTTTGAAAACATTTATTTTTACCCTTTTATTGTGAATTAAGGAGAAAGAAGAAACTCGATATTTTATTTGAATTTAAGAAAATGATTATTTAGGAAAAGACTAAAAAAGGTTTTTTATTAGTGCAATTGACAGAGGTCGGCCGCCCTCTGCTCCTACGTATCTCTTGGCAGAGAATCAAATCACGCGTAGTTCTTGGGTAGAAAATGTTTGTTGGTTGATGTTTTTTAATATAGGGGTTTAAAGTTTAGTTTAAGGGCAAACAATGGAAAATCCCTTTTGGAATGGATAAGGGTCCTTGAGATCAGATTAGGGTTCGGGAGTCGGTTATGCGTGGGGAAGGTATTAGCACCCCACAGCATACTTCCTAAGGAAGGTTGCCTGCTAATTAGTTGTAGAAGTGAAGGTTAATTTTGAAAACATTTATTTTTACCCTTTTATTGTGAACTAAGGAGAAAGAAGAAACTCGATATTTTATTTGAATTTAAGAAAAGGATTATTTAAGAAAAGACTAAAAAAGGTTTTTTATTAGTGCAATTGACAGAGGTCGGCCGCCCTCTGCTCCTACGCATCTCTTGGCAGAGAATCAAATCACACGTAGTTCTTGGGTAGAAAATGTTTGTTGGTTGATGTTTTTTAATATAGGGGTTTTAGGATTATTGAGCTGTACAGCTCATTATCCTAGAACGCTGACTAACCCGTCTGTACAGTCGGCTTAGTCCCCTATTTTTGGAAAATAGAGTTTTTGGAGTTTGGAAAATGATTTGAAGTGTTTTGGTTTGATTTTATTGGAATAGGGGTTTTAGGATTCTTGAGCCGTACGGCTCATTCATCCTAGAACGCTGACTAACTCGTCTGTACAGTCGGCTTAGTCCCCTATTTTGAGAATTTGGCTCGGGGAAAGAAGTATGTTTGTGTTTATTTTAAATAGGGATTTTTGGGCATGATCCGTGATGGTTCATTAGTGACCTAAAAAGCAGACTAACCCGACTGTACAGTCGACTTAGTCCCCTATTTATATTTTTTTTGAAAAAAAGGAATATCTATTTTCAAAGGAGAGAGAAAAAAAATGGATTTGTGAAAGAAATTATTTATTTGTAGAAAAAGAGAAAAAGGAACGAAAAAGGAGTGTAGTGGTAAAATGGGTTGTCATTAGCTGCAAGGGTCTGTATTTTTAAAGAGGGAGGTGTGGAAAGCAGCAGCCCAGTTTGTTTTTGTGAAATGGCCTGCGAGGCTTGGGCTCCCAATGGGGTGTGCGTATTAAAAGTAGGTGGTGTAAAAAGTAATCTGATTAAAAATTAAAAACAAAATAAAACCTAAGCTATATCAGGTGACATAAGGGTTTTTGGGAACCCTAATTTCGTTCTCCACATTTCAGCGCCGCATCCACCCTCCTTTGAGAGAGAGAGAGAGAGAAAAATCCACATGAGAGAACACAGAGAGAGGATGAGATGGAGAGATTTGCGTAGAGAACAGCGAGAGAGAGGATGAGATGGAGAGATTTGCGAGGAGAGAGAGAGAGAGTTGCGACGAAGACAGAGGAAGGCGTTGACTAGCCGTCGTAGTTGTAGTCACGACGGTGGTGACTGCGTGACAGTGAGGGAGGCGATGGTAGGGGAGCGTCGTCGGAGATGAAGTGCTGCGCGTCGGTGGTTGGATGGCCAGGTGTGGTGGCTGGTTTGACGGTGGTGACTACGGCGTTGAAGGGTGCGATTGTGAAGAGGTGCGGTTGCGAAGGGGTGGAGGACAGGCGACGGAAAATGGGAGGCTACGGTGGTGGGCTCGTCTCCGGCGAAGGTGACAGAGCTGATGGAGGTGATGGCGATGCTTGGTGACCAGCGACGGAGAGATGATGCGACAGTGATGGGGGAGTATGGCAGCCCGCCTGACGGCGATGACCACCGCCGGTGGTGGCGCTTTTCCAACAGCAACTAGGTTCGTTTCTTTTCTTTTCTTTCTTTCTTGTGATGAAACTGTTTCTGTTCCTCCTACTCTCTAATGGATTTTTGTTTTCCTAATCCTAATTTGTAATTTGTTTATGTTCAGTGAAAACCCTAATTTAATTGTGTTCAAACTGTTCTGTTCATGATTTTTTCAAAGAGAACCTAACTTATTTGCAAACCTGATTTAAACTTTGTTCTGCTCATGACCCTTTTTACGCCATAGTCTATTCACAGTACTGACATTCACAGCATTAACGAAAATTCGATTTTTAGTTCACATATGCATTTTTTCAGATTTGGGTTGTTACTAGTTTCAGATTATTAATTCAAGTTGTGATTCTGGTTCTCTACAGAATAGCCTATTATGAACTAAATTTGGTAAAACCCAAAGAAGCAAAACGAAAAATGAAGACTAACCTCTTTTCCAGCTTCTGAAAAGTTTCCTATTGCTTGTTCGTTACTGCTGTTCCTGTCCTTACCGCTACTGCTATGCCCTTTTTGTTTCAGAATTTTTGATGCTTTTCTATCAGGGCTTCAACATAAAACCCTAATCTTTGGTTCTGAATTTCTGTGTGATCTTGTCTCGATTTTTAGGTGTGTCAAGGCTTGCTTATATAGGTAAAAACTAGGGTTTTTTCTGATCCTTCTCCATTTTCTTTCCTTTTTTAGGTAGTTGGACCTGCTGAGGAAACTTGCTCAGCAAGAACAGGCCCAAGGAAGCTGCTGTTGCGGCTGTTGTTTTTCTGTATTTTTGTTTTTTCTATTTTTTGTATTTTTTATTATTTTCGGATTGTATTATTTTTGTATTTTGTAATTAAAGTAAATATTTGTAAATTAACTTTTATTGATTTTTGATTATATTTGTTATTTTGCTGTGGACAGATTTATTGTTTTTTGGTCAAAAATGGAAGAAAAAATTCAATTGGGCCAAGCCCAATCGAAACAAAACATAGGCCCAATTTAGACAAATGACTAAAATAAGGCCCAATTAAAACAATTTTCTAAGATCAGGTCCACTCTAGACAAATTACTATCATAGGTCCAAAAGCCACATAGGCCCAATTAGGCAAATGATTAAAACATTAGACATAAGCCCGTTTATTAAAAAACTGGTGTGAAACGCTAAGCGTAAGCCCAATTAGGCAAGCTTACAAAATCAGGCCCAAAAGGTTGGGCATAGGCCCAATCGGACAAACCAGTCCGAATTAAAAGTAAAACAGCGCTCGAAATGCCATGGGCTTGTGATACAAAGCTAAAACAAATACGATAAAAAGATCGGGCAAAATTGGAATATAACAGCTGCTCCTCTTTATTTATATTTTACTAGAAAAGGTGAATGGTTTTCAGATTTTTGTAACACCCCGGTATTTCTAACATGTAGAGAGACCGAAAGATGCACAGATGCGGAAATTCAGAGGACACAGTTCCTGTTTAAGTTTTGGACATACAAACTTTTTCCGAAATAAACATAATCGGAAATAAGATTACTTCATAAAATAGAAGTTTATCGGTTCCATACCGAGTGGATTACAATATCCAAGTCCAAATACCAAACAGAAACATAAACGGTTCATATAACTCATAATCAATACAAGTTTATACAACCAAAAAGACAACAAAAGAACAAAGGATCAAATGACTAAGTCTTCAGCACCTCCAAGAGTATACCAACTACACGTGCGCAATAGTCTTCCTTTTTCCCTGCTTCTCTGAAAAACAACAATATGGATAGGGTGAGATAACATTATCTCAGTGAGTCCTACCGTGCCCCCTCACTGACACTCGGTTCAATTTATTAAACCGTTATAACAAAAGCTGACGTAACAATGTCTTATTTATTAATCGAAATGCCGACCGTGCAACAACCACTAATCCCGGCCATTCGTATTCATAATTATTAATCGAAACGCTGACCGTGCAAGAACCACTACTCCCGGCGAATCGTGTGTTTAACTTAGCATAAACCGGCCGTGCAAGAACCACTAATCCCGGTAACCCGTGAGTTGACCACGCCAAAACACATTCAGGGCCTAGGGTGAGGGCTCATGACTTCCCTTCCTAGTATGCTACTTGTCGGGTCGTCACCCAACGCAATGCATATGACAATATGCATCAAATTCTCGAGAGTTAGATAATTTATATCTTTTCGATCACCACATGGATCAATTACATAAAATCGGATAAACAATATCCATATCGATCTATAACCCGTTTTGAGGAATTCACAAGTTAGACCTCCGGCATTATAATCATTTTCATTTGACATATATAAACGTATATATTCAATCGGTGTACCCACACGTATCCTAGGGTTTCGGTTTTTCAATTAAATTTGCTTTCGAAACTCTTTTTCAAAAACATGAGTTGAACAAGCTCAAAATACGGTTTTTAATAAGGCAACTTCATTTTAAATGATTGAGAAAGAGATTAGAAAAGGTTCGGGATCAAACGGAGCTCCGGAACGAGAAATCGGGAAGTGGTGACAGAAGCTCACGCACGGTCCGTGCCCAGGGGCGCACGACCCGTGCGTGATTTATTTAAAATCGCCCAGCTAAACCGAAAGGAGCGCACGGTTCGTGCCCAGGGGCGCACGACCCGTGCGTCCCGTTTTAATTTTTAACAGAACCAACCCGTAGCAGGCGCGCGGTCCGTGCCCAGGGGCGCACGGTCCGTGCGACCTGTGTCTGTTACCGGATTCCGCTTATTTCTCAATTCCGCTTTCCGTTTCCGCCCGAATTCGATTCCTAATATCAATCACTCCTGAAATTCAGAAAATATCCAGGCATTCCAGAATATATATTCATTTCAAAATATTCATCAAAATTCCCAATAAACCGTAAAACACCGTTTTAACTGAAAACCGCTTTTCGATTCTAAATCCTTCGAAAAAGGGATTGTTGCCTTATCGTTCGAAATCACAAGTTTTCAGAATACACAAATGACCCTAATCCGTGAGTAGAACTCACCGTGATGTCGATTTCACTTGAAGCTTCAACCGAATCGCGACGTAACCAAGACAACGAACTAGCGAACGAGGATCGAAGGTACCAACGAAATTCACAACAGCAAGAATCACTAGGACAGTAACTTGTTTCCACTAAGCCACTGAAATAGCAACTTGGATAGCAATCCTAAGCTTGAACTTTCCCCCAAATTCAAAATGTGATGACAGCCCTCCTCTTTGACAACGAAATGATGATCATGCAAGCCACCACAAACTCAGAACTTCATTGTCTTCCACCTTGAAGGTTCAAATTTCGAAAATGGTGTTTAGAGAAAGAGTGAGAATCAGCCTCTGATTTTGGTACCATTGGATTCAGAATCAAAAATGGAGTAGAGAGGGGTTTAGAAGACTTACATGCAAAGACAAGTTGAGTAGCTCCTCTCTCCTTTCCTTCTCCTCCCCTTCGCCCACTCTCCTCTCCCTCACTTCTTTTTTTTTTCTTTCTTTTCAGCTGGAGAATGGCCAAGTGAGAGGGTGAGGGTTCAGCTGGGTGTATATGGCTGAGGGTTAAATGATGGTGAAAAGACCATTTTGCCCTTGGCCATAGAATGATAGTTTAGGTGTTGAAGGCTTCCCTCGGTACGAAACGTTTTCGATTATCCCGGTTCCGACCCGAAGTTCCTCACTTCTTTTGGTTCGAAATAAATTTTAGATCTTCATAATTATAATTTACTGATTAGGGGTGTGAAAAGACAATTTTGCCCTTCATCCCCAATTCCTTATTTAAATTATGAATAAGCCACACTTTAATGGAGAATAGGATTTCTTGACGAATTACTCGACTATTAATCCTCGAGACGCGACCAATTATCCCCACAAATAATTAATCGGCCTCCGGCATCATAATACGAGTCTTTAAAAAAATTAGGGATGTTACAATCACCCCAACTTTTAAAATTTTGTCCTCAAAATTGACGAGACGTACCTTACTGAAAGAGATACGGATATCGAGCACGCATGTCTTCTTCCAGTTCCCAGGTAGCCTCTTTGGCTGAAAAGCCATCCCAAACTACTTTGATAATCGGAATTGACCTTGAACGCAGAGTCTTCACACCACGCTCCAAGATATAACTAGGATAAGGTTGAAATGACAAATCCGGTCGCAGGTCAATTGTATCAACACTCAACGGTTGATGCAGATCGGGAACATACTTCCTCAACTGAGACACGTGGAACACATCATGGAGGTTTGATAGGGCCGGAGACAATGCGAGGCGATAGGCAACTGGCCCAATCCGCTCGATGATTTGGAAAGGTCCAACATATCGAGGACTGAGCTTCTTCGCTCGCAAGGCTCTCCCAGTGCCTATGGTTGGAGAAACTTTCAAGAACACATGATCACCAACCCCAAACTCCAACGGTCTCCTTCGGTTGTCAGCGTAGCTCTTTTGCCGACTCTGAGCAACCTTCATCCTTTCTCGAATTAACTTGATCTTCTCAGTAGTTTCGCGAACCATATCGGGTCCCAAAAACTTATCTTCGCCAATCTCCCACCAGCACAACGGAGTCCTACACTTTCTACCATAAAGTGCTTCAAACGGTGACATTCCAATGCTGGAGTGGTAACTGTTGTTGTAGGAGAATTCTATTAACGGAAGATGGTCCTCCCATCTCCTTCCGCTATCGAGCACACAAGCCCGAAGCATGTCCTCCAGAGTCTAAATAGTCCTCTCCGTCTGACCATCAGTCTGAGGATGATAAGCAGTACTAACCAGCACTCTAGTTCCCAAGGCTTCATTCAATGCTTTCCAGAATCTGGAAGTAAACTTGGGATCTCGGTCTGACACAATGCTCGTTGGAACTCCATGCAGTCTGATAATGTTCTTCACATATTCCTCTGCTAACTTGGAAACCTTATAAGTCGAGCGAACGGGAATAAAGTGAGCGGATTTAGTCAATCGGTCCACTACTACCCAAATAGAATCATTGCCTTCCTGTGACCTCGGCAAACCCATGACAAAGTCCATTGAGATATCTTCCCACTTCCAAACTGGTACATCTAGCGGTTGTAACTGACCGCCCGGTCTTCGGTGTTCCGCCTTAACCTTTTGACAAGTTAAGCACCGAGAAACAAATTCTGCAACCTCGGTCTTCATCCCAGGCCACCAATACATTAACTTCAAGTCTCGGTACATCTTGGTGGATCCCGGATGTACAGAGTACTGACTCCTATGAGCTTCTTCCAATACTTGCCTTTTGATGTCATCATCATCGGGAACACAAATCCTCCCATTAAAGCAAATCATGCCATCACTATCCTCAGTGAAATCTGGCGATCCCCTCTGAGATTGTAACCTCATATCAGCTCCTTGATCTACACGGATTTGTTCCCTTAGCACACTGGCTATCCGTATATGCCGCAATACTATGCGGTCCCTCTTTCTTGCTATCTTGAGCTTCAAGTCTCGGAATGACTCCAACAAAGCCATCTCGTGAACCATTAACCTTGCTGTGTGGATAGACTTCCTGCTCAGAGCATCTGCTACCACATTGGCTTTCCCAGGGTGATATTTCAATTCGAAGTCATAGTCCTTCAGAAATTCAGTCCACCTTCTCTGTCTGTTATTCAACTCCTTTTGGTCAAATAGATATTTCAAGCTCTTGTGATCACTAAAAACCTCGAAACGAGAACCGTAAAGGTAATGCCTCCAAATTTTCAGTGCAAACACAATAGCCGCCAACTCTAAGTCATGAGTTGGGTAATTCCGTTCATGCGTCTTCAATTGCCTCGATGCATAGGCCACAACATGTTGATTCTGCATTAGAACGCATCCTAAACCCTTCCCAGATGCATCACTGTAAATCTGAAATCCCAATGACGGATCCGGAAGAATTAGGATTGGAGCAGAAGTTAGCTTTTCTTTCAATCCAACGAAGCACTCTTCACAATCGGTATCCCAAGTAAACGGTTGACCCTTGCGAGTTAGCCGATGTCATACCCCAATTTTGTCCGGCTTAGGTCAAAACCCTAATTTTCTCCACAAAAAAATAAAAATAAATTATGCATTGCATTTTGAATCCTAGAAACCGCTCCAAAGTTTTTGGAATCATTCTTAGGGATAGAATGCACTTTTTAAGAAACTAGGGTTTTGAAAATACGTTATGCATGCATGGCAAGCTTTGAAAAATATTTTATGCATGTATGGCAAGGACCTAAAAGCATTTTTTTGGAAAAACAAGAATTGATTTCTAAGCCAAGAATCGATTTATAGTATGTTGCATAGGTCTTGAAAATCGATTTTTAAGCTCTTCCATAGGCCATGAATCGATTCCTCATTGCTTTAACTAAACATGGA
This sequence comes from Astragalus membranaceus, assembly GCA_039519185.1. Taxonomy (NCBI): domain Eukaryota; kingdom Viridiplantae; phylum Streptophyta; class Magnoliopsida; order Fabales; family Fabaceae; genus Astragalus; species Astragalus membranaceus. The sequence goes on along the minus strand of CM076846.1, from coordinate 227,000,219 downwards.
ATCGATTTTCACCTATTATATATGTCCTGAAAATCGATTTCCCTCTCCTTTCATAGGCCTTGAAATCGATTTTCAGGCCATTTTAAAGAGGTGAAAATCGATTCCTCCTTTTTCCATAGGCCATACAATCGATTCCCATCATTTCCAAAAATAAAGAATCGATTCCTACATGTTTCCAAAGACCACAGAATCGATTTTCAGGATCTCCAAATGTCCTGAAAATCGATTCCTACCATTTTCCATAGGCCATATAATCGATTCTTGTCATTTCCAAAAGAAAAGAATCGATTCCTACATATTTCCAAAGGCTCAAACAATCGATTCATCCTTGCCATAAATGTTTTAAAAATTTTTTTACGCTTTCCTAAGCCTATAAATAGGCAGCCTCAAATCACATTTTCACAGACACATCTCACGGAGAGGAGATCTCACAGGACCGGGAAAAACTTCACAGGGTCAGAAAAACAGACACAACTCACGAGATCAGAGAGAAGAATTGCTACACACTTTTTTTAAGATCTGAGAAGAATTGCTCCAGAAACATTTTCACAAGATCTGGGAAGACAACTCTCGTAAATCTCATTTTCCAGTTCTCCGCTTCATTTTTGTTCTTCAGATCTGTAATATCTGCCTTCATCAGAGGTATTTCTGTTTTTATATTTGTTAAAATTCAATCATTCTGATCCATGCCAAAATTGCCCTATGTGATTTAATTTAGCTGTAGTGTCCTTGTTGATGATGAACCATATGATTCCCACTTATGCCTAGTGCATCATTTTCTAAGTGGTGAAGATGGTCTCAGATGATTCAACCTCTCCTTTCAAACCCTTTCAAAAAAAAAAAACATTCTTTTATCAGAACTACGTCGCTTTGATTCCCGTTCGGGATACGTAGGAGCGAGCCACGTTCTCGTCAAGCGCAACAAATAAAAATCCTTTTCATCCCCATAAACAAATTATTTTCATAAAAACAAACAAAAAGAATCATTTTCCAACCCATTGTTGCTAATAGCTCATCAGAGCCTCTGTTCGTTTAGCTATTGGCGACAATGTCTTTTTCTCATAAGAATAATAAACGATGGTCCATCATAACCTTTGTTAGTTTGATCATTGTGCAAATCAATCTTTTTCGAAAATCACTTTCAAAAAGATAATAAAAATGAGTTGTTATCAATAGTCCATCAGAACCTTTGTTCGTTTGACTAGCAGTACAACTCTCTCTTTTTTGAGTATTTAGTAGTGATTCATCATAGCCTCTGCTAGTTTAATCATTTGCTAATGCTCGTCCTATTTCAAAAAACTCACTAAAAAAGATAAAAAACAAAAACTTTTCCAAAAGAACCTAGAACTACGTCGCCTTTGATTCTCCACCCGGAGATACGTAGGAGCAGGGCCAAGCCCCTGTCAAGCGCAAAAATAAACAATTTCTAAATTAAAAAATACAAACACATCTCTTTCATTTCAAAAATCAAAAAAACATTATTTTCAAAGTAGGGGATTAAGTCGGTCGTACGGCCGGGTTAACCATCGTTTTAGGATAAGTGAACTGTGGTCCTTCAGAGCCCCAGTGCTCCTTCAGACCCCCAGTGGTCCTTCAGACCCCCAGTGGTCCTTCAACACAGATCACACAATCCTAAGACCCCTATATTAAAAAACACCAACACACAAACATTTTCTACCCAAGAACTACGTAGCTTTGAATTCTCCATCGCACCGGGAGATACGTAGGAGCGGGCCATGTCCCGTCAAGCACTTTTTTCTAAAAATCCCTTTTTCCCCCCTTTCTCACCAAAAATTAAATTTCCAGTAAGTTTTCTCATTCGTCTTCAAACAAGAAATAAATAGGCAAATCTAGGTATTTTTCAAATCAAATGTTAAAACCACACATTTAATTAGAGGTTCCCTTTCGGTAGAAAGGACGTGCGCGGTGCTAATACCTTCCTCGCACGTAATCGACCCCCGAACCTATATCTCTAGTTTTCAAAGACCATCCGCTTTGTCCAAAAGACCTTTTTTCAATGTTTTGGTCTTAAAATTAAAATATTGGTGGCGGCTCCATAATTTTTCCACGTTGTACATTGAGAAACCCAAAATGGGGATTTTTCGGGGTGCAACAGCTGGCGACTCCACTGGGAACACTTTTTTAAAAGACGAGGGTCAAGCCTAACTAATTTAAATGTGTGGTTTAATGTATTGTTGATTTGATTAAAACCTTGTTTGCCTTTCTTTCTTATCATTGATTGTAGGCATATGCATTTGTCTTCTTCTTTGTTGTTCCCTATCTCCTCTTCTACTCCTTTTCTTTTATTGCTTATGCTCATGCATTCTTCCAACCCCCATGTTCCCTTCTTCTTTGCTCCTTTTCTCCAAAGGTAAGTTCATGCATCTCTTCCCCATTCTATCCTGTTCCCTCTTCTTCGCTCCCTTTCTTGAGGTAAGTAGTGCATTGTTGTTAGTACCCTAAGCTAGTTGTATTTGAATGATATTAAACCCTAGGGTAGACGACATGCTATTGTCTGGACTGTCTGGATTTTTATTTGCAGGTGGGGTAGTACTAGGGAAAATGCCCTTGACACACACTACACTTATACCCTGTGACTATGTGCTTTGAGTGGGACCATAACCCAGGTCTGCAAAACTTAGGAGAGTGGATTCGAGTAGTGAGAGCCCATCAGGACCTTTGTCCGTTTGGCTACTTGCGAAAGTTTCAACCAGAGTTGTGCTCTTTCATGATGCCTCACATCTAGCAGTTTGCTGCATTTGTGGGGAGTTTTGTGAAAGGGACTGTAGCTCTGGTGGCCTTGTGAGGGAGTGAATAGAGCTACATGTGAAGATTACCTCTAAGTGCCTTAGATCATAGGTTTCTCCCCCTTTTAGTTCACAAGGGCTTTCCAAATTGTGTGTTGCATTGTTGCATTCAGTTCAATCAATTTTTCCTTCAGAATTTTTGAAAATCAAAAAAATATATGCTTTCCCTTTTCAATAAATACCTATGTGAGGTGGCATATAGGGTGAAAATTTTCAAATCACCACCTGTAAATACCCTCTTTCTGCAAAAACACAAAAAAAAAGCATCCTTGCATCATCGCGTCATTGCATCACTGCATCGTTGCATCATTTGCATTGTATAAAATTCCAGTTTCGAAAAAAAAAACGTTCATCTTGCATTCCCTTTCATTACAAAAAACAATTATCATCTGCATAGCATAAGCATTTCATGTATAATCATGCAAAAAAACCCTCGTCAAGTTCATCCAAGACGAGGCATTCATGCATAAGCATTATTACACAGTAGAACTACGTAAGCTTTGATTCCTCATTACAATGGGGATACGTAGGAACGGGTCATACCCCGTCAAGCCCATTTTTCTAAAACCTTTTTCCAATAAATCCTTTGCATCGTACTTGCATTCATTCATTACCTAAAATAAGAGTTGTGACGAGAAGCGAGACGCTCTTGCAAAACAATCATCCTTTTTGAAAAAGTTTATCAAGGTGTTCCAATGCACTCAGTTTTTCAAATCAATAGCTCATTTGCACTGCATCTCATCCATTCTATGACAAAAGACTGAAATAGTGTGTCAAAAAAAAAAAAAAAAAACCCAAGTTTTTAACTGATGTTAACTCTCTGTGAAGCATTCTTCTAATGAGCATGCATGCTATGAGTACGTTCTCTTGTTCGTGTCCGTCAGTTTCCCTGCTTTATCATTTCCCGTCCTAGTCTAGCCCCGCCCGTAAAACCTAAAGTGCCGCATGCATTTGTTCAGTCATTCGTTCGTGCGCTTATGTTGTGTGCCCTGTTATCTCTTGAAAGAGGCTAACTGGTTTGCCGATATCCGCTTCAGACTCAAGATTCATGGCGACCAATCAAGGAAACCTAGTGATTGAGAATCCCGGCAATTCAGGTCTAGATAATCCGATTATGGAAATCCTCAAGCAGCTAGTCCAAGAGAATCAGGCGTTAAATAATAAAGTCGGGGTGATAGAAATGCAGATGGATGCGATAAGGATGCAGATGACTGAAATGATGGGCACCCTGCAAGCTTTGAAAAACGGGACCACTACCGAAGATACTGCTGTTGTAAACCCAGGTGGGGCCGCAACCATCCTTCCTACCTCGAGACCTGTTGAAGCTGTGACTGCTATTCCCCATCCGGGATCTGGGGTTAATTATCCTTCTCACGCCCTGGGAGGTGCTGATCCACATGAGGTTTCTCTTTTCAATAGGGATAGTGATCCTCAAGGTCACCTATTTGAGAACTCTCAACCCAGAGATCAGTTGCATGAGTTGGAAAAGCGTTTAAGAGCCATAGAGGATTCAAAGACCAAAGCTAAAGACGCCCGTGATCTATGTCTTGTTCCAGACTTGGTTATTCCCCCAAAGATGAAGGTGCCAGTCTTTGACCAATATTGTGGTACCAGCTGCCCAAATAGACACGTAACCATGTACGCCCGAAGGATGACCGCATACAATCACGACGACAAACTGCTCATCCACTACTTCCAGTACAGCCTAACTGGGGCATCTCTGGATTGGTACATGCAGTTGCAGCCTTCCGACATCCACCGTTGGAAGGACCTTTCTGAAGCTTTCTTAAAGGAGTACGAATACAACAAAGACATGGCTCCAGATCGGATTCAACTGCAGTATATGAGCAAGAAAGATCATGAGTCCTTTAAGGAATATGCTCAAAAATGGAGGAGCATAGCTGCTCAGGTGAAGCCACCATTGACCGAAAAGGAGATGGTGTACATGTTTATGGAGACTCTCCCAGCTGTTTTCTATGAACGTCTGGTTGGAAGTGGGTCCTCAAGCTTTTCAGATGTGATCAAAGTAGGGGCAAGACTTGAAGTCGGGATGAAGATAGGAAGAATCCCCTGCAATCCTACTGGCGCCGACAATGCTAGTGATTTGCCTGCAAGGAAAAATGGAGAAATCAATGCTATAGTGGGACAAGGAAAGTCACGTCAGTACGACCCCATTCCTGTGTCGTACACTGATTTGTGCAGCTATCTAATCAACCATAGGTTGATCTCTCCTCGTAGGATGAAGCCAGTCCAACCTCCATTCCCAAGAAGGTATAATGCAAAGGCTACCTGTGAATTCCATTCTGGGGCAATTGGTCACTCTACTGAGAATTGTCATCCTTTGAAGCAGTCGGTTCAGGATCTTATCGATACAAAACAGTTGACCTTTGATGAGGGAGGTGAAGGACTAAACCCTTTTGAGATCAGGGCTATCAGGCCGGGATGGCAGTAGTTGAAGAGGATCGAGGTGTTGATCGTCAAGCATTTGTGTCTTAGTCATGCATTTTCATGTAGTTTTCAGTTCAAAGCAAATTTTATGTAATGCAATCCCCTAGCTCTGCCCAAGACCTTAGGATATTTCAATAAGGGCACGTGTTTCCTTTTCAGCATCGTCATCTATAAAAGTTACCCTTTTCAGTCACTTTTGTTCAAGATCGTCATTGCCCTGTTTTATCATAAGTCCATCAGTGCATATTTGACTTTTAGTTCAGTCTAACGCTTCAAGTCCTCCATGCTGGGGCAAGTCTGTGATCATTAATTCCCCTTGATTAATATCATACTCCTTCAGTGCAAGTCTCTCAAAAATAATAATAATTTAATAAACAAGAAAACAAGCTCGCTAGGTTGAAAACCCGCAAAGGGCGGCCTAGGCAAAAAGGAGCGCCCGGTGGACTGAAAACTCGCAAAGAGCGGTCCAGGCAAAAATTAGGGCACAAAAAAGGAAAAAGAGCAAACACATGAAGATAGATAAATTATTGTTCTAAAGTTAAATCTTATAGGAATAAGCAATCGGGATTTGAAATGAAGTTTGGCCATCTCCTCAAAAACCCAAAGTCCCAGAAAGTCCCTTTCCTACCCACCTTGAGCCAAGAAAAACCAAAATCCAAAAATCACCCTAGACAAGGATCACCCCAAATAAAAAAAAAAAACAGTGCATCACTTTTTATCAGCTCACCCGAGTCAAAAAAAAAAAAAAAAAAAAAAAAAAAAAAAAAGGGGGGATTCAAAAATGAAAATCCCAAAACAAAAGAAAATGGTGAGCTGGTACATGTTACCACAAAGTACAAGAGATCCTTGTCTAAATAAACCTTCAAACACTTCATCATTCCAACACCTGATTCCATAAACCGCAAACACTCCCTTTGGCCTCAACATCAAACCCCTTAGTCATGCTACCCTGAGACATGAATTTGCCTTAACAGAGCCCAAACAAGCCCAATAACCATCTTCCTCATAGACCATTAACCGTCAATCAAACGCCGAACAAAACTCACCCTCCCACTAGCCTCAAACACTTCATTAAGCCTAACCCTCCTTCCTCCACAAAACACCACAATCCCGAAAAGTCCATTCCGATCAATGACCGGTTGCTTTTGTTTACTCAAATTTTAATCTTAGGACGAATAAGCTGATCTATGTACAAAGTGTTTGCTCAAAAGAAAAAACAAACGATCAGAAAAAAGAAAGCTGATCAAGAAAGAATAAACCCTCAGAAAAAAAAGAGAACTGAGGAAACAAAAACAAACAGTCAGAAAAAAGAAAGCTGACAAAATAAAAAAAGAGGGACTTGCACTCCAAAACACATTCAAGATACATCACCAGGTAAGGATTCTTTCGCACCAAAAGTCAAGACATCAATAGAGAACCAAAAATTTGCACTGAGAATACCACTCAGACCCAAAAGTTGGGGCATTCTCTTCACCACCCACACACCCTAGTCTTGGGAAAGTCTGTTCAATGCCCATCCCATGTCACTCCAGTTGTCAATGTCATTCCAAGTGGGGCAAGTGCATTCCCATTCCTTCACCTCATTCATTCCCATGAAAACCTCACCGGGACAATTTCTCAACTCACTATCCTAAACAAGACCTTGTCATTCTGATTGGGGCAGCTTTGTCCTTGTTATGACTGGGGCAACATCAAATTTTGTGGGTTGAAGCAAAACCCTTTTCATTCCAGCTTTCATCCCAAGAGCCGAAGCGTTCCCAATTCATCATCTTCTACACCCCTAGTTGTTGTCACCACTAGACAGGGGCAAGTTATTCACTCGTCAAAGACCTGAATTGGGGCAATCCTGCGTCTCTTGGTCCCTCATAAAACTTCGACAATAGCCATGTCGGTCATTCCTTCACTTGCCATAAAAGTCCAGGCCCTAAACCAATCCCAAGTTAACGGACTCACTCATTCACATTTGCACCCCTATGCATGCTTACTAGATAATGCTTCAAAGAGAGAGAACACAAGTTAGTCACGTGATATTTAAGATTCAGTCGTCATTGAAAGGAAGAGAAAACAAGTGAGCTTGTTTGTAAATAAAATCTTGAGAACACCGGAGTTTGAATCAAATTCCATTTTTTTTCTCAACAAAATGGTCATCTCAACTCCTTACATTCAAAGTCTTGCATCTCATCATCACAAAAATGTTTCATCATTCATATCCTATTTTTCGCCTCATTTTGCATCGTGCCAACATCATCATTTCATAAAAGCAAAAACATTTTCCATCTCATTCCATCAAGCATCAAAGCATTTCATCATAAAAGCAAAAACACGTCACCCCGTGTCATAACATTTGCATCCAAGCATTTCATTCACATCATATTCACATTCGCATTTCATGCATTCATCGCATGTCATCCAAGATGCCTATGTTTCCCAATCAACCATTTCATATCAGGCATCAAAGTATTGCATTTGCATCCTCACATAGCAAGAAGACAAATAGGAAAAATTCTTTAACCAGCTATCTCAGCACATGAAGGGGTCGCCTAAAGTCGGCCGCTTGTAGGGCTTTAGTGCTCGCCTGGATCCTTAGGGATTAGGTTGTTATCTTGTAGGGCTTTAGTGCTCGCCTGGATCCTTAGGGATTAGGTTGTTATCTTGTAGGGCTTTAGGGCTCGCCTTAATCCTTAGGGATTAGGTTGTTATCTTGTAGGGCTTTAGTGCTCGCCTTAATCCTTAGGGATTAGGTTGTTATCTTGTAGGGCTTTAGTGCTCGCCTGGATCCTTAGGGATTAGGTTGTTATCTTGTAGGGCTTTAGTGCTCGCCTGGATCCTTAGGGATTAGGTTGTTATCTTGTAGGGCTTTAGTGCTCGCCTGGATCCTTAGGGATTAGGTTGTTATCTTGTAGGGCTTTAGTGCTCGCCTGGATCCTTAGGGATTAGGTTGTTATCTTGTAGGGCTTTAGTGCTCGCCTGGATCCTTAGGGATTAGGTTGTTATCTTGTAGGGCTTTAGTGCTCGCCTGGATCCTTAGGGATTAGGTTGTTATCTTGTAGGGCTTTAGTGCTCGCCTGGATCCTTAGGGATTAGGTTGTTATCTTGTAGAGCTTCAGTGCTCGCCTGGATCCTCAGGGATTAGGTTGTTATCTTGTAGGGCTTTAGTGCTCGCCTGGATCCTTAGGGATTAGGTTGTTATCTTGTAGAGCTTCAGTGCTCGCCTGGATCCTCAGGGATTAGGTTGTTATCTTGTAGGGCTTCAGTGCTCGCCTGGATCCTCAGGGATTAGGTTGTCATCTTGTAGGGCTTCAGTGCTCGCCTGGATCCTTAGGGATTAGGTTGTTATCTCGTAAGGCTTTGGTGCTCACCTTAATCCTTGGGGATTAGGATGTTTACCTTGTAGGCACTTGAAGTGTTGATCCTTAACCAAAATAAAAAGGAAGAAAATCAAAAATAGCATCTCATAGCATCCATCATTCCATTGAAATCATCACATCACATACACTGTGCATAACATACACTCATACTCCATTTACATAGATATCTGCATTCCATAAAAAAAAAAAAAAAAAAAAAAAAAAAAAAAAAGGGGGGGGGGGGCAAATAAGAAAGAAAAAAAAAAAAAAAAATCAAACAGAAAAGGCATCCCACCAAAGTCAATCATTGCATTCATGTAAGTGCACGCATTTCATGCACCATCCAAGAGAAAAGTTACTTCGGACCGGAGAATCCCAAAATCTCATTTTTAGAAAATCATCAACCCAGAGTTAGTGAACTCCATCAATCCAGATCACAACATCGTGTTCGAGCACGCGATGGATCCATCCGACTTCGTCAAGTCCTTCGGATTAGTTATGTCAACCTAAGGCATAATGGACATCCTTTGATCAAATCAGTTCCGGACCTGATGTTGATCGGCCGCTCGAGAAGGCCATCCCAAAGCTCGGACTCAACAAGAGTCCGTTAGAAGGTTTTTAGGCAACCTCCGAATTCAGGACCCCAGCGTCCCTTCAGAACCCCAGTGTTCATTCAGGATCCAAGCATCCCTTCAGGACCCAAGTGTCCATCCAAGTTATTTTCTTTACTGCTTTCTTTATAGCTTTATTTCCTGCTTTTTGAGGGCGGGCATTTCATTTAAATATAGAAAAAGAAAAGAGGAAAATTCGGGTTTCCCTAAGCAGACAAAATCGGTATAATTTCTGAATTCTTTATTTCTATTTTGCCTCGAAATATGTCCTGCGCAATTCGTATTTCTTGTCAAAATCCAAATAAAGAGGGGCAGCTGTCATACCCCAATTTTGTCCGGCTTAGGTCAAAACCCTAATTTTCTCCACAAAAAAATAAAAATAAATTATGCATTGCATTTTGAATCCTAGAAACCGCTCCAAAGTTTTTGGAATCATTCTTAGGGATAGAATGCACTTTTTAAGAAACTAGGGTTTTGAAAATACGTTATGCATGCATGGCAAGCTTTGAAAAATATTTTATGCATGTATGGCAAGGACCTAAAAGCATTTTTTTGGAAAAACAAGAATTGATTTCTAAGCCAAGAATCGATTTATAGTATGTTGCATAGGTCTTGAAAATCGATTTTTAAGCTCTTCCATAGGCCATGAATCGATTCCTCATTGCTTTAACTAAACATGGAATCGATTTTCACCTATTATATATGTCCTGAAAATCGATTTCCCTCTCCTTTCATAGGCCTTGAAATCGATTTTCAGGCCATTTTAAAGAGGTGAAAATCGATTCCTCCTTTTTCCATAGGCCATACAATCGATTCCCATCATTTCCAAAAATAAAGAATCGATTCCTACATGTTTCCAAAGACCACAGAATCGATTTTCAGGATCTCCAAATGTCCTGAAAATCGATTCCTACCATTTTCCATAGGCCATATAATCGATTCTTGTCATTTCCAAAAGAAAAGAATCGATTCCTACATATTTCCAAAGGCTCAAACAATCGATTCATCCTTGCCATAAATGTTTTAAAAATTTTTTTACGCTTTCCTAAGCCTATAAATAGGCAGCCTCAAATCACATTTTCACAGACACATCTCACGGAGAGGAGATCTCACAGGACCGGGAAAAACTTCACAGGGTCAGAAAAACAGACACAACTCACGAGATCAGAGAGAAGAATTGCTACACACTTTTTTTAAGATCTGAGAAGAATTGCTCCAGAAACATTTTCACAAGATCTGGGAAGACAACTCTCGTAAATCTCATTTTCCAGTTCTCCGCTTCATTTTTGTTCTTCAGATCTGTAATATCTGCCTTCATCAGAGGTATTTCTGTTTTTATATTTGTTAAAATTCAATCATTCTGATCCATGCCAAAATTGCCCTATGTGATTTAATTTAGCTGTAGTGTCCTTGTTGATGATGAACCATATGATTCCCACTTATGCCTAGTGCATCATTTTCTAAGTGGTGAAGATGGTCTCAGATGATTCAACCTCTCCTTTCAAACCCTTTCAAAAAAAAAAAAACATTCTTTTATCAGAACTACGTCGCTTTGATTCCCGTTCGGGATACGTAGGAGCGAGCCACGTTCTCGTCAAGCGCAACAAATAAAAATCCTTTTCATCCCCATAAACAAATTATTTTCATAAAAACAAACAAAAAGAATCATTTTCCAACCCATTGTTGCTAATAGCTCATCAGAGCCTCTGTTCGTTTAGCTATTGGCGACAATGTCTTTTTCTCATAAGAATAATAAACGATGGTCCATCATAACCTTTGTTAGTTTGATCATTGTGCAAATCAATCTTTTTCGAAAATCACTTTCAAAAAGATAATAAAAATGAGTTGTTATCAATAGTCCATCAGAACCTTTGTTCGTTTGACTAGCAGTACAACTCTCTCTTTTTTGAGTATTTAGTAGTGATTCATCATAGCCTCTGCTAGTTTAATCATTTGCTAATGCTCGTCCTATTTCAAAAAACTCACTAAAAAAGATAAAAAACAAAAACTTTTCCAAAAGAACCTAGAACTACGTCGCCTTTGATTCTCCACCCGGAGATACGTAGGAGCAGGGCCAAGCCCCTGTCAAGCGCAAAAATAAACAATTTCTAAATTAAAAAATACAAACACATCTCTTTCATTTCAAAAATCAAAAAAACATTATTTTCAAAGTAGGGGATTAAGTCGGTCGTACGGCCGGGTTAACCATCGTTTTAGGATAAGTGAACTGTGGTCCTTCAGAGCCCCAGTGCTCCTTCAGACCCCCAGTGGTCCTTCAGACCCCCAGTGGTCCTTCAACACAGATCACACAATCCTAAGACCCCTATATTAAAAAACACCAACACACAAACATTTTCTACCCAAGAACTACGTAGCTTTGAATTCTCCATCGCACCGGGAGATACGTAGGAGCGGGCCATGTCCCGTCAAGCACTTTTTTCTAAAAACCCCTTTTTCCCCCCTTTCTCACCAAAAATTAAATTTCCAGTAAGTTTTCTCATTCGTCTTCAAACAAGAAATAAATAGGCAAATCTAGGTATTTTTCAAATCAAATGTTAAAACCACACATTTAATTAGAGGTTCCCTTTCGGTAGAAAGGACGTGCGCGGTGCTAATACCTTCCTCGCACGTAATCGACCCCCGAACCTATATCTCTAGTTTTCAAAGACCATCCGCTTTGTCCAAAAGACCTTTTTTCAATGTTTTGGTCTTAAAATTAAAATATTGGTGGCGGCTCCATAATTTTTCCACGTTGTACATTGAGAAACCCAAAATGGGGATTTTTCGGGGTGCAACAACGGGCGAACAACTATTTGAAAAAGTGAAAGATTTGAACATTAAATTTGGGAAGCCTTTTGCCGGAGAGCTTGCCAAACGGGGGTGGAAGAAAAAGTCGATTTTCTTTGAGTTGCCATACTGGAAGTCATTATATGTAAGGCACTTCATTGATGTGATGCATGTTGAAATTTTTTTTTTTGAAAGTGTCATTGGTACTTTACTCAATATACCAGGAAAGACTAAAGATACCATCAACTCGAGGTTGGACTTGCTTAGTTTGGGGTTGAGACCAGAATTGGGTACATATGAATTGGATAATAACTTGTTAGCTAGTTTGTTTTGGTTCAAGTGTAGAAATGGAATGAATTGGGAAACTTAAGCACTTGTTAGCTAGTTTTGGTTCATATTGTAAGTTTAGCTAGTTTTGGGTACATATGAATTGGATAATAACTTGTTAGCTAGTTTGTTTTGGTTCAAGTGTAGAAATGGAATGAATTGGGAAACTTAAGCACTTGTTTTGATTCTGGTGTATTTGGATATAATTTGATTTGCTGAGAAATAGAATTGGAAGGAATTGGGAATGTAAAAACAAGTTAGTTATATGCTGGTTTACTTGCTGAAAAATAGCTGGTTTTGATTTTGCTCATAATGTTTGATTTGCCTTTTTGGATACATATAGCTAAGTTAGTTATGAGTATATATATATATATATATATATATATATATATATATATATATATATATATATATATATATATATATATATATATATATATATATATATATGTCCAGGAAAATTGCAATTGTAAAAAGGAAAATAACAAAAACAGAAAAAAAAAATAAAAAAAAAATTACACAATGGGCAGCGCTTTCAGGAGAAAGCGCTGCTCATTGCCTTAGCGCTATTACGAATAGGCAGCGCTTTTAGGAGAAAGCGCTGCCAATTCGTAAAGGCGCTAAGGCAATGAGCAGCGCTTTCTCCTAAAAAGCGCTGCCCATTCGAAAATGCGCTAAGGCAATGAGCAGCGCTTTCTCCTACAAAGCGCTGCCCATTTGAAAATGCGCTAAGGCAATGAGCAGCGCTTTTAAAAGCGCTGCCCATTATTAGAGTGGAATCAGCAGCGCAAATATTAGCAGCGCTCAAAAGCGCTGCCCATTGATAAAAAAAAGCGCTGCCCATTAAAAAATCTGTAGTAGTGGGAGGAGGCTTTGGTGTTCAATTTTAATTTCAATCCAAGTCATAATATTCATCCATTCCAGAAGTTGAATATGCAATTAAAATCAAAGAAATAAGGCTTCCAATGTAAGTGCCAAATTACCTCTATATATATGCTTAAACTTCCACTCATATCCATGAAGATCCTTTGCTGCAAGCTCTTGAGTTGCGGTTGCTTGAGTCATATCCTAAAATATGTAAATGATAAGCATATGAGAACTCAGGAAAATTTGATTGCCTCAACCAAATGAAACTCAGTGAGCTAATTACCAAAGGGGGAAAGCACTCAGTAGCATGCTTCCTCAGAACCGAAAATCCTCCATGTGTACTAGTATTGGAGGCGGTTAATATCTTGCAAAATGAATGAAAATGTAAACTAATTCTTTTAGCAACCAAATGGATAGACAAGGCTAAACCAAAAAAAGGTAGAAGATAGATATATTCTCACATCTGATTCTCGAAGCAAAGCAATACAAGCATAAACCTCATCAGTTTCTTGCTCAGCCTACAAAGAAATTGAAAAACAAAGATTCAAAGTGTAAACACACAGAATTAAAAACAATCATTTTCACAACAAAAAGAACAACAACAAAAGGAATCAAACAACAGTGCCAACAAGTGAATGTTAACAACACGACAGTGCCAACAAGTGAAATGGGGAATTTCCTGGTTCAACTCTTGATCCATAGTTCTGTATACAAATCATCCTCACCTCTCAAACCTGCAAAACACGAAAAAAGATTAATTAAAATGGAATCTTAATGAATAATAATAATACCCTTTGCATGTTTCTAAGAAAGTTAACAACTTTTCTCTATAGATTTTCTTCTAAACTCCCCCCTAGTTTCTTCCATGTTGACAAGGCAAAAGGGTCATTGATTCATAACTCAAAATCTTTTCTTTTTTTATAAATACAAAAATAGATTCAATATTTTCAACAATTGCTAAAAAACACAACCATTCCCCTTTTGTGTGATAACCAAAGAGAGTAATTCAACATGAAATTTTAACCACAACAGCATTAGAAACGTAATTACAGAGAATCATAGATAGCCAATGATAAATCAAATGAAAACAAGCACGACGCATCTAATTCAAATCCAACACCAATAAATCACACACATGATAAAATCATAGTATTAGAAACGTAAGAGAAATCACATACTACGAGAAGGAAATAAATGTAAACAAAATAAGATTAAGAAGGAGAGAGAAACAGACTCATCATCAAACATGAGGCAGCGCTGGACTTCGTCCATGCCGGTATCGACGGCGACGGGAGTTTCACCCATGGTGCTATGAGAAGACAGTGATGCAACGAGAGGGATCCTTCGTTTGAAGAAAAGAAGAGAAGGAGAATGAAAAGGAGAACTAGATCTGAAAGCGAAAGGGGAAGAAGAAGAAGAAGGAAATGGAGAGTGAAAACTTCTCCGTATTACTCAATGGTCGAATCCTAATTAATACCTAAACACAACACCAAAACCCTAATCTCACAAAAATGAATCGTAATTGAAGTAAAAGAAGAACCGATCCACGAAACATACCTGGTATGGAATTCAAAGGAGTTCTAGGAGGTGGATAGTTGATTGGGTTTTGACTCTCGAATTCGTTCTCGTTTGATTCGATTTGAATGGGATCTGGACCAACTGTTTTCGCGACTGAGAGAGCCAGAGAGGGAAGCAAGTGGTTATGCGGTGGAGGGTGAGGGTGAAGAGAGTGAGTGAGAGAGAAAGAGTGGAGGGAGGAGGACGGTGGAGACTGAGGGAAGCATTTCGTGGAAGAGAGGACGGTGGAGAGTGAATGAGTGAATATGTTAAAATGAGAGGGTTCGATGAAGGTGCGATTTCTTTTATTTGTTTTTACAGTTTGCGACGGACTTTTTGACGTTTCCGACGAAAATATCCGTTGGAAATTTGCGACGGAAAACAACATCATCGCAAACGTGAGCGGGAATTTTAGCGCCTCTTCTGCTGAACATTTGCGACGACTTTTTCGTCGAAAATCCGTCGAAAATTGCGACGAATAAGAGTTCGTCGGAAAGTTTCGCAGGAAACGGGGGTTATTCTTGTAGTGATTGTGCAAATATTAATAAGTCATAAAATATTTTTAATACCCTAAAATAATATTGAGTAAAATATAATTATTTACAAAGAGGAAAAATAGGACTAATTTAAGAAAAGTCACGTAGTTCTTCCTTGAAAACTTTTGTTGGTTGGGTTGATTTTATTTTTGAAGGGGTTTAAGATCAAAGTCGTACAACTAAAGTCTCTTAAACCGGGTTTGACAAGATGTACATCTCAGTCAAACCCATTTTTATAATTTTTATGAAAATAGGCGTTAAAGAAAAAAAATTGATTATTTATTATGAAAGAGAAGTGTTTGTATTTTTTAATTTAGAATTTATTTGTTTTAAATAGGGATTTTAGGACCTGATTTGTACGGTTCATTCGTGGTCCTAAAAAAAGCTGACTAACCCGACCGTACGACCGATTTAATCCCCTGTTTTGAAGATTTGATCTTTTTGAGAAGAAAGAGAAGAATCATTTGTATACTTGTATTTTTTGACATTATTTATTTTTAATAGGTATTTTAGGACTCCTAAGCCGTACGGCTTATTTATCCTAAAATGATGACTAACCCGGTCATACGGGCGACTTAATCCCCTATTTTGGTTTTTTAAGAAAGAGAATAATTTGTGTATTTAGAATTAATGACAAAATTAACAATTAATAGAGTAAAGTAAAACTAAATAAATAACTATACTATCTAGTCCATTTTGATAAAATTAACCTTAAGTTGATAAACACGATGAATGCCGAACCGAACCGAGCAGTCAGACCAGGTCAACCGCGAACCGGACTACTATCTGGTCCATTTTGACCCCAAAACCGCCTTGTGCACAAACCGCTTTGAGAACCGAAAAACCGACTCAAAAACGTACAAAATAATCAAAGACAGACTTTTAGTGTAATGGGCCGCAAAGGCTGGCCCAAAAGATCTCTTTGCCCGCCATTGACCCCCCCGTCTTCGCCTCTCAACCTCTATTATAGCCAATTGTTAGATAGTTCTTGTTTCTCCCAAGCGATGTGGGACAAAAACAAGATAGACAAACCAGAAGGTGTGAACCTGATGTGCTATAGGTGACTTTGCCATTCTAGTCTTTAATAGTGTAAGCACGTGCCAACATGGCATTCCAATAGCCACCTAAGCACCGAGAGACACGTGATTTGGCATCCTAGTCATTAAAAAGTATGAAGTTGCATGTCAGCTTGATAGTTTGTTAGCCAACTGAATATCAACTTAACGCCGGAGACCAAAAGTGCAAAACAAAGATATAAGTGAGAACGGAATGTTGAAGCCTCCTGAAAAAAGTTAAAGGTAAATTCGATTTTGGTTTACTCCATCATCCTGTAAAGTGTCCCACTTGCCAAAAATGTATGTCTCAAAATAATATTAAAAAAAATTATAACATGGGTGATGATAAATTTAAAAAAATTAAATATGACTTTTTGACAATGTTTAAATATCATTTTTTTGACTCAGTTTAAATATCATTTTTGTCTCTATAAATATAGCAAATTTTAAATATCACATAGTAAAAAAAGGTCATATCAGCTTTTTAAACTTAAAAAACACTTTAGGGACTAAAATTGTTGGTTTTGAAAATTGTAGGAACACAAGCAATTTTTTTATAGGAATTAAAATCAAAGCTCAATATATTTGTAAGGACTAAAATGACATCTAAACCTATACATATTTTATATTTAAAAATTAATGAGTAAATATTTTTATTATATATATATATATATATAATTTCATTATATATAATTTTTTATGTACTGATATTTTAATTATAAACGCAAAGATAAAATATAGAAAATTATGCATTTTGTATATATCTGTCAACGTAAGTAGTTTAGTAGTTGTTGGTAAACAAAGTACTAGTTTAGTAGTTTGCTATTTTATTTTAATGAGATATAATATATAAAATAAAATATATTTGATATTGTGAGTTTGTGATAATTTTTTTTTTCGGTAAGAGTGAGTTTGTGATCTTTAATTTGGCTGTGTGATTAATTATATGAGAGAGAAGGGTGCAATAATTATGAGAGAGATGAGCCACATCAGTTTCCAAGAATGGTGCACAAATTTTAATTAAAGGGGTGAATATAGAATAACATAAATCTATGGTAGAAAAATTAATATCAATTCATTCATGCAATGAGATTAGTGGAATACATGTGTCACCTTTTTAGTGGATACACATGGGATAATGTAAATTACTCACATTTTCTAGAGGGCAACCAAGAATTTACCTTGTTTCTTTTGAGTATTAACCGTGTATATATATATATATATATATATATATATATATATATATATATATATATATATATATATATATGCTTCTCTTGTTCAAGCCGCTTAGAAATGTCATCCTTGTAGGATACCATAATTCTGCAGCTTGTTGAATATTTTGTCTTAATTATGTTATAATAATTCATAAACCTACTCAATCCAAAATTTAGGAAGTGTAACCAACTAGAAGCTTATATTTGTTTCTGAAATTTTAATTAAGACCCTCGTAGTATTATGTTACTTTCGATCTTGACCTCTGTAAATCTTATAAAATCCATTCTTCATTCCTCTGATTGGAGATGCCAAGTTACTTTCCTTGAGGAGAGGAATTTGGACTTTATGGAGATGCCAAGTTACTAATTGTGAATA
Source organism: Astragalus membranaceus (assembly GCA_039519185.1). NCBI lineage: Eukaryota > Viridiplantae > Streptophyta > Magnoliopsida > Fabales > Fabaceae > Astragalus > Astragalus membranaceus. Next base: position 226,982,284 of record CM076846.1, on the reverse strand, counting down.
AGGAAATAAGGAAGTTGTAAATAGTAGATTTGTAGATTTATTTATAAGTATTTGGCCCAGGCCTGTTAGGTTTTCTCAGAGAAAAGCCTATTTAAACGCTTTAGTGTTTGTACTCAAGGCATGGAGACACAATCAATAAAACAGAACTACAGCTACTCTGTAGTCACAGACGTAAGCAAAGTTTGGCCGAACTGCGTAAACAATATCGTGTGTCCTGCTTTGACATGGTATCAGCTTTGTTTCGATCCAAAACTTACCTCTTGGTTCTTCGTTCTTGATTTTGGTGTGATCTCTTCTCATGGGTTTCGTTTCGTTCCTCTTGGTGTTTTGTGCGTCTCGTCTTGTCGTTCCTGTTGGCACTTCCTAGTGGGGTTTGTTCTTGCACGTTGATTTTTGGTTGCTGAATCTGGTCGCACCTTGGTTAGTTCCTATTGCTTGCTATTGGTTTCTGATCGAAGCGCCTGCGATCTTGGTGATTTGAGTCCCACTTCTGGTTCGTGGTTTCGTTTTGCGATTTCGGTGGCTCTGGTGTTCCTCGCTATCTGCTCTTGTTCTTCCTTCGAGACTGCTCCGATCTTGGTTCTTGCTCCAATCTTGACTTCTGGTTCTCCTCCGATCTTGGTTCTCGCTCTGATCTTGGTTCTCCTCATGTTTTCTTGATTCGCTGCTGGTGTTTCTCCTTGCGTGTTTGATTCGCTCCTCAGATTGTATCTCTACTTGTGAGTTGTGAGTTTTGGGCTTCCTTCAATTTTTTTGGGATATTTTTCCCCTAAAGTTGGGCCACTTGTGTTGCTGGATTGTAGTTATTCTCTCAATTCCTTTGGAAATTATGATGACTTCAGAGAAAGATAATTTTTGTGTCCGCTTTACCGGCAAAAATTAGGCTTCTTGGGAATTTCAGTTCAAGATGTATGTCAAAGGAAAAGGATTATGGAGTCACCTTGATGGGATTTCTAAAGCGCCAGAAGATAAAATTGCCTTAGATGCGTTGGAAGTAAAAGATGCTCAAATTATTTCTTGGATCCTCAGTACTATTGATCCTCAGATGATCAATAATTTGCGAGCATTTTCAACTGCCCAAGAAATGTGGAATTATTTGCAGCGTATTTACAACCAGGACACTACAACCAAGCGTTTTCAATTGGAGTTAGAGATCGCCAATTACAAACAAGGTAATTTGTCAATTCAAGAATATTATTCTGGCTTTCTGAATTTATGGACAGAACACTCTACTATTATCTATGCTGTTGTTCCCAAGCCGTCACTGTCGGCCGTTCGTGATGTTTATGATACTAGTAAACGGGATCAATTTCTCATGAAACTTCGTCCGGAATTTGAGGCCGTTCGAGGTGGTTTGCTGAATAGGAACCCTGTTCCTTCCTTGGATATCTGTGTTGGTGAATTGCTCAGGGAAGAACAGCATCTTAACACTCAAGGCACCATGTTTAATGATCCCATCCATTCTGAACAGCATCTTAATACTCAAGGCACCATCTGTGTTGGACATGTTGCTCGTAGTTGTCCTAAGAAATTTTGCAATTACTACAAGCAGCAGGGTCATATCATCTCTGCATGTCCTACGCGTCCTCCTCGACCGACTAAGCGTCCGGTGCCGGCATTCCATGCCACTATTAGCTCTACAGCTGGTCCTTCCACCACTGGTGCATCTGATGGTGGTGCTCTACAGCCTGAATTAATTCAACAAATGGTACTATCGGCTCTTTCTGCCTTGGGCATTACTAGTATGTCTTCTTTCATATCTTGGTTACTTGACTCTGGTGCATCGAATCACATGACGGGTTCCTGTGAACTCCTGCACAATTTACGTTCTTATATTTGTAATCAGAAAATTCAAATTGCTAATGGCAGTACCCTTCCTATAACTAATGTTGGTGACATAAATTCTAATTTTTGAAATGTGCTGGTAGCACCTGGGCTAGCCTCAAATTTATTGTCTGCTGGTCAATTAGTAGATGAAGGTTGTGATGTTAATCTTACTCCGGATGGTTGTCTTGTTCAGGATCGGGTGTCGGGGAAGGTGATCGCGAAGGGACCTAAAGTTGGAAGAGTGTTTCCACTCCAGTTTATTTCAACTCATTTATCTCTTGCTTGTAATAGTGTTTTGAATGCATGTGAGGATTCGCATAGGAAATTGGGCCATCCAAACTCTGTTGTTTTGTCTCACTTATTTAAGACTGGCTTGTTAGGTACTAAACTGGTGGATTCTAGTACCTCTATTTCATGTTCTGTTTGCAAATTAGCTAAAAGTAAAACACTTCCTTTTCCGTCTGGTGCTCATCGTGCTTCTACTTGTTTTGAGTTGATTCATAGTGATGTTTGGGGAATCTCTCCTGTCGCTTCTCATGCTCACTATAAATATTTTGTCACCTTTATCGATGATTATAGCCGTTTTACTTGGATTTATTTTCTTAAATCTAAATCTGAAGTGTTTTCTATGTTTAAGAAATTTCTGATGTATGTTGAAAATCAATTTCAAACCAGTATTAGAATTCTTCGGTCTGATTCTGGTGGTGAGTATATGTCTCATGAGTTTTAGGAGTTCTTACAGCAAAAAGGTATACTGTCTCAACGATCTTGTCCCAATACCCCTCAGCAAAATGGTGTTGCAGAATGTAAGAATCGTCACTTGTTGGATGTGACGCGTACCTTACTTCTCCAGGCCTCTGTTCCATCCAAATTTTGGGTGGAGGCTCTTTCCACAGCTGTCTTTTTGATCAACCGTCTTCCTTCCACGGTGATCGGGTTTGATTCTCCTTACTTTCGCCTTTTAAAAACTCAGTCTGATTACAGTAGTTTACATACTTTTGGGTGTGTATGTTTTGTTCACCTCCCATCCACTGAAAGACATAAGCTTGGAGCACAATCTGTCCAATGTGCATTTATGGGGTATAGTCAGTCTCATAAGGGTTTTGTGTGTTATGATGTCTCTAACCATCGTTTTCGCATTTCTAGGAATATGACATTTTTTGATAATCAATTTATGTTTCATTGCTCTTCTCCTGGATTGAATGAAATTGCTATACTTCCCCAATTCCAACCAGGACTCGTTCCCACTTCCCCTTCTGACGCTGATCCGCCACCTGATTCTGATCCTGTACCGACGGCACCATGGCGTTCTAGTAGAACGTCTCGAGCACCTGGTAGATATTCCCCAGACAGGTTTGATTCCTCACATACTGCTTTAACTGCTTCTCTATCTGGCACATCTATTCCTACTTGTTATTCGCAGGCTGTTAAAGATGTCTCTTGGGTAAATGCCATGAATGAGGAACTTCAGGCCCTTCAGGACAATTTCACTTGGGATATTGTTCATTGCCCTCTTGGTATCAAAACCATAGGCTGTAAATGAGTTTATTCTGTGAAATTGAATTCTGATGGATCTCTCAATCGGTACAAGGCTCGATTGGTTGCTTTAGGCAACAAGCAGGAATATGGTATTGATTATGATGAGACATTTGCACCAGTTGCTAAAATGACTACTGCTAGAATGGTGCTCTCAATAGTTGCTTCTCATGGGTGGTCTCTCCACCAAATGGATGTGAAGAATGCATTTCTTCATGACGACCTGACTGAAGATATTTATATGACTCCCCCTCAGGGCCTATTCTCTTCATCTAAGGGGGTGTGCAAGCTCAAACGCTCTCTATATGGTTTGAAACAGACGCCTAGAGCTTGGTATGCGAAATTCCGTTCCACTCTACTTGGGTTCTCTTTTACTCAAAGTCAGTATGATTCTTCTTTGTTCATTCACCGCCCATCTACGGGCATTGTTCTGCTCCTTCTTTATGTTGATGATATGATCATTAGTGGTTCTGATGCAGCATCCATACAGGAAGTTAAACAAAAGCTTCAAGCCTCATTTCTAATGAAAGACCTTGGTCTTTTACATTATTTTCTTGGACTCGAGGTTCATTCTACCTCTAAGGGTATATTTCTCCATCAGCATAAGTATGCCACCGAACTTGTTGCTATGGCTGGCCTCCAATCTGCTAATCCCGTGAATACTCCTCTTGAAGTTAATGTCAAATACCACCGTGACGAGGGTGAACTTTTGACTGATCTTTTATTGTATCGACAGCTCGTGGGTAGTCTTAACTACTTGACCATTACACGACCCGACATTTCATTTGCCGTTCAGCAAGTAAGTCAGTTCATGCATTCTCCTCGTCATCTTCACTTGGCAGCGGTTCGTCGTACGGGGTTTATTCTTTCCTAGTGGAACCCCTCTTAAGTTGAGTGCCTACAGTGATGCTGATTGGGCTGGGTGTCCTAACACTCGTCGTTCTGTCACTGGTTGGTGCATGTTTCTTGGTTCTTCGTTGATCTCATGGAAAAGTAAGAAGCAAGCGAGAGTCTCTAAGTCCTCAACCAAATTGGAGTATCGTGCTATGTCTACGGCATGCTCCGAAATACTTTGGCTTCGTGGTCTTTTTGGGTGAACTTGGATTTCCTCAAACCGAACCGACATATCTCTATGCTGACAATACAAGTGCCATTCAGATTGTTGCAAATCCGGTTTTTCATGAGCGTACTAAGCATATCGAAGTTAATTGTCATGCTATTCGTGAAGCCTATGATAATCATGTTATATCCATCCCTCATATCAATACTCAATTTCAAGTTGCAAATATTTTGACCAAAGTTGTTCCTTGTCCACGGCATCAGTTTCTTGTCAGCAAATTGATGCTCCTTGATGACCCACATCAATTTGAGGGGGGATGTGAATAAGGAAATAAGAAAGTTGTAAATAGTAGATTTGTAGATTTATTTATATGTATTTGTCTCAGGCCCGTTAGGTTTTCTCAGAGAAAAGCCTATTTAAACGCTTTAGTGTTTGTACTCAAGGCATGGAGACCCAATCAATAAAACGGAACTACAGCTACTCTGTAGTCGCAGACGTAGGCAAAGTTTGGCCGAACTGCGTAAACAATGTCGTGTGTTCTGCTTTGACACTAATTTCCTCCAGTTCAACTTTAAGTTCAAATATGTATGTCATTGGTATGGTATGACTTAGGAGACTATAGTTGGGTACATGACCCTGGTCCTAAGGCTAATCCGTTTAATCCGCAGCTTGGATGAGCTGAAACTTGTAAATATATGATTCGACTGGGCCTAACGAGAAGCCTACTACCAAGCTCATGTAACAACTATATATAGGGTCTCACTCACACCATCAAACATGCCAAGAACCCTATTATTACATCATAGGGAGACCCGACTTAAGTGTCAGAATGGTTTTACCGAAACACCAGATGGCATATCACCATTGAACAAGAGAGTCACCTCCATCAACACTATCCAATTTCAAAGGAACAAAAAAACAATCTAAATCTCATGTTAATGAGTTTTCCGTAATCTCTTGGGTTTGGTCCCTGTCCCTCAAGTTTCTTTCTAAGTTTCCTTTTCTTAATACTAGTGAGATGTGTTACAATTGATTGTTAGTGTTTGAGGTGCTGACCTAGTTAGGATCCCTCTCACTATAGCGATGCTTTTGCATATTGCTTTGTTTTTTTTAAATAAAAAACATTATCTGTAATCACTAGTCAAAAATGAAACAAACGTTAACACACAAGTTTTAAAGTTGTAGGAAGTTTTAGTGCTCATAATAATTATTAACGTACAATAACAAAAACAAAGACAAAGACTGAACAGATGAGATGATCTGATAATTTTTCATGTCCTCCTTTTGGGGTTTGGAATTTAGACTTGGACTGTTTGGTAATACTGACAGATATATGAGATTTGGACGTACATGGAAAGTGGAAAGAAAAAGAACTAATTAGGCTAAAATGAAAAACACAAAATACTTAAAAAGGTTCGGTTTACACTATTTGCTGTGATCTGCAACAATCAACACCAATTTTGTCTGTTCATGTGAATGTGGCAGCTATATTTTTGTTCCACTTTCCACTCACCATTCCAACTTTGATCTCTCTTTCACATTTTCAACTCGTTTGGACAATTATATAAGTAGTAGACCAAAGCCAAAATAGCTTCAAAAGAAGTGAAGTTTGATAGGCAAATATGTCTAAGCTGATTCTCAAAGCTGGGAGGAGACCTCCATGGATTGGTCTTGCTGCTGCAGTTTGGGTTCAAATAGCTGCTGGCAATGCCTACAACTTCCCCCTCTATTCCTCTACCTCAAATCCGTGTTGGCTCTCAACCAACAACAGGTCACTATTCTTGGAGTCGCCAATGATGTTGGCGAAAATTTGGCTCTTCTCCCCGGCATTGCCTGCAACAACTTCCCTCCCTGGGCTCTTCTTCTTCTTGGTGCCGCCCTTTGTCTCTTCGGTTATGGCCTTATGTGGCTTGCTGTTAGCCAAACCGTTTCCTCCTTACCCTATGCGTTGGTGTGCTAATATTAAAATTCTCAATAGAAGTCATGAATAAAAGAAAAATGTACAACAGTAAAATAGAAATCGTTAATACAAGTCAAAGCACTGTTCTACCAAAGAGGCGAAGACAATTTAGAATCTCTACCCATAACAGAAATAAACCAACACCGTGACAAAAACTTAATACGAGCGACAATCGAATCAATCTTGACCTCTTCTCCCTCTAAAGCAAACTCCATTCTGGACAAGCCTAAGACACTAACAAATTGTCAACCAAAGTAAGTATTTAACCTTTTTGGATTTCTTCCCCAACCATAACTCGCCAAAATGAATATAATGTTGATATAAGGTAAGAGACATAGGCAGCTGGACATCAAGTCATCTCTCTATCTCCCTCCAAACATTTCTCGAAAGATCACAATCAAGGAAAAGATGATGGAGATCCTCACTGTGATTGTTACAAAAAATGCACATGGCCCCCTCCTCTGAACGAATAACGTAACCTGTCTGTTTCTCAGTAGCTCACGCAACGTTTTAACTTAATCTCCAACCAAAGATCAAGATTTTTGAAGGAATCAAACCCGTTATTTCTCGTAAGATCTTTCCTTTATGATGTTGTTCTTTCCGGAACTGGATTATACTTGCTTGCTGCTTCCAATTTCACAATTTAACTTTAGAAGATGTGGTTACCGACTACTCGGCAGTTTTAGATGGAATTTGGATCAACTGCGGTTGAAACCGTGTGCAATCACGCCATCAACAACAATTTTTTATTTTTGCTTAATATAAATATCTGAAGTTGAAATTTGGATCAAGATAGAATGATTGTGAGCTTGCTAAGTGAATGACTGCACACAAGCCGGGTCCCTTTAGATGTGTATGTATTTGATAAACAATGGGAAAATGGTGTCATATCCAAGGTTGCGCGTTTGCCTAAAGTGGGAGAGTCATTTCTGAGGTTTGAAGCCACAATTTGTGTTCTCTATAGGGTGCACCAATAGTTGGAAAGTCACATACTTTTTATGTGTGAATTCTCTATTTAGTTGGTACATAGTGTGTAGAAGGCTTGGGTGGAGTTGATACTCCCACCCAACCTACGACAGATTGCTCATTTTCTTCGCTTGAACAATCGCATAGAGTTGATGTTTTACCTTCCAAAAGAGTGCTTCTGGGTTGGAGGACTGATTATTAAAGATAAAAGAATTCCTTGCAAACCATATCAAATCGAGAGCAAGACTGAACAGCAGGTCCTAGTCTGCTATACCGAATCTGTTCCTGTGTTGATCAATGTTTAAGAGCAGTCAGCGACTCCAATTCAGTTCCTGGAAGAACAGGTTTGATGAAACCGAACCCAGTAATTTTTTCCAGATCGGATACCTCCCCCTGCAATCCCGAAAGCAATGCAGCAGAGTCTCGGTTTCTTCTTGACAGGTACTACAGGTTGCGAAGTCAGTAAGATGGCGACGGACACGCTCCAAATTGACGAGCAAAAGTTGATTAGCAGCTTTCCAAAGAAGGAGGCGCACATTTTGTGGTCCTCTCCAGTACTTTCTTCCAACTTTTTCAAGTCTTCCAAGAGCCGTTCAATGTCAACTGACAAATGGGAGGATCTTAATCAATTTTGTGCACAAATTAAAGCTTCAACAGTCTCTGGTGTAAGAGAGCTCCTATAGGAACAAAGAACTCTACTTCCAGTGCTGAAAGCAGCCTCTGAAGCAATAGTAGATATAGGCATAGCCAATATATCTCTAGCTATTAGACCAAGAGTAGGGTATTTGGTAGAATTTACCTTCCACCAGTTCAACATGTCAAAATCTGGGTTTTTCTTCTCCCTAGGCTCTGTGAGATACATATCCACTTAATTTTTACTCAGATTCTGATCTTTGTCCATGTCCTTATCAAATGCATCATCAATTCGACTAGAAGATACAACAACATCTGATAATTCTACTTCTTGTGTAACAGTTTCAGCTTGGGCTTCATTATAGAAATCCCTATAGCTCTCAAACATTTTGTATAATGTTTCCTTTACCTTTTTCACACAAAGAATCAGTAACATCCTTCTTATAACTCTTGCTCAAGCCCCACCTAATAAACTGAACCTTACGCCGACGATCAAAAATTACAGCAACAAAGGCCAACATATTCATCTCTGTGACATCCCCCAATACTTACTATATTTAGTCTTCATATTTTCGGCCATTTTTGCAAGTAATGGGTCACGAAGTCCCATCCAAGTCTTGAATGCATCCAATATCACACAATGTTCAATGAAATATGCAGAAGATGTTACATAAGTTGAACCTGGCACCTTCTTAGTGATTTCAAAAAACAACTTCAAAAATTGCACAAAACACTTTGCATTGTCTCAATCATCTATTTTCGGGAGACCACATTGCAACGTCGCATACTCAACACACTTCTCACCTAATCTCTTAAAGGCCTTTTGAAACTTCAAGGCACGTTCAAGCATAAGGTAGGTGGAGTTCCACCTAGTGGGACAATCCAACTGAACTGTAGACTTGTCTTGTATCCTAGCTTCCTTAACACATGTTTTAAACCTATCCAAACGACCAGCTGATTGACGAACATGTCGAACTGCAATCCTAATTTTTAAAATTGAAGAGTGCATGTCCTTCAATCCATCATTGACAGTAAGGTTAAGAATATGGGCACAACACCTAACATGCAAATGCTCCCCTTTTGATGGATGTGAATTCCAATCCTCTATTCTACCTTTTAGGTAACTGATAGCAACATCATTAGAAGTAGCATTATCAACCGTAATAGTGAAAATCTTATCTATTATCCAACCCTCCAAACATTTTTCAATCTTTTTTCCAATTAATTCTCCCTTATGAGACGTAATTGGACAAAAATTAAGAATTCTTTTATGCAACTTCCAGTTTTGATCAATGAAATGTGTAGTAAGAACCATATAGTTAATATTTTGCACAGAACTCCATGTATCAGTTGTTAAACTGACACTTTGATTTGTTTTAGTAAACATGTTTCTTAACATATGTTTCTCACTTGTGTAAAGATTCAAACAGTCCCTAGCAATTGTAATTCTTCCGGGAATTGGGAGTCTAGGTTGTGCAACACTCATAAAGTGACGAAATCCTTCATTTTCAACAAACGAAAAAGGCAATTCATCCACAATTATCATTCTAGCTAAAGCTTGTCTACACACATCACGATCAAAATGGGCACCAACAACTGAACTACCAATTCCTTTTCCATCTTCTTTTTTCAATCCTTGAATAACGAGTGCTTTGAGTAGGGTCAAGAGTCTCTTTTGGAAAAATTTTACATTGTTTCAGCAAATGTTTTCCTAAATTACTAGTACCATTTAAGTGTGAATCAGATGCATAAGATATCCCATACCAATTACATTTAGCTCTTTTAGTTAAAGCATCCTTTGTATAATGATCCCAAACCCAAGATTTAGGCCTAGAAGGTTTTCGTTTACCTGGATCTCCATCATTAGGATTATCATTTGCCTTTGAAGAACCTTCTACGACGAAAACAAAACCCTTGAGTTTTATGAAACAAGGCAATAATGTAAAATATTAAATAAAGATAGTACTAGCTAATGTTTTAATCAAAAAATACGAAGAACAAAAGATAGTATAAATATAAAACTTGAAACTAAAAATAAAATAGTATTTTTTTAACATAACTTGTTTTTCCATTTTTAATTAGTATTTTTCTAAACATGATAAAAGTAGGTATTACACCAACCAAAAAAATTTGTACAAAAATATTACATATTTTATTTTACGCATGATTTTTTAATTTTAGTATTATTCTTTACACACCAGATAATGTAATTACTATTCAAGAATAAAACTTTTTTGACTTAAATACATTTTTACACCCTGCAAATATGGGGTGTTTTGCTTTTACCTCCTACAAAATTTTTTTTCAAAAAAAACACCTTGCAAAAACTTGTTTTAAAAAAGTCCCTCTGTTAACCCACTGTTAGAAAAAAAGCGTATGTGTCAAACGAATTGTTGATTTGGCATTATTTATTCATTTTCTTTTATTTTAAATGCCAAATGGATATTTTACGTCATTAATAAATCTCATTTAATCTCATTTAATCCCATCTCTTCTGCATGTTCACCATAATCCATCTCTTCTTCTTCTCAATCATCATCTTCAACAAAAACTCAACTTTCTGTCACCACTCTCTTCTCTCTTCTCTCTCACACACATACCACCACCACCAAAATCTCATATCTTCCTTCTTCTTTTTCTATGAATGAGACAAATCCAGAAAACTCCCAAATCCAAAAAAATTCATCACTTACCCATCGATTTGATCTCTGTTTTAAAACTCAAATCCAGAAATTTTAAACTTTCTCTCCATTCCAAACCCATTCACAACGCACACAGAGAGAGAAATTTGTGAAAAGTTCAAATATCAATAACTAGAGCTGCAAATCGAAGAAGTGCAAACGAGAATCAGCTAGATCTGAAACCAAACAAGGCAAAGAAGAACCATCAGAGAAAGAGGAGCTTGAGGTTCAACGATCTTGAAGGAGGGATAAGAGGTTTTTGCTTCGATGAACAGTGATTAGCGAGTCAACGAAGCAAACAGATTGGGGGGTTGTGAAATGGAAGAGACAGGAACAGGATGCAGGGTGGTTTGCGGTGAGAAGAGAGGGTGAGATGGGGGACGTTGAAGATGAGTTTCTCTCTCTTCAATGTTTGTGGCTTTGTGTTTGGTGAAGATGAAGAAGAGATGGATTATGGTGAAGATGAAGAGAATAAAAGGATTTCTGGGTAAGGAAGAGAAAATTTGTAGGGGGTAAAAGCAAAACACCCCCTATTTGCAGGGGTAAAAGCGTATTTAAACCTAAAATAAAAAAATAATGACATGGAATGCCAGTCAGCATTAAAAAAATTAAAAAAGAATAAAAAAAGCCACGTAGACATTTTTGTAACGTCCATCTTAACAGAAGGGCTAACGCCAAAATGGTGAATTTTACAAGGTGTTTTTTAAAAACAAAATTAGTAGGGGGTAAAAGCAAAACACCCCTATTTACAGGGGTAAAAACGTATTTAAACCAACTTTTTTTCTTGAAGACCGGATAGTGAAGCATTGCGGATTTGAACTCGCGTTTTTAATGCCCACAACATTTACCACTAGGTTATGCTCATAGGACATTTGCCTTGAATAGTAATATGGCATAAATACCTAGTTATAAACAAGAGCAATCCTCGGTAAGGGTGGTGGACCTATATATAATTGAGATATGGTGAGGATTTGCTACCAAAATCACTAAACATAACATCATAAGCTAAAAAATTAAAACGTAATTTAATTTAATAAAGTTAAAAATCATTATTGCTGCAGTATGAAAACAAAAATACTTGGGAGGGTCAACTAAAACAATGAATTGGTAATTAGCTAATGAAACATCTAGAAGTCTAACCACTTCTGATAATATACACATGTTGTTGGAGAGACAATTCCATCTAACGTGCAAACGTTAATTCGTGGACAAACACCACATGGAATGTCAGTGAAGGCTGCATGTTTCTGTTCCCCTCTAACACCGCCCTTGCTTTTGCATTTGTAACAAATTCTGCCTTTAGGGACAGATGCAAATTCCCCAGCTCCAGTACTTTTCACCTCCACAATCTCATCATCCAAAAGCAAAGTTTTCAAAATCTCTTCTATTTGCTGTGTTGTGACCTGAGCAGAGAAGACACCACTGTTTTTGCTCCACTCCAGAACTCCATCACGCGTGGAAATTTTCTGTCTGAAAATGTACTTCAAGCATAAATCCTTTAGAAGGTTTATAAAATCTGTATCAAGACTACCTTCATTATACCAATCCCCACCAGTGATTTCACTGGAAGGCTCAAATTCTGATGCCATGTAGTGCTTTTTCCCTTTGTTTTGAATGTTAACAACATCCTTTATTAGTTTCTTGGATACAAGTGACCTAAGGGACTTTTCAAAAACACTGTTGGGGAGGTTTATTTCTCTTTTCATGTCTGCTGTCCAGATCCCCATGTCTTTCTTGCTACGTATGAGGTTATAGAGCACAAGATCTCCGCCAGTCAACGAGTCAGACACCGAAGTCAATTCTTGTCGTTTCCGTTTGACGGAAGACATTCCTTGCAAGAGAAAAATCATAAGCACAATGTAAGTAATTATCAAGGTATTTTCAAATTCTTGAAATTGCGAAGAATAACATTCAAAACTCGAACTTGGCTAGCGTGACCTCAACCACGACTGCAATCAACGAGGAAGCCCAGATAGCAGTTGCAGACCGTTTTTAAAATCTTGGTAATTATATTACCCAAATGGTTCACTAAAAGTGGAAAGTACTTTATACTTTAAAATAAATAATACTTTCCTAAAGATGAAATAATAAATTAAAATGTTGAGTCATGATAGAAGGTCTTAAAACCCAGTCCATCTAAATTTTTGAACATGACAGAAAGAAAACAGGCACTATTATAGGATCAATATGAGTTGTATGTAATGTAGCCAAAATGATCCTTAAGACATCTATCTATGACTATGACAACTTCAAGCACGTAACAAAGAGCAAAATCCACAGATCATAATAAGATATTTATCAAGCAGTTATTATTTTCAAGGCAACAGTGCAACACTAAAAGAGAAAGCGCCAGAGTAAAAACACCATAAGGTTAAGGTGCTTAACATGTTTTATTTGAAGAAGACAATACTAACAAGCGTGTAAAGAACATATGCATAAACAACTTAAATTTACTGAACTAAATCTAGACTGGACCAAATGCTCTGGCAATATTTTAATGTGTGATCTCGAAAGCCAAAACATGGACAAGGCTTCTAAATTCAATGTAGCAACTGCTTAGTAATATTATTCCCAACGTGAATATATTAGCTAAACGATTCTGCACCATAGATCGACACATTAGAATAACAGCTTCATAACGGGTATTATTAATATAGTTGATAGTTCCAGTATTTTATGTGCAAACCCCACACTTGTTAACTTCTCGGAATTAAATAACCAAAGGGTAAATGCGATGTCAGAAGTTATTTATAAGCTAAATCAAGATTCCTAAGCTAAATAACCAAAGGGTAAATGCGATGTCAGAACTTGTTTATAGTTTATTTTAGCACAGAGTCGCTGTTTAAGAGTGCGGCCAGAGCAGCCAAAATCAAGGTCAGAAATTGCGGCACTACAGGGCGAACAGGGAGAGAAAGGATAATTAGGAAATTAAGGAAGAAAACCTTTATTTCCGGCAATTTCCTTCCTCCATTAACGTTTTCCGTCCTGTTCAGCCCCTACGATTTCTTTACGGCAGTTTTCTGGCAATTTCTTCACAAATCCATATATTGGATAAGCTACTGTAAGCTCAACTGCATTTTGCATATACTAATTTGATTACTCCTAGTCCTAGATACTAATTTGCTCAACTCATTAATAATTACACTAAGATGCAACTAACACAATGGACACATATACCAAAACCAATCAACCTTGAAGTAGATTCATGCCCGAATGATACAGAAATAATTCATGCAAAAAATCTAAAAAATAACTAACAAGTGGCAATAGCATTAGATGTAACAGTGATCAAGACAACAGGTTAAAACTTAGCAGGCTGATCCTTATAATAGTTAATTTTGAATTTTGTCCCTCTAGCTTTATAAGTTTCAAATCAATCCCCACAATCCCAAACATTTTTCAAACCAACAGCCTCAAGGTAGGGCTCTTTTAAACAAGATATGCAGAATAGAAATTCATTCATCCAAAGGAGGATAAAGAACAATAACGGAAATCTTTAAAAGAGCCCTACCTTGAGGCTGTTGGTTTGAAAAATGTTTGGGATTGTGGGGATTGATTTGAAACTTATAAAGCTATAGGGACAAAATTCAAAATTAACTATTATAAGGACTGTTAAATTTTAACATGTTGTCTTGATCACTGTTACATCTAATGCTATTGCCACTTGTTAGTTACTCTTTAGATTTTTTGCATGAATTATTTCTGTATCATTTGGGCATGAATCTACTTCAAGGTTGATTGGTTTTGGTATATGTGTCAATTGTGTTAGTTGCATCTTAGTGTAATTATTAATGAGTTGAGCAAATTAGTATCTAGGATTTAACAAATTAGTATGTGCAAATTGCAGTTGAGCTTACAGTAACTTATCCAATATATGGATTTGTGAAGAAATTGCCAGAAAACTGCCGTAAAGAAATCGTAGGGGCTAAACAGGACGGAAAACGTTAATGGAGGAAGGAAATTACCGGAAACAAAGGTTTTCTTCCTTAATTTCCTAATTCTCCTTTCTCTACCTGTTCGCCCTGTAGCGCCGCAATTTCTGACCTTGATTTTGGCTACTCTGGCCGCACTCTTAAACAGCGACTCTGCGCTAAAATAAACTATAAATAACTTCTGACATCGCATTTACCCTTTGGTTATTTAACTTAGGAATCTTGATTTAGCTTTCCTATGTGTTGGTTTTTGCATTTTGCTTATTTAATTCCGAGAAGTTAACAAGTGTGGGGTTTGCACATAAAATACTGGAACTATCAACTATATTAATAATACCCGTTATGAAGTTGTTCTTCTAATGTGTCGATCTAATGTGACGAAATCCTTCATTTTCAACAAACGAAAAAAAGCAACTCATCTACAATTATCATTCTAGCTAAAGCTTGTCTACATGTATCAAGATCAAAATGGACACCAACAAGTGCACTACCATTTCCTTTTCCATCTTTTTTCATGTCTAAAATGGCAGCAATAGAGTTTACTTCAGTATCAATTGTCATGTCTAAAATTTAAAATAAAAGATAGACTCATCTCAGATAAAGAATACGAATCTGATAAAGATATAGAAGCGAATAATACCAATCAGAAATCAGAAGCAAATAACAACAATACAGAAATCATTGTGTGTGTCTGTGCAACATTAAGAAAAGAAGGCAAAATCAATAAAACGAAGGAAATCATTTGCAATTAGGTTTTTGTTACATGGATTGGTCCCTTTACTAATTCTTCCTCTTTAATCAATAAAACGAAGGAAAACGGTGTGTGATACTTTTGGTTTACTAATTCTTCCTCTTTAATCAATAAAACGAAGGAAAATTCAAACCTATGGCTGTGAGAGACTGAGAGAGCCGTGAGGAGAACTGAGAACTGCGAAGGAACTGAGAGAGCGTTTGCCGTTTGGAACTGAGAGAACTGCGACGGAACTGAGAAATGGAAGTGGCCGTGAGAGACTGAGAGAGATAGGGTTTGCCGTGAGAACTGAGAACGAAGCAAAAATCGAAATCAGAAATCAGTAAATCGAAATCAGTAAAACGAAGCAAAAATCGAAGGCAGAAAACGAAGGCAAAAGGCGAAATCAGTAAAACGAAGCAAAAATCGAACCTGTGGCTGTGAGAGACTGCGAGAACTGAGAGAGCCGTGAGAGTGAATGCGTCTGCGTGAGCGTGAGATGAGAACTGCGAGAAGAGAGCTGCGTGAGCTCTGAGGAAGATATGATTTTATACAGAATAACTATCTCTCATAGGAAGATAAGTAAAATTCATATCCAAAGACAATTGAACTAGGGCCACATTATACTTAGTAGCTATAAAGTACCCCCATCTCAGGCAAACTCAACCACTTATCCTCTTTCTGAAAACCGGGGTATTCAATGGATAACGATTTTCTAAGCACTGCAAGTCTGCCCTTTCCAAACATGTAAGTATATAGTTGCTCCCTCTCCTTTGTTTCTTTGATTAAATCTTGTCTAATTATAGGCCAACTATCCTCACCAAGATCGAGACCAACCGCTACTGCTCGGAACCCACAATTACTATCCATTTCAACATCAATAATTTTTTCCACATAAGAGTGCACGTGATGAGGAACCGACGGTAAATTGAATTTAGTCTCACCCTGATGTGTTAATTTTTTAGAAACACTCTGAGATAGCTTTGAAGACCGCTGTGATGATTTTGTACAAGAAGACCGCTATGATAAATTTTTGCAAGAAGTCCCATATTCTTGAGTCTGTTTCATCCTCTCATCCACATGCTCCCACCCAGAAGGATCACGCTTGACATCATATAATTTCTGCTTTTTCTTCTTTGGTGCACCTTTTGTTTTAACTTTAAATGGTGGTGCAACCATTGAAGAAGTGGTAGGGAATGCAAGCTCATTAAGTTGTTTCTTGAAGACAAATCTCTCCTCATGAGTCATACGATTATATCTCGCCCAAATCATCTCCATTTGGTAAGAAATATCACAGTCAGCAGATTTTTCTTGGGAAAATTTATCATCTATAGAATCCAAACTCAAGTTTTTCCAATGGTCGTATACAACATCCAACGGAATAGGAGTACCGGAGACATGGTACACACCTAGCTCACAAGCACAAAGAAGAATATGTGTCTTTCTAATAATGCACCCACAGCGGGCTTTGTCATATCCAACCCCAGATGTCGATTTTGAAAACTCTTTAACAATATGATCCAAAGCATTTAAAGACACAACTCCGCAAAGCTTTTTAAAAGACCCGATGACTTTATCAAATTGAAGAGTAAGCATCTCATGCATAGATTTAAAAGACTTAGACAAGTCACCTCCAGAAGTCCTCAAATGTCTCTTCAAAGTCCAATGAGCTGACTCGACCCTTAAATAATAACAAGAAACGCGAATAAAAATAGTAAACACGTGTAAAAAAAAATTTAAACTACGATAAAAATACTAAACACGTGTCAAAAAAAATTAAACTACGATAAAAATACTAAACACGTGTCAACAAAATTTAAACTGCGATAAAAATACTAAACATGTGTCAAAAAAATTAAAACAATGATAAAAATACTAAACACGTGTCAAAAAAATTTAAACTACGATAAAAATACTAAACACGTGTCAAAGTACCTATTGGTGGTCTGATTCCTGAAGTGTGGGATCTGGTTTGTCCATGCCAAGATAAATCTTTCCTTATGCTTTGTCAACCACGTGTCATGCACATACTTAATAAGAGCTGGTAAATCAACGCAGGAGTCCTCAAAAATCTTCAAGTGAGCTGAGTACTCTGACTCGTTAAGTGAATCAATAATGTTATGCCAAAGAGAGAGGACATCATTTTGCCTATCCACGTGCACCAACTCTTTAATATTCGCTTTCACATTTTTAGTCACGTGCCAAGAACATAACAAATTTGTAGCCGAAGGAAAGACATCAAGAATACCGGACATAAGACCAATATCTCTGTCAGTCAAGAATACCTGAGGCTGAAGCCCGTGCAGGTCAAATAATTCTTTCAGTTGCCGCAATGCCCAAGTAAAATGAATTCCAAGCTCGTGTGAAATATAGACAAAAGCAACCGAGAAAGTTAACTCCGTAGAAGTGACTCCTACAATCTCCAATAGAGGTAGATTGTATTTGTTGGTATTGTAGGTGGTGTCAAGAATAAGAACCTTTGAAAATAACCGGAATAACTTAATAGAAGTTGGATGCGCCCACATGATGTCACTAACCACATCGGAACCCTCAACTTTTCTGCTCCAACATAAATAATTTTGCGACTCAATCAATCTCAAAAGCTCCTGAATGTCCGTTCTAGGACCCCTCTTAGAAGACCTATAGGCGTAACGCTGCCTATATATTTGAGGAAGAGAAGTGACGTTGTCCGGATAATAGTTCTTCAAAGTAGTAAGACAATCTTTCGGGGCAACATTCAGATCAGTGTGCTCATTAACAATAGCTTTCTGCGGCTTAGTTAAACGACCAAAAGCTGTCGACCCGACCGGGGTAGTAAGCAACTCATGTGTGTGAAGACCACACCTAACATTCACACGCCAACCCCCATGACGTATTGTACAAGTAGCTCTCAATATAAACGGACAGATTCTTTTCTTAGACCCGAAAACTCTAGAATCATTAGACCACTACCATTGCTTCTCACAACCAAAAATAATCTTATCTCTACAACCCCTTTTAACTCCAACTTTGTCAGATTTTACAATGATAACCACAACACCAATACGCCTCTCGACCGCGTTAGCCCACTCTTCTACATCCTCGCGTGTAGAAAATATCTACAAAATAGAAAAAATAGATAAATATTGCGTACTTAATTAATTAAATATCTACC
This sequence comes from Astragalus membranaceus, assembly GCA_039519185.1. Taxonomy (NCBI): domain Eukaryota; kingdom Viridiplantae; phylum Streptophyta; class Magnoliopsida; order Fabales; family Fabaceae; genus Astragalus; species Astragalus membranaceus. Next base: position 226,963,805 of record CM076846.1, on the reverse strand, counting down.
AAACTTTGATTAAGAAAATTAGTTTGAAAAATATACTCTCTCCGTCCAGAATGCCTCTGTAGTGTCTACCACGAAAGGAACAACCTGCGACTCTGTATTCGGGTCAATACCTGTTTCAAAATACAACAACAGTTATATAGAAATTAATTTTAAAAAAAAACAAATCGTATTTACGTGCCTCAAACGTAAATCCGCTTTGTATTTTTTACAAATCGGATATACCCCCACCCAGGTAAATCCGATTCATTAAAAGATATAAGCGGATTTAGGAAAATTTGATTGCGCATCGGATTTAGCTAAATCCGACTAATTAAAATTTCGCTTTCTGTACTGAATTAAATGGTCAAATCGGATTTATCTGTCAGTTTGATAGATCCGATTTGACTATGCGTGTGTATTTATTACATATTTAAAGCTAATCGGATTTACCTTCCATTTAGGTAAATCTGATTCCCAGATAAAGTGGTCACCCACCAGAGAATCTTACAAAAGTCAATTTTTTTTATTTATGTCACGGGTATTTTCGGAATTAAAAAATGCGTGGGGGTAGAAGGGAGTTGATGAGGGTATAGAAAAAAACCCATCAGAACGTGTTTCTATTTTCTGAGTTGGCCTGTGTGCATTGGGGTTGGGCCTCGTTGGGGTTGGGCTGCGTTGGGGTTAAGCTAGTATGTATAATTATAACAAAAAAAAGGCCTGACTTTTCCCACATCCCCTCCTACTCACCACACACCCCTAAACTATGTGAAATGACCAAAATACCATTAATGAGGCCAGCGCCTCCGTGTTTTTTTTTTTCTGAAATTTGCGTTGGTTCGGTTATGGCCAACCGAACAAATTCGTCTGCCCTCAGCCGTACCTTTTATATTTTGACACACACCCTTTTTTGAAATTTACAAGGTTCGGGTTGGCTCAACCGAACCCGTTCAGGCTGCCTCAACCGAACACCCTCTGCATTCCAATCCTTGAAGCCATGGCAGAAATACATTGGTTAAATGTATGTTAACTAATACCGTAAACTAGTTAATACATTGGTTAAATGTATGCCAACAATACTCTAATATATTCGGTGAAGGGCATGCATCAGGAATGGGAACCTAGGGCATACAATAGTGACATATTCATTGTGTCACCAACAGTAATCTCATAACTATTATCACTGGGAAACAGCTAGACAAATACTCATTAGGAAGAGACAAGAACAAGTTGAAAAAACGAAGGCCACAGGTAAAGGGGAAAGACAAGAAAACAGAAAGTCTTACCAAATATCTAAATTCACCCGATATAAGATTACTGAACAATCTGGAATCAAATATTATTGGCTATGAAACCATAAAATGAGAGAACCCAGATTTGATGTTGAACACTATTTCCACCCAATTTTCCTTCTGTTCTTGAGGTGTTCGGTACTTTTGGAATACAGCGTGAGGGGGTTTCCACGCGTATTTCATGTGAGGGTAATTTTGGAATATTTTAGGTTTGGGGGTGTGTGGTGAGTAGGAGGGGATGTGAGAAAAGCATGGGCCAAAAAAAAACTGTACATAGGATTTTAGTGGTTTGGTTTGGTTTGGTTCGGTTGTTGAAATAAGAACCGAGAACCGAACCGAATTGCTCGGTTCAGTAGTAAAAAAACGAACAGAACCAATAGAAAGCGTTTTTTGCGATTTTCAGTTTGGTTTGGTTCAATTTGCGATTTTCTATTGATTTGGTTCGGTTTTGAACACCCTTACTATCACCCCTTGCTATCATGTCGACATAAGTTGTGTGGGTGAGTTTGTTGCGGTAATTATCACTCTATCTACGAACCAACTCACAAGCCCTGTTACTGTTTCGCCGCTGTCCTCTCACAAGCCCTGCAACCCAACGCACAAAAAAAAACACAAACCCTTGGTTCTTTCTCGCTATTGCTATCGCTATTCGCTAGTATCACATTAGATTCAGCACTCAAATCTCAATCCTGATTTGAGCTCTTCTCCTCTCCCATTATTTTTTTTCCTTTTCATTTTCCCGTGAAATTTCACTTTCTCGCAACCATGATTACTGCAAGCAAAATAAAATCCGTCGACTTTTACAGGTTAGTTAGGATCTACTTCTCTTAATTATTTCCTTTTCTCTTCTGCATTCGTGCATTTCGTGTTTAGATCATCTTGTTCTTCTTTTTATCTAATTATCTGAATTTACCGACTCACATGCGAATCTTCAGTTGCAATGCCGTTGATTTGATCAGAAATGTGTCAGTGTTTTTGCCGATTGCTTTTGTGTTATGGTGTGGCTCTGTAGCTTAATTTGTTTTGATCTTGCTGTTAAGTATTTGGCTTAAAGGTTTTTGCATTAATCGTCAAGCCCTGAAGGATTTGATTTTGATTTACTGACACTATTAAATTAATGAACCATGTGCTATTGAGAACTGTTAAAAGCTTTTACTGTAAGTCGAATTGTTTACTATTGGGATTGGGATGTAATACTTCCTTGTATAGTGGAAGTGTCCAAAGTTTTGTGGTTACTGTTGATCAAATTAGAAGTGTAAAAGAGATGGTGGTATGTGTGGTCCGTGCACATGTATTTGTTAAAAACAGTTTAAATTTTGTTGTTTTTTTAGTTGCATGTTGCAGAGATACCATATGAGAACCAACTAGTCAGGGACGTCCACAAAATTAATCATGGAACTGTTACATACCTCGAAAAAATTGATTTCCTTCAAAACAATCTGTTAGCAGCTCACTCAGTTTGGGTGGATGATAATGAGATATCCCTTCTTTCGAAGGCAGGGGTCAAAGTGTCTCACTGTCCAGCTGCTGCAATGCGAATGCTCGGATTTGCACCTGTAAGGGAGATGCTTGATGCCGGCATATGTGTCTCATTGGGAACTGATGGGGCCCCATCAAACAATCGCATGAGCATCGTCGACGAAATGTACCTAGCTTCTCTAATCAACAAAGGACGGGAAGTTTTTGCCAATGGAACTACAGATCCAACAGCACTGCCTGCCGAAACTATTCTCAGAATGGTTACAATTAATGGTGCAAAGTCAGTACTATGGGATGATGAATTAGGTTCTCTTGAGGTTGGGAAAAAGGCTGACATTGTTGTTGTCAATCCTTCTTCTTGGTCTATGGTTCCTGTTCACGACTGCGTCTCCAGCATAGTGTATTGCATGCGAACAGAAAATGTGGTTTCTGTCATGTGCAACGGCCTGTGGATAATGAAGAACAAGAAGATAATAAATGTGGACGAGGAAGAAGTTATTTTGAAAGCAAAGCAGGCTTCTGTTGAACTTCTGAAGAGGGCAGGCATAAATTTACCAACTAGAATGAACGTTCTTTGATTGTTGTTTGGCAAATATTGTCTATGGCAACAATTAATTTAACTTAAATACACGTAACAGTGTATATTGCCTTATCTGATAAATTTGTATCCTGGAGGCTTTGGGTAGTTGTTGTTTGATGTAGAGTCTAGTCTGGTCTGGGAGTGACCATGTATCGCCACTCACAGCAGTGCATGGTTTGGGATGGCTGTACTTGTTACCAACATGAGAAATTTTCCTCTAAGAAGAGCCACTATCTCAGGCATTCTTAAAGGTTATGTGGGAGTATATACATTAATATATATCATATTGTTCCAAGAATCTGCTTCTGAGTTACTATTGTTTCTATCAAGTGGAGTTCCTATTGTGTGTTTGCTTATGATGTACTTCATTCGACCTTGTAATCCTCCTTCTGGTGAAGACTCTTCAGTTCATGTCCACTTTATTTTCACCCAAGTTACAAGTATTTTATTTGCCACCTATCTTCTTATTACCACAATAATAATAATGGACACAATTTCCAAAAATGATGTTATTTCCTATGTCTTATTTGCCATAGTGTTTATAGTTATGATGACTCCCCTTGGTTGATTCTTCAAAAAACAATGTTCCACTGGTTGATTCTTCAGATCGGCTAATATTATCATCAAGTGGTGATGTTTTAATACAAGAAAGTCCATTGCTTATATCATCCTCCTCAACAGCATATCTTGTAAGTTTTCATGAATATGAAGATGCTTCAGATGTTGAGACACTAATTGCAGAAGGGGAAGGAGCAGTGAGGAAGAAATGGAGACCAAATAGAGGAGATGATTTCATGTTCAGTGAAGCACTTATCAAAGCTGATTTCTGGTTACTTTGGTTTTCTTATTTTCTAGGGGTTGGCTCAGGAGTAACTGTTCTCAATAATTTGGCTCAAATTGGAGTTGCTTTGGGTCTAGGAGATACAACTATATTGCTGTCAGTTTTCAGCTTTTGCGATTTTATTGGTCGTCTAGGTGCTGGTGCTGTCTCTGAACACTTTGTTAGGTTCTCGTTTTCGTTTGTGATTATCATAAACTTGGTGTTTGTGTGTGGCAAGTACACAAGTAATTATGATCATAGCATTTTGCCTTTATGCTTCAGCTTTAGATGGCACTCTTTATGCTGCAACAGCTTTGCTTGGGGTTCCGTGTTGTATAATGTTTCCAACTGTTTCTGAGCTTTTTGGTTTGAAACACTTTGGTGTTATTAGCAGCTTTATGATGCTAGGAAATCCAATTGGTGCCCTTCTATTTTCTGTTTTCCTTGCTGGCAATGTGTATGATATAGAAGCTGCAAAGCAAGGGAGTTCCACTTGTTATGGTGAAAGCTGCTTCAGACTCACTTTTCTGGTTTTGGCTTGTGCTTGTGGACTTGGTACCATTTTGAGTGTAATAAGACCAATATATCAAATGCTCTATGCTGGAGGTTCATTTCGTCCGTCTCATACTTCAATTCAGTGAGTGTGTTTGGATGAAGTAATTTTAAGAGATAACGTAATTTTTGGGGGGAATTCAAATATTTTACTTTAAAATTTTAAGCTAAAATATTTCACTATTTTTTTCCTTAAAATTTATCACTAGTTTTTTCAGAAATTTTGTACCAAATGAAATGAGCTAAAAGTTGTCTCATGGTATGCAGTATGCAGCATAATTTCATCAACCTCAATTTTGATCGCACATCCATATGTATCTCATTGTTTTAAAAAATTGACTTTGCCATATTACTCATATTTACTCATATAATATAAAAGTCTACTACAGCAAAAGGTAGCCACTTTCCACAGCATATTAATTGGAGGGATGTGTATAAAACGGTCCAAATCAGCTTTGGTCCACAATTTAACACTTTCTTTTTGACTAAATACAATTGACCACTTTCTAATAACCATTCATTTTGACCATACTATTCTCTCCTAATTGGCCATATCTACCCAAAAAAATAAAATATAGCAGCTGATAACTATTGCCATCCGTTTTTCCTCTTGTGCAATTAACTTGCCAACCAACTCGGCAACTCCTTATATTTTGAGTTTGGATCCCCCACAATATACTTTTGGTGGGGCAATTTAGGAGAGAGAGTGTCACATACAATTTAATAATAAATACAATAAATAATATTTTCTTTTTGTTTGTGTCACTCTCTACTAAATTGCCCCACATGTACTTGTGGGGATCCAAACTCTTATTTTTTTTGGTACAAACTCAGCAACTCCTTATGTTTCTGTTAGATATTGGTCTGAATTAGGAGATAATTAATAATAGGCTTTGTTAATTAATATTATATGCAATTTATTATTATGATAGGCAATTATTTTGGTAAATATTATGATAGGCAATTTTAGAAGCAGTTTTATTATTAAATAACTGTCATTGTGTTTTACTATTATTTAGGGGCTATGTGTATTATTATTATTATTATTATTATTATTATTAGTGCAGTAACTATCACGGTAACTGTTGTACACCAGTTTTCTTATTTGACTGTGTGTTATGTTAGAATATAAATAGGGATTAGGGGGCATGGAGGGATCATCTGATGAACTTGTAAGGGAATTAGGGTCTTTTTAGGCATTGGGAGAGACTAAAGAGTCTCATATGTTCTCTGAAATTAGTGTGTTCTTGTAATTGTTATTGTTATCCAGATTTGGTCCTAATTAATTTAAGGCAGAATATTGTATAGAAAAATTGGTTTCTCTGAGTTTCCAAACTCTAGTTGATGAAAAATAAACTCCCATAATGTTATGATTTCAGGATTTGTGGTTCTTATGAGTTTCACTTGGTAAGTCTTATCAGTACTAAGTTAACCCAACAATATCATGTGAAGTACTAAAATTTATCAATGGATGGATGCAGTTTTCTTTTTCCTTTCACTACAAGCAATTAAACAGAATTACAGGGGTGCTTCTAGGGTGAGAGAACAAATCAAATCTCTCACCAGTTAAACACTAAAATTGACCGTTGGATATTGTTTAAAATGCTATGAATGGTTAAGATTGAATCAACCAATATTAAATCTCAACCATTGATGAATTTTTATACTACATCCAACGGTCAATTTTAGTGTTTCACCGGTGAAAGATTTAATTTCCTCTTTCACCCTAAAAGCACCCGAATTACAGATATAGATATTTAATACCAACTAAAGTCATATGCGAAATATAATCATTTTTTATTGTAGCTTGTTTTTTGTGGTGTTTAGTTTTTGGTTATTTAATTAGATAAGCTTTATTCTTCTGCTGCAAACGACAAATAATAATAAAAAAGGTCTACATCTTGTTCAAAATAAAATGTAAGCTATGCAGAACGAGATGATAGACTAATAATACAGTCCAATAAAAATAAAAATGGGGTCCCTACTGTTCAATCCATGGTATCTCTATACAGAAGAACTCACCTGCTAGTAATTAAATCACCACAATCTCAGATTCTGCAGTCACTACCTTAAGCAAATAGACATCATATTGATGCATATTTCTCTACTAGTCTTCAAGCTAAATGAAGTAAACATAACTATTTGATGATTCAGAGAAAGGCTCAACTCAAGAATTAATTCAGTGACATGAATGCTAAGATGGATAGTATCAAATATGCTTTGTTTAAGACATAGTACAATGCATAAACTCAAGTCAAGCAGACTCAAGAGTCAAGACTAACCCAAATTATATACTTCAATTTTTTGTTACTAATCTAAATATCTACCACAAATCTGAGATGCACTTTTCCCCTAATAAAAAGACATAAACATGTAACAAAACAAAGTAAACAGGCTCAACACTAAAACAGATAGGTATCCAGTTTCCCCCAATTATGGCACTATTTTGAGGCCTACTCGGCTGTGACCGCAATTGCAATTTAAAACCTGTACCAACACTAAAGAAAGAGTAGCCAGACCCCTATGAGATGAAACACATTAAAAATTCGCTGGTGGAAGAACATAAAAACATCCCCCCAAACATCCCCCCAAAGAAAAATCTAAGACAAAGAGTTTTAGTTTGGCTTTAGATCTTGAAACATGGTATCCCACTTGATCTCTTCAACAGCAGCAGACCAATAACCATCCTCATTAACATCATCATCATCATCATCCATTTTTTGGTCCTTTTGGAAATGGTAAACAACAGGACTAGAAAAACTATCAAGGGAAGGCAAATTAGCAGGAACAAGTGTGGTAGTGTCACTTGCAATTCCATTAGTGAGGAGTCTTTCTTGCAACTTTTTGTTCCTCTTCATCATCATCATGCCACTCTTCCACCTTGTCCCAAAACCAATAGGCCTTGTTGGCAGTGGCACTACCGCGAGTGCTGATTCTTGTCGATGAGTCAGCGTCCTCACGTAGCTGGCTATGCTCTTCTTTGTCTTGTTGAGAGCCGCGACGAGCTTTGCCACAGGGCGGCCTCTCTCTTTTCTGTTAAGTTTGAGGATTTGAAGTCTGTGTTTGGCTATACAGATTCCCATGCTTAGGAGAAACTCGTGGTTGAAGTAAAACATGTCTTCTTCTTCAAGCTCGTTGTGAGCAAAGATAAGACCATACTCGTATACTATGTTTGGTTCAAGTCCAGTTTTTGATAGCCATGAGAACCAATCCATTGAGATTATATTTTTGTAGGTATTAACTAACTAACTATATGTTGTATAACCTTCAACTTCAAGACTTATATACATATATAGATAATAGATCTAATCTAACTAGAAGGGTTGGTTGGATGGTAAAAACAAAGTTTTCAAACTTGTGCACCCTAGTCTTGTCTTGTCTCTACCATGTGTTGAATCTTGAGATTGAGAGTGGCTAAATAAATAATTAAATAGGAAACGTAAGCAGAGTAATGTAATATTAACTTAATGTTAACTTAAGTGGCTCATGTCCGTAAGATTTAGCACTAGCAAAGTTAATATTATTAGGCTGGACATTTTTGTGGCTATTAATGTTTGAGTTTGAGTTTGAGTTTGATTTGAATTTTTGTGTGTGAATTATTTGCAGAGTTAGCATAGATTTTGAGGCGACCAAATATAAAAGTTTACTTGCATTTGTTGTATCTCAACTTTCCCTCATTTTCCCGAAGTCCAAAATTTTTGAAACCAAAAGTGCAAATAATCCATGATTTTTAGGCTATAGAATTTTCTTGAGGCTATAGAACTGAGCCGTTTTGTGGGCACCCACCATTTCTTAGTTTGGTATTTGGAAAATCCATTTGGCATTCAGTAAAACTCTGATACTATCTATGATTTGTACTAACGGCGAACTGAAAGTAAGCCATTCTAGTACTATTCTTTTTCTAGAATACTACTTTTTTTACGTATTTTGTCATGTATACTTTCTGCCACTTCCAATTTCACAATTTAACTTTAGAATTTAGATTAGTTGCTGTGCATGCAGTAAGCAAGTTTAGGGACGTTGGATCAAGATTGGACGGTCCAAATTTAATAACATAACTTCAATTTCTGAAAGATAAATTCAGCAAGAAGGTAAAGAAAGCTTTCAATTGCAAGAAATGTAAATGTAAATGTGTCTAGTGGAACTTGCCACTCTATCTATCTAGATGTAATAATTAATTATAGTAGTTAATTACACAAATTAGTTGTTATTACCATTGGCTATATAAACTTTATGTACCATGTAAATGATTATCTCATTATCCATATAATTTCGCATTTTTACTTTTCTTCTCTTCTCTTCTTTCTCATTCATGACTTTTATCAAAAATTGTAATACCGTCTGAGGACCCAAAAAAAATTCCAATACTTGTGTTGGCTCCATGGCAAAATCCAAAACTTGTTTGGCTCCAGGACAAATCACTTTTTCTCTAAATCGGAAAAGCTTGTCCTAATAGTTGTGGTCATGTCTTAATTTTTTCTTTGTGAACATCAATTAGAATTTGGATCCATGCATGTAGGTTCACGAGCACAATAATTGATTGGAGCACTATTCCCATGTGAACATGCAGATACATCATCTTCTGGTTGGTATATGTAAATTCAAGGGTGAATGATGATTCTTTTTTAAGAGAAAAAATGATGCTATTTTAAACTTTTTAAACCGGTTAGTGTTCTAATAAGTTAGTAATCAGAATTTAAACCCCAACCTCCCTTTCTAACTACTTTAAATATCATAACCCAACCACTTGATTTACACCTTGAGGATATTTTTTTAAATAAATTAGGTATCCTGTGCACAATTGCAATTGCAGATACTAATCCCTCGAGCTACGTAAAACCACAATGAGTGGCAAAACTCTCCTTCAAGAGATTTAACATTGCTGCATGCACAAGACTGGATTTTAACTCAGGACATTGGTTAAGCTGAAAGAGACCCCTATCTCATCCAAATGCTTTTGGGCTTACACCTTGAGGATATGATGTTACTCTTCTTAAGCGCCAATAATCATATCAGTTTCCCTAAACTCCAATGTCCATTTTTAGATTACTTATTCTTAGTTTTTTTGTTAGCTTATACAAAGAATTCACCAAAAAAACACTAGACATACTATTACATGATTACAATCGATTTTAACTCAAGAATTGCCATCTCTATATCGTTGAAATTTCCAAGACTTGCATATTCTTAATTAAGTCGAGTTTTTTTTAATCTAATCAAATTTCTTTAAGTAGTCACTAGTTAGTAGATCTATTTTTTTTTGCTGAACCGCGCCGTTTATTGAAGTTGGATTCCAAGGTGAAATACAAAAAAAAAGATCGAAAAAATATAAAAGGCATAAAATAATAAAGGTTTAGATTTCACAACACACCATGTTACTTATGTGGCATCTGCTGCTGATGAAAGTGATAGATTGTTTAGCTCTATCTGCTCGGTTCAAAGGACCGGCCAAATATAAATTATAATAATGCATCAACAACGTTGCAAACAAAGTTTTATTCCATGAAAAATGCCATATTATAACGAGGAATTAGCCTTAACTGTGATCACCACGGCATCATTGAGCAATGCAAACTGCTTAAGGTCTGCTACGAGAGAAAACGATAATTAGACAACTAATTGTTAGGTTTTTATATTTATTTTTATGGTGGGTAACAAATAGGGGTACGAATAGGTTGGGCCGAGTTGGCCTTTGCAAGGTCTAGGTCTGGCCTACGTTGAAAGTGTTAGATCCGAGTCTGGCCTGTGACTTGTCGTAGGCCCAATTTAAGTCTAGTCTGGCCTTTTTGAAAGTCTTACAAGATTTGAAAACATGTTTAAAAGTCTATTTCATTATATTATTTTTTTTGCGAAAACCTACGATCTTTAAGTGACACGCGCTTTTGTAAATAGATTAATAAGCTAATAGCTTAGCGAGCTTAAGTTCTATTTTATATGACATTAGGTTTAAATTCTATATTATAATAATAACTTTAAATATGTAAAATTGATGTATGTCAATAAATTAATTAGCAAAATTATGATTTAACACAGAGTAACAAATTTAATATTATAATAGTAATAGTTATAAAAATAATATTTATATTTATTTATATAGCGCCTGATAGGCCTGAAAGGCTTTTTCGATGGCCTATATCCTGACCTTTTTTATAAATATATTTACTTAATGAATATAATTGTACCTTAGATCTTATTTTTGTTGGATATTTGGGCCTGTCCATTTAGTATACTTGGGCCTTTAGTCATTGGCTTAAACTAGGCCCATTCTGTTTTGCTTTTACTAGTTTTTGCTTACTACTCTATATTGAGTCTGTATATAACACTGTTCATTGTAACTCAATTGTTCAAGAAATGATCTTCAGTTCATTACTCTGAGATTAACAAATGGTATCAAGAGCTAACTGAATCCAAAACTGTTTCCCAACAAACTAACCGTAGCCAGTCACAACGAACGGTAATCAATCGTGAACCATGGCGGCGACGACGTCAACGATGGAAGAAAGATCATATGTGCAATCGGCGATCCCACGTTTCGACGGGCATTAGGAAAACTTGCTGCGATCCAAAGAATATTGGCCTCTGATAGAGACATGAATTCCTACGCTCGATGATGAAGCAACACCAGAGCAAACCAAGGCAGCTGATGACGCGAAATTGAAGGATCTTAAAGTCAAGAATTACCTGTTTCAAGCAATAGATCGGGGAATAATTGAGACCATCATGAACAAGAACACCGCAAAGGACATCTGGGAATCAATGAAGAAGAAATACCAAGGAACAACGAAAGTCAAGAAAGCGCAATTGCAAGCCTTGAAAAGAGAATTCGAGTTGCTTGGCATGAAGGAAGAAGAGAGCGTAAATGAGTATGTTGCAAGAACGTTAGCAGTGGCTAACAAGATGAAAGCAAGTGGCGATGACAAGACGGATGAAACGGCAGTGGTAGAAAAGATCTTGCGATCTATGCCAAAGAAATTCCAATATGTGGTCTGCGCAATAGAGGAAGCCAATAGTGGTGTTGATCTCTCTGTTGATGAATTGCAAGCAAGCCTGCTGGTTCATGGACAGAGAATGAAAGAGTACAAAGGAGAAGAAGAACAAGCCTTGAAAGCCACAGTTGCAGACAGAGGTGGCTACAGAGGAAGAGGCAGAAATGCAAGAGGTGGAAGAGGCAGAGGAAGAAACACAAATAAGGACTCCATTCAATGCTACAAATGCAAAAAGTATGGACACTATCAGAATGAATGTCCAAGCTGGGAGGAGAATGCCAACTATGCAGAATGCGAAGAAGGGGAAGAACTGCTCCTAATGACTACAACTGATCTCAAAAACACCTTCACAGAAAAGGTATGGCAATGGTTTTTAGATTCTTGTTGTAGCAATCATATGACAGGCACTAGGGAATGGTTTTGTAGCTTAGATGAGAACTACAAAGTAGCTGTAAAATTAGGGAATGGATCCACTATAATGGCTGTTGGAAAGGTCAACATAAAACTCAGAATTAGAGGCATAATTCAAGTAATTACTGATGTCCTGTACATACCCGAATTATCCAATAATTTGCTTAGTGTTGGTCAGTTACAAGAACAGGGCCTAGGTGTGTATTTTGAGGATAACATATGTGAGGTTCATTACAAGAAGAAAGGGCTGATAATGAAGTCAAAAATGACTGAGAAAAAGGTATTTCCAGTGTTTGCTGCAATGGCAACTGTTAATTGTCTCAAAGCAGAATGTGAAGACCTTGGAAGGTTATGGCATCGCAGATATGGTCACCTAGGAATGTCAGGATTAAAACTGTTGGCACAAAAGGAAATGGTGAAGGACTTGCCTCTATTGAATGAAGATCAGAAAGTCTGTGATAGCTGCATGGTAGGCAAGCAAAGCAGAGACAGTTTCCCTAAGAACACTACATGGAGAGCCACTAAAAAATTAGAGCTTGTACACTCTGATATTTGTGGCCCTCTAACCCCTGAATCCAACAGCAAGAAGAAGTATTTCATTACCTTCATTGATGACTTAACTAGAAATACTTGGGTTTACTTTCTGGCTGCAAAATCAGAAGCCTTGAACACATTCAAGAAGTTTAAAGTTGCTGTTGAGATGGAAAGTGGTGAGAAAATTGCTTGTCTAAGGACAGACAGAGGAGGTGAATTCACCTCAGCAGAATTTGTAAAATACTGTGAAGATTGTGGAATTAAGAGACAACTTACTGCTGCCTACAGCCCCCAGCAAAATGGAGCTTCCGAAAGGAAGAATAGAACTACTCTAAACATGGTGAGGAGCATGTTGAATGACAAAGAAGTGCCAAAGAAGTTTTGGCCCGAAGCTGTCAACTGGAGTATATTCCTCCAAAACAGGTCTCCAACAGCTGCTCTGAAGGACATGACTCCACAAGAGGCTTGGTCTAGCAACAAACCATCTGCCAAGTTTTTCAAGGTCTTTGGATGTGTGGGACATGTACATGTTCCTGAAGCACAAAGAAAGAAATTGGATGATAGGAGCACCAAGTGCGTACTTCTTGGCATTAGTGAAGATTCAAAGGCCTACAAAATGTACAATCCTGCTAGTCAGAAGGTTATAATAAGTAGAGATGTAGTATTCAATGAGGAGGCAAAATGGGATTGGAAAGGAAAGGAAGTGGTGAATGAGCAAGATCTCCGTGATGATGAGGAGGACACTGATGAAAGGCAAGTTACTGAAATTAATACCACTAATGAACCAAATAAGAGGCAGACAGAGGATCAAGCATCAAGTGAAGTAACTGAGCAAAGCCATGATGAAAGTGACAGTAAAGAAGCACAGGAACAAGGGAGGATAAGAAAACCTCCTGCTTATTTGAGAATGTATGAATCTGATCTCCACTTTCCTAGAGAGTCAGATGGTGAAGAACAGGGCTTAACAGCTATGGCTGCTATCACAAATGATGAAGATCCTACCTCATTTGAAGTAGCAGTGAAGGACTCCAAGTGGAGAAAAGCCATGGACCAAGAGATGGATGCAATCATCAAGAATGACACTTAGGAACTTGTCTCACTACCTACAGATGCAAAGGTGATCGGTGTAAAATGGATTTACAAAACCAAGTTCAATGAGAAGGGTGAAATAGACAAACACAAAGCAAGATTGGTGGCCAAGGGTTGTGCTCAAGAATATGGAATAGACTACACTGAGGTGTATGCCCCTGTAGCAAGATGGGACACAATCCGAACTATCCTGGCAGTTGCAGCAACGGAAGGATGGGAAGTATTTCAGCTAGATGCCAAGAGTGCCTTCTTGCATGGTGAAATTAGAGAGAAAGTCTATGTAGAACAGCCATTAGGATACCAATTAAAGGGTTCAAAGGACAAAGTATACAAGCTCAAAAGGGCTCTATATGGCCTTAAGCAGGCCCCTAGAGCCTGGTACAGTCGCATAGAGACATACTTTCACAGAGAAGGCTTTGAAAGGTGTGAATCTGAGCACACTCTGTTAATTAAAGGGAGAGTCAGTGACAGATTTCTGGTGATTAGGGATGGCAATTTCTACCCATAAGTGGGGATCCCCGCGGGGATTGCCCCGTTCGGGGCCCCGTGGGCGGAGAATTTTCCCCGTGGGGACGGGGACGGAAGAGAAAATCACCCCGCAGTCAAAGTGGGGGTGGGGACGGGGATCATACCCCCCGCCCCGCGGGGAATCCGCCCCGAAATATATTACATAAATATTTTTATTATAGATGTATATTATACTATAGGTATTAATTTTTCAGTCTTTTTATACGTGTTTCTAATTTAAAATATTTAATTGTTCTAACTTTTATACTTTTTAAATATTAAAATATAAAAGTAAGACTAAATTTTATATTTTTTGTATTAAAATGTTAAAGTTTTGTTTTTTAGTCTTACTTTTATATATTTATTCAATTTTATTATATTTTAATTTATATTTTGTCAAACTTTTAATAATTTTTCAGATTCCCCGCGGGGACCGTGGGGATCCGTGGGGATGGGGATGGAGGAGGAAAACTCCCCGAAGCGGGGATCGGGGATGGGGACGGGGGACAACTTGGGAGGCAGGGAGCGGGGAGCGGGGGAGTACTCCCCGCCCCCGCCCCGCCCCATTGCCATCCCTACTGGTGATCAGCTTATACGTGGATGATCTAATATTCACTGGAAATTCAAAAGAATTGATGAGAGAATTCAAAGAATCTATGAAGAAGGAATTCTCCATGACTGACCTAGGAAGAATGACTTACTTCTTGGGGGTTGAAGTGATCCAAAACTCACAAGGAATATTCATTTGTCAAGGCAAATATGCAAATGAAATTCTGAGCAAGTTTGGCATGAGCAGCAGCAAACCAGTAGGCATACCAGTAGTGCCTGGGTTCAAACTCACAAAGCAAGGAGAAGGCGCCAAGGTGGATGCAACCTACTACAAACAGATAGTAGGCAGTCTGATTTACCTCACAGCTACAAGGCCAGACATTATGTATTCAGTGGCACTGATTAGCAGATACATGGAGTGTCCTACTGAACTTCACATGCAAGCAGCTAAGAGAATAATGAGATACTTGAAGGGAACCATTGACATGGGAATTCTGTACAGCAGACCAAAAATGAATGAACTGTTATGCTACACTGATAGTGACTTTGCAGGTGATCTAGATGATAGGAGGAGCACCTCAGGATATGTGTTTATCCTAGGAAGTGGTTCTACTGCCTGGACATCCAAGAAGCAGCCTATAGTGACTTTATCTACTACTGAGGCTGAATTCATTGCAGCAGCCATGTGTGCTTGTCAAGCCATTTGGCTTAGAAGGATCATGGAAAAGCTAGGCCATCCTCAAAAGGGAAAAACTGTGATTCTATGTGACAATAACTCCACCATAAAGCTGTCAAAGAATCCCATCCTACATGGGAGAAGCAAACATATAGACTTAAGGTTCCATTTTCTTTGTGACTTGGCCAAAAAGGGAACTGTAGAAGTGCTGCACTGCTGCACTCAGGATCAGATTGCAGATATAATGACTAAACCACTAAAGCTGGAGAGCTTCCAGAAATTAAGAAGAATGCTGGGCATGCTGAGAGCTAATGATCTAGCACCAAACTGATCTCCAAACTGATTTTGATGCAGTGCATTATGGTGAACAGAACTGAGTTTTTTGATGCAGCATTAGATCACTGAACAAACATCAGTTTGAGGGAGGATTTGTTGGATATTTGGGCCTGTCCATTTAGTATACTTGGGCCTTTAGTCATTGGCTTAAACTAGGCCCATTCTGTTTTACTTTTACTAGTTTTTGCTTACTACTCTATATTGAGTCTGTATTTTTATATAACATTGTTCATTGTAACTCAATTGTTCAAGAAATGATATTCAGTTCATTACTCTGAGATTAACAATTTTATTGCTTTCTTAATGATAAAAAAATCATATTTAATTGTACCAAAAACCTTAAGGTGATAGATTAACGAATATAACCTCTTATATATTCTTTATTTTATTATTTATTTGACGATGTAAAACTATCTCACACTTAAGATCCCTAAGATCCCCCCTCTCAAGTGTGAGTCTCGACTGATTTTGTGTACAGCCTGTTATATGGGGATATGAGTTGTTCTTAGAATGTGGGTTAGGCGTAACTCAATCTCACAAAATCGGTTTGTAAAGTGAGAGATGTCTCCCACTTATAAACTCTTTTTTAGGCCTCCGACTTTTGCTAAAGTGTGGAGACTCCTCCCTAGAGCCCACTTTGTCAAGATAAACTCTGATGCAGTGTATGACCAAGGCTCTGTTAAAGGCTATGTGGGTGTGGTATGTAGAGATGAGAAAGGGAATTTACTTACGGCATTTTACTAACGTATTTTTTCTCCTTCTGCTTTAGTTGCTGAAGCTTTAGGACTTCGTGGGGCTGTTTAATTTATTGGAGCAGAACCTTCACCTCTTCTCTGTGATCTGGGAAGCGGATAATCAGGTCCTTATTCATGCTTATCGAAAGGAGAGGAGGGTTAAAGAGATTCAGGAAATCGTTCATGACATTTTGTTCATCAACTCGAGCTTTGCGATGCTTGATGTTTGTTGTATTGCGAATCTCGCCTCTATGCTAGACGTTTTGAGATCTAGGAATTTGTTGTTTCTCTCTCATCAACTGAACTCACTTAGCAACTTTTGCTTTTCAATTTGCCTAGATTGCTATGTACTTGCTTTGTCTGGTTCCCTTCGTTTTGGATTGGGTTGTACTCCTAGGCTTTGTGTAATTGGGCCTAGCCAGCCTTCTGGATTCACTTGTGCAATGTATTAGTTCGGGGCTTTACTTTCCCCACACCCCCTCCTACTCTTTCACACCCCCTAACTTCTAAAAACCCTAAAATACCCTCAACTTAAAAAAAAAACACAACACCCTCACACCCCTCACTCCTCTCATTTTCCCTTTCACTCTCCCTCACACCCCTCATTCGAACCCTAACTCTCCTCTCCCCCTCTCACTCAACTTCTCACAACTCACTCAATCTCACCCAATCTCCCACTCAATCTTCTCCACAAACACCCTCAAGACCACCTGGGTTTTGTTCGCGTCCTCTCACTCTCTCTAATCGTTCCATTTTCATTCAGGTAACCCTCTCTCCCTTCTGTACATTTAAGTTTTTTTTTTCTGTGCATCTGCTGTGTTCGCATGACCTCATGCGAACACGTGAAAACGAAGGTGTTCGAATGAGGTCATGCGAACACCGTTCGAATGAGGCCATGCGAACACCCGTTCGAATGGGGTTGTTCGAACACGTGCGAATGCTTCTGTTCGAACAGGTGCGAATGATGCTGTTCGAACAGGTGTGACAGTATTGTTTCTGTTATTTTGCTGATTATGTTGCTTAATTGGTTTAATGGTTGTTGTTTCAGATATGGTGAAGCATCGTGGCGGTAGTTCGCAACAGCCGGAGCGTAGGCCACCCCCGACGGCTTCCGAACGCAAACGGAGGCAAGATGGAGCTGAACCTTCCCGGAGGGGTAGGCGTAGGGACGTCCCTCCTCCCCCACCGGAGGTTGATGATATTGTCCGGGATGTTGAGCGTGATGCTCAATTTCCGGCATATGAGCTGGCCGGCCCTTCTGGTCATGCACATGAGGAGGGAGGTGCTCAACATGAGGAGGATGTTGAGCCTCAGGAGCCTGCTGCTGCTCCTAGGGCTACATTCCCATTCCCTGGTGGACCTGTTGATGGTTCTGTCTTGCCCACATACGGGTCTCATATTTTGACTGAGTTCTATACTGGCCGGGTAAGTTATTGTTATATAATAGCGTGTTGTCAATTTTGTTTCTTATTTTGTTGAACATATTGGCTTATTGTGCCGGTGTCATTTGTCAATGCAGGTTCGGCCGGACATAACTACGATTCCACATGGACCGGTTAACCTTGTGGTCCATGCTAGGATCAGGGAGACTCTTATCCTATCGGGGTTGTTCCCTCTCATAGGACTTGGTTTTCCCCTCACTCACAAGGGGCTGCTGAACGCATTCATAGAGCGTTGGCAGCCGGATACATCATCATTCCACCTTCCTGTGGGTGAGATGTCTATCACCCTTGATGATGTATCCCAGCTGCTACACATCCCCATCACGGGCCAGTTCTATGACATGCCTGACTGGACTTCGTGGCAGGGAGAGCAGCTGCTGATTGACTATTTGGGGGCCACCCCCCAAGATGCCGCTGAACAGACTTCTGCGCGAGGGTTGTCAGTTGGTCTTGTATGGCTGAGGGATCATGTCTACCACCCAGCCATAGCTGAGCAGAGGTGGCATCATGCTGCTAGGGCCTATTTGCTCTATCTTTTGGGCTGCACATTGTTCGCGGACAAGTCAGGAAGCAAGGTTAAGCTTGGCTACCTAGGTATGCTTCTTGATTTGAACAATGTTGGAGACTACTGCTGGGGGGCAATGGCCCTTGCCCATCTTTATGATCAGCTGAAGGATGCTTCAAGAAAGAAGACGAAGAAGATGGCTGGTCATATGGCTCTACTACAGGTATAAAACTTACTTTTTTTTTTATAAGTTTGCTTTAGGTTTACTTTCAGATTTATAATCAACCAATGATATGTTCATTACAGGGTTGGATTTTTGAGCACTTCCAGAGTGCCAATTTTACATCTTGGGTGGTGCACCCAGAATATGTTGAGAGTATGCCACGGGCGAAGAAATGGCTGTGTAGGGATGGCCCCGGGGCCATCAAGTCACACACCATCAGACTGTGCCTTGACCGGCTACACCGTGAGGAGGTCACCTGGGACCCCTACACAGGCCATAGGCAGGAGAGACCCTTTGAGGAGCTGGGAAGGTTCAGAGGGTTCATCCGGAGTGCTGGCTGTATGGTGAGCCATTTGCCGGATAGAGTGCTCAGACAGTTTGGCCAGGTACAGCACATCCCGGAGGAGCCCAGACCTGCAAATCGGGCCGTCTGTACTCTCACAGAGTGTGATGAGAGGTGGACACAGTTCCAGGACCACTTGGTGGCGCGGGGGCCTCCCTGTGTGCCGTACTCCTCAAACACGGTGGGGTACTTTCCATGGTTTTCTAGGGTCTCACATCCCTTTGCCTTCCCTGAAAATTATGTAGAGCTTGTGGATGAGCCGGATGTCAGTGTGGTACGTGTTTTTTATGTTAATTACAGTAATAAGTTTCTTCTACTTATTTAAATCTACTTATTTAAATAATGTTATGTTATTTGTTTGACAGATGCTGCCAGAGCTCCTGGATATGGTGGATGAGATGGATGGGACCATCAATGATAATGTCCCAGAGCCAACCAGGAGCGTCTTTCAGCGCATCAAGAGGTTGCTCAACCCCTTCCGTAGGCTTAGGAGGAGGATCCTCAATGTGTATCAGAGGAGGGGGCGCAACACCCAGTAGGGGGGATATTTGTATAATTTAACTGTTTGGAACTTTTGTATAATTTAACTACTTTTGATATTATTAAGTATTTTTGTGATGTCATCTACTTAATTTGGCGCAAATTTATTGCCTTTTTATTACAAACCATAACCATACATGAAATACGAAAGACATAAAACCAACATAAGCAAACAACTAACTAAGAAACTAGTGTTTCGGTCGTCCCTGTTCCAGAAGATAAATGATCTCTTCTGGAGTGCGTATTGTGTCCACGTACAACTCTAAGACTTGTCGCCCCATCGGAAGTGTAGCATGATATTCCATCATGGTCCCAACGTCGTCATCGTTGCGGATCTCCATAACTGTAAAATAGCCAGTCCCGTAATCAAGCCGGTTGTACTTTCGGTAACGTATACGCGCCACGTCTTTACGCCACGCTCCCTCTGGACGAATCTTCCTCTCAGCCTTTTCCTTCAGTTGGGCGAAGGTGATGTCCTTACTCATCCTGCAGAATACATGGTTAGGACAACGAAACACAACACCATGTTCGTCGGTGGTGACAGTCCCATGGTGATGAAGGGCAGTTAGGAATTTGGTGGATGAGTACTGGGTTGAGCACAATTGCCATTCCATTTCAGCTTGGTTGTAGCTGTCAAGAGGGAGAGTAGGTTTTGGTGAAGAAGCAGATTAGGGTTTGGTGAAGAAGGTCTGAGGATGTGAACCCCCTTTTATAATAGGCATGGTGAAATGTCAGCCGTTGATTTCATTTTTAGATCACAAATCTGAGCCGTTTAAATTCTATCCGTTCAGACACATTTTTCAAAGGGATTGACATCCACTCCTTTATCTGACACACATTTGACTGATTGTAAGCCGTTGATCAAAACTGTCGGTGGAATCTGAGACGTCCAATATCTGTCGCTCTGCAACACTGGTTCGAACAGCCTCATGCGAACATATTCGCATGACCACATTCGAACCTGTTCGCATGACCCCATTCGAACAGATGAAAAACACCCAAGAGGGTGTGTCCCCATATTTAACACACGCGAATGGCCTCATGCGAACCTGTTCGAAGGCCCGTGTTCGAACAGGTGAAAATTCGTGAAAAAAAAGAGGTTTGGCCTGGCCTTTTGGTCATTTCACACCCTTATGGGGTGTGTTTCGAGTAGGAGGGGGTGTGGGAAAAGCAAACGCCTTAGTTCGAGCCTTTCCCGTTTGTTAATGAATCAATACCGTTTTGACAAAAAAAAAATTAGGTCATATCACATCTGATGTGGGACACGACACTCAACACACCTCCTCGCGTCTAGGACTAGACAATTGGAATGTCACCCGAGTAGCTCGATGGCGGGTAACTCAACGAGTCTTGAATTGGCTTTGATACCATCTTAAATTGTCATAGATCAAGGAATAACCTTGAAAAAAGCTAATTGTAATTAGTACTAGAAGATTTTTAAAAAAATTCAACAATACTACACTTTTTAGGAAATGGATGAAGAGCTGCTTTTATAATATGGACTCAATCTGATGATAATGCGCGAGAACCAAGCATAATCTATTGAAAGGAGCGAAGTAGATCGATGATACATTAATATAAGAAGCATCTCTTGTCCTAAAATAATCTGTGGAATTTATTTTAGTAAACAAAAAAGCTTAATTAAACATGAAAATTCAAGCGAGCACTAGTTGTACATTGCTGCTAAAAATGCTGTGAGACGGCAACAGAGTTTAGGAAATGGATTATCTACATTGATGGCGGGAAAATATACCTACTTTTAGGCAATTTTAGGCATAAAAGAGGAGATAGAATGTAGAAAATTTTGGATGGAAAACATGAGAGAGAAAAAGAGAGATGAGAGAGATAGAGACAAAGGTAGCTACCTTTTTCCGCCCTCAAAGTAGAGAATCCATACCCCAGAGTTTATAACCCAATAATATGAAGCATGTGACTACCGAGATGTATATGAAGCATGTGACTACCGAGATGTAAGCTTAAGATTAGAAAACTCATCTTAAATCATCAAGTTACTTGTGCAACATTAATGAGATAAAGATTAACCCATGTTGCTGCATTTATTTAAAAGATAAAACTAACCTAGATGAGTTCTAGATATTCTTTTTTTTTATAAACAAAAATATATATAAAAAGGGATGCAAACGGGCACCCAAACCGTTACAAATACAATGGGCCTCATTAAAACCTCTCTAGGTCAAAACCCCAAGGGAAAAAGACCCAAGGAGGAAAACGAGTACCCCGGGAAGAATAAGGCAAAGAGCCAGTTATATAGAGTTCATACAATCAAAACGATTAACCCACCAATCAGAAATTTTAAGAGTGGAATTATGACATTCTACGCTTATAAACCAAGTCCATGTTATTGACTCAACATGGTTAACAACCACCTGCGAATTATAAACTAGACCTCTGAAAAGAATATGATTCTGATGTAACCATAAACACCAAGTAACAGCCATCAATATCAAACACTTTAATCTACACGCCTTCTTCGATTCCAGATTAATGGGTTAGTGGTGAGGGGAAAACGAAGCATATACCTACTTTTTACGCCAAGATGAATTTAGTCCAACTCTATTAATATAGAGAAATATTTCTTCGATACTTTTATACATCTTGAGAGATAGAGAGAGATAGAAGAGAGAAGAGTGATAGATGTAATCAGGGTCGGACCTAGGTTGAGATCCTTGGAAAAAAAAAGTCTATTTTTCCTCTTATATAATTTTTTTTAACCTCCTGAAACTTTAAATTTGCACTAGTACCTCTAAGTTTGCACCCCAAGATACAATTTTGAACTCCTTGATCCCGAGTCCTAGATCCGCCACCGGAGGTAATGGGTATGTGATGCGATAAAAAGATAGAGATAAAAAGAACGAGGGATGTTAGATGGGTGTTGACTTTTGTGGGGGTGTTAGATGAGTGTTGATTTTTGTGAGGTGTACATTTTCCAATGTATGTTCATAACTATGTGGATCGTTGTGGTATGTTCATTGGTGTTATTGTTCAACATTAGAGCATGTGGGGGATTTTCAAAATAATAGGAATCCAGTAACACTAAAGTGAAAGAGAAAAATAATGTTTCGTGTTCTAAAGGTGTGTCTTTTAGTGTCTTTCACTAGTGGTTGTGTTCTTTCATGAAATTTGTAGTGAAGAGATGCACTCATTCATGGATGAGTGTGTCAATTGTCAATGAGTTGTGACTCCAAATGGGGAGACACTTTTCTTCACCAAATGGTATGAATTGGTCTATATATAGAACAACTTTACAAGTAGAAAGAATATAGATTTTTTTGGTAAACCCGAGTATCCTCCACGGCGACTGTGGAGACTAATTCCTCGAGGTACTGGAGTTCATTTAAGGGCTGGCCTCTCCCGAGCGATGTCTCTCCATACACACCGACCAGGGATCGAACCCCTGACCAAATGCTTAAGGGGCCCAAGCGAAAGAATATAGATTGTTCACATATGTCTAAGACGAAACTTTACCTAATTCATTATTCCAAATCATTTCCTTTTTTCTCTTATGCGCAAATTGGAAGTTTGGGTATTATTGTTCTATAAAATACCGTCGACGATACGCTTGGTGTGGGTGTGCAAACCATGTCAATGAACTACATTGTATCCTGAAGGGAATTCGCCGGTCATCCTATTGCATTCAATATAGAGTGATTGCTGGGGGAGAATCGAACCTAAAGCTTAGTGTTATACACGCCTTGGAGTCTTACACAATGATGAATTCGCCTTCTCCTTTGTTCTTTATTGTACATGTTGTTCACAATTATTTAAACTTATTATTTTCTATGTTTGATTGTTCTTCTTTGTTGCAGCATTATTTCCACCAACAAATGTTCTCACAGAGCATGCAATGGAGAATCTTAACTATGAAAAGATGATGTGGTTTATGTATTGATATATTTCAGTTGTTTAGATTTTATTGTTTAAATTATACAAAATGCTACCCATTGTTTACTATTCAATATATGCAATATACTATATATGTAACATATAAATTAGGATTAAATGCATTTGTAGTCCTTATAAAATTTAGGTTTTAGTCCCTCAAAAAAAATTCACATGCTTTTTATCCCCCAATTTTTCTCTGTCAACAGTTTTGGTCCATATGCTATTAAAAATAGTGTGATGTGTCAAATGGTGATACACGTGGTGTTGCCTATGTGGACTTTTTTTTAATGTGTTGGCATTTGTGTGCCACATCACACGCAAATGCCAACACATTAAAAAAAGTCCACGTAGGCAACACCACGTGTATCGTCGTTTGACACATCACACCAGAATGAATAACAAGGACCAAACGAAGAAAACACGGGGGGCAAAAGTATATGAATTGTTTTAAAGGAACTAAAACCAAAAAAATCAAATTTTATAATGACGACGAACATATTTACTACCTCTTTCTTTTTATGTGTCTTTTAGGGGGCATTTGTTTGGGAGACTTAAAGAGGATTCCAAGGAATCTAGGTTAGGAATGAAAAATTTCTATGTTTGGTATGAGAAAAAAGAAAACTGCATTCCGAGGATTTATGGCTAGTCTGGAAACCTTCTTCCCATTTTTGTTTAATTATGATGTCTCCCATAAATTGTGGTAATCTTTCATTCCAGCATAGAATGGTTTCACTTTTTAGCATAAAATTACATTTCTAACCCCCACTGATCCCACTCACCCGGTATATATATAAAGATTTGTATTTCTTCGTAAGAATATGGTTGTGACACGTTCCTTTTTTTTCACAGCAAGTATATATATATAATTTTTCTACAAAATACATTTTTACAAAAGATTATTGTAAAAAAAATAAAAGTTATTAATAATCACTTTAATTTTATACATTTATTTCACCTTTAATAACTTAGAAAGTTAAACTAACATGTCATATAAACAGGGGTATTTTGATAATTACAATGTTTATTCCCAGAAATGTATGGTACGAACCAAACAAGTTTATAAATTGTTTCCAAGAATTGGATTCCTGAGCTTGTAACTAACCAAACATGTTTTATAAATTGTTTTCAAGAATTGTGGCCAAGAAGATATCCAAAAAAAGCATCAAATAGAAGTTGTTGCATTTCCCTCAGAGGATCCTCTAAGACTTCTGAACACATAGGATCCATGCTAAATTTGTGGTTGGCTAGCCAATCAGCACATCTATTCTTTTCTCTCCAAGGTGTGAATGACTTGTACTTGTCAATTTAAAGATAGTAGTTTGTGAGTTCGACTAATCAAGGTGGAGGAGAAATTCCAAGTAGGTAGATCAGTTGGCGAGCTAAGGGATACCGAATGAGTGCACCAAAAGAATGCAAGAAGGAGGTCCCAGGTTCAAACCCCAAAAACTAACATTCTCCCACCCCCACTAACATTGCTTATAAAAAAAAGGTGGAGGAGAAAACTCTCGAGCCATCGACAACAATAATTAAATCAACCAAAACCTTTGAGTCGCTCTCAATTATCAAATGAGACACTTTCACATTCCAAGCCATATCGACCCCATCAACATACCTCACATCTTTGTGTAAAGCATCACAATTGCCAATATTATTAATGAAACTTTTAATCCATGTGAATTCCTCAACAAACTGCCGCGTCTAGCATTATGCATTTTAGGATGAAGTGCACAATGACAATTGGGATGAGGTTGAGATAAGGAAGCAAAAGTATTTAGAGGCATTAGACAAGTAAGCATACAATGAGTTCACATTTGTAATTTGTAGACACTCAACATTATAGTATAAGTATTTTGTCGAAAAAAAATTATAGTATAAGTATTCAATTTTAACTGTTTTTGTTTCAAATTTTGGCAGGCATTGAAAGTCTTTGCTACATTTAATGAAGAGTTGTCAAGGAAATCACACATCTTTTGACATTGGGGAATTTTAAGCGTCAATATAATTTTTAACATGTTAAACTTTTGTGAGAGACAGACAATGACTCCTGTTTCTAATATTATACAGGGAAAATGATTCAATTGACTTGAAAACATCTAGTGGCTGGAAGACAACTGTTTTACAAGAATCCCAAGAAGAAAGGGGACAACGGTATTTGTGCACTTCTCATTTCCACATGAATCTAGTTTACAGTGTTATCTTCCAAGAGAACAGGGAAAATTGCAGGCACTTTTAATCAACAGGGACTTCAACATCCATTTTTAAGTTGGAATGGCCAAGAACCTGTCAAAAATAAAAATTAAGATCAAACAATATCCGGGAATAGAATGCAAGAGAAGAGGCCAAAATAAAGTCCTCACTCTAATACCAACAAGGAGGGTTGGTCCGAGCGGTAACTGGGCTCGGATCTCGCCCCAAGGTCTTGAGTTCGAATCTTGGGTGTGGCAAAAACTCTATTGGGAGAGGAGAACCACACGGGCCGGCAATGCCGGATACTCGTGGCCAGCCAAGTTTCCCAGCGTAGATTAGTCATCGGCAAAGCTGGTGGATACTACGCACCAATAACATGGTAACCAAAAAAATAAAGTCCTCTAATCCATGTTTTCAGTCTGATCTCAATGTATAACTACGCCTAAATTATGTATTTTATTTTTCTTCTGATTTTTTTCTTTCTTTTGGGCACCTAATAAATTGATTCTTTCAAAAAAAAATTGAAGCCTAAATGTGGAACAAACAAACTGTCAACTTTGGTATGCAAGTGAGGTAAACAAAATTTTTACAATATGATAAAACAAAAACCATTCAGATATCAATAACCTTTGTCTGTATTCAGATATTTCATCATTTGCTTTCAAAGTAGTAAAAGTTCCTTCCCACAAGAAATCGCTCTCTTTCTACTTTTTTGCTTTAGTTCCGTACTTCCATCTAATAGTAATAAATATTTCCCACAAGCCATCCACAGTGGCCAAAGAAAATATATCAACGAGAATAAAAGTCAAATAAGAAAGAACAAATTTGTTCTTTGTTAACTTTTAAAAACAGAAAACTGTTTTTAAAAGTATAATCAAACATTAAGCTATTTTTTTATATTTCCTTTTGCGATATCCAATTAAGGTTGTATACACAAAATATATAACAAAATGTACAAACCTTAATGAAGTCATCCAATGTCAAGTAGCAGTCTTTTGAGTATCCTGCTTCTTCGAGAACTTGGCTCAGGACTTCCTGCAAATCAAAGAGCATAGAGCAAAATTAGACAAACTTGTCTAAATATAAGCACTGACATAGACACGAACACCAGACACGACACTCACACGGACACATAGACACCGATTTTAATTTGAAAAGTGGAAATAATTGAAGTGTCGGTGTCCGACACAACATGTGTCGGACACCGGACACGTCTTTAACCTAATGTGTCGGTGCTTCAGAGCCAATACCAGCATAACTGAAATGATGTGTGGAGGAAAAAAGGTCAATTTTTGGTTTTTGTTTAATAGAAATGCAACTCATCTATGGAAATACAAACAGCGGAAACAAACTTGATCATAGAGAAGTCTGTTATTTACCATTTTAGTCACCAGTTTCTCCTTTAGAAAGCATACAAAATGTATGTCCAAGAAAGCAGAACTAACAACTCAATTTACATTGGCAAGCAATTTACATTGGCAAGCAGTGTTACATCTATTAGATGATGAATGTACCAATCTTAAGGAAGCTAGACGAAATTAAACTCAAATTTCAGCATACCAAACTTGAAATAGGGATGTCAAAGTAGTAACCTATGAAGCACAGATTCTGACATGGACACCTGACACGACACTAACAATTGACGCACCTTAGTGAAACCTATTTTTCTATCTAGCAGCTCCTCGTAAACCTACTTCATGACTAAAAGCATATAGATATATGGGGATACCTCTCTCTGCTCATCAGACATAAATGAACCAGACAAATCTTTTAGAACTTCCAGCATGTCTTTGAAAGACACCTTTCCATTACGGTCTGAATCATACACTTTGAAAATAACTGCAGCAGAGATAAACAAACAACTGTAAGTACCCCTAATTAAAATCAAACATAAAATGCTAGTAGAAGAAGATAGTATCATAAGTTATTAAGGAATTTATTTTACAAAATCGGAAAGTTTACTCTGTTGGTCTTTTATCTTAATTTTCAGTTACAAGTTGATCCAAAAAGCGATCATAGAAAGTGGAAAACATGCCAATTAGGCCAACGTCGTAAACATTTTATAACATACAAGACTAAATTGAAACTAAAAAAATAAAATTAAGAACTAACTTGAGACTCGAAATTTAGATAAAGAACCAACGAAGTGATTTTGCCTACCCCTACCCCACAAAGCAATCCCTCTTTCAAGGATGAAATTAATAGAGTAAATCACATGTACATGTACAAGCAATTGTCAGCTAATTAATTAACTTTATTTCTACCGTTGTCACAATTTCTGAAAACCTATGAAGCACTGACACGGACACGGACACCGGACACGCAAACACCGGTTTTAATATGAAAAATACAAGTAATTGAAGTGTCGGTGTCCAAACAAGTCTTCAACCGGAAGTGGTGCTACCGAGCTGAGAACACACACAAAAAGTCAGCTATATAACATTAACTAACACACTTACGTTCTATTTTTTGGTAAGCACTAGCTTTGGAACTGAATGCAGACAAGAAAGCCACAAAGTCTTTAAAATTCAAACCATCAACCATCTTTAGAAACCTCTGCACAATCCATCAAATATATAACAGTCACCAACCTTAAGCATACATAGAGTGATGGCAAAAGAAATTACACAAGTTTCAAAATAAAAAAATAAAAAAAAAATCGAGGGTACCTGAGAAAGTGGATTCATAGCAAATTCAGGAACGGATAAGAACTCATCTGCTGAAATAAATCCCTTTGCATTGCGGTCAAGTTGACAGAACCGTTCATACAAAGACACTATTTCCTGCTGGGTAACTGATTTTGAAAAACACAAACACAGACAAATAAATCAGATCTTATTTTATTAAGAAAAATGGAAAAGGGAGAGGAAGATAAGTAGGGCCTACATAAATTACTGGAGTGTTCTTGGACTTCCTCGATATCATATTGAGTTAGCAGAGATGAAGCACTCCCCATCACAACAACCTTGTTGTATTACTTTACTCAATCAAAAAAACCAGACCATAACAAACAAACAAACAAACATGCATATTTTCAGTGTTTAAAATTTTGAGGGGAACAAATGTTGTTGAATAGAATTTTCATGAGAAGAGACCTGAAATGAGATGACTTGTGCTTAGACCAGTTGGGAATTCTGCTGGGAATATATGCACGTGGATTGCCTTGTCATCATCGACTCTCTCGAAGCGCAGTAATTGCTCTCTGCGTCGCTATAGCCAATAGCGCCGTCGACGGACACTTTGAGTTTGATGTTAATTAATCCCCTAATTACACAGTGATAATAACTAAATAATTTCTAGAGTCAAAAAAATGATAATAATTTCTAATAACTTGTTGTAGCGTGTGCAAACAGCAAACAAACAATTCATAAAAAAAAGTTTAGATATTACCTAAATACGGGAGATAGATAATAATACTTAAAAGTTTAGGTCAAAGTTATTTTTCTTCACCCCTCAGTGAATCATCATTTTAAGTTTTTTTTTTTTTGGAAAACGAAATAATATTCATATTTCCTTCCGAATTATAGCGCACTCACACAATCTCAATTAAATAGTACGTGTATCATTTTTTATCAACCCACATGATATGAGGTGGTATTATTAGCACGCTTTAACTAAAGCACTTTTTTCCCCAAGTTGCTTGCTTATATTTTCTCACATTATGTAAAACGATCTGAATTATTTAAATATAAAGATTGTTCAGAAGGTCCTTTATAAATACAATGACATAACATTATAAAACGATTGAAGAAATTTGTTTTTTTGATACCTAAAACAAGATATGAACATGCAAGAAAAGAGGGCAATTTGCCACATATTACGAAGAATTTTAGACAACTTGCATATATATCCTGCCAGGATATGTTGCATTGTACAACACAACTAACTGCACGCGGGACATTGTGGAATGGTTACAACTCGATTGATCCATAAACTCAATTGTATAAACCATATCACCAGTTTAACTAAATTATTAAATTCCATGGTAATGTCAAATTTCATTCATGAGGATTAATTAATGTACAGAGTACAGAAAAGCATTCATAACATTGAGAAGTGTAATAAACAAGTCAAGATATTTGTGGCGTTTTATGGAGAACAAAAAAATACATTAAACAGAAGCCATCCTCAAAGATTAATACAAAAACTGGCTGAGCATCTAACAATTTGACAGTGCTCCAAATAAGGCAAGCTCGAAGAGGCGCAAGCCTCAGATTATTGAAGGCAAAACATATGATAATTTTAGCAGGAGTCAAGGTCACGGCATGGAGGAGGCTTGGGCTCACTTAACAAAGTAGTATTCCCCCCTTCAGGTCCACTCCTAATGCGCTGTGGGTTTTGTGTGCCATGCTAAATACATAGGAAAAATTATTCAAATTCTGAGAAGGTAAAGTGTCTAAAACACGGACAACAATGAGATAGATCATGCATCCTTACCGGTGGCTTCTCACCCTTTCTCAGCTTTTCCACTATCTCAACTACTTTCTCTGGGGTTACATCTTCCTATCATCAAACATCAATGTGATATATTAAGAGTGTTAACAAGCACGATTACATATTTATACCCCCCCCCCTCCCCACCCCCAAAAAAAAGAAAAAAACAGGAAGAAAAGATGAAAGACATACATAGTAATTATAAGTATATCCTTCTGAACCATTAGAATAATCAGCCACTGTAATCATTGGAGCATTCACACAGCACCCCTGCATAACACCAATAACTTCGATCAAGCATTCCTTGTTAATAAAATTATGGCCAAGTACATTACATTGTCAGGATTCATAAACAGAGAAGACAAGTATGCATCTCTTTCACCCGCTCTTGGATTTTTTTCCTCTAAATAATAAAAGCTATCCCCACAAACCACCGCAATAGGCAATTCTTATTTTTCTCTCAGTTAGATACTAATGTCACATAAAGCTGAAAAGGGCAAATTAAATTGAAATTATAAGGCCACATTCAATGTCAGAGATATCCAAGCTACCAAAATAATGACCACCAGACAGTCCAGTTTTGTCCTTCATGTATTTTTTTACACATACTATCAGTGACAGTGTGCCAGTGAAAATCAAGCAAATCTACAATGTTGAAGAATAGGAACATGCTGAAGTTAAGACGAGATATTGTTCATAGAAAAGACTGACCATGCATTCCATTTCTCCAACAGAAAATAAACCATCTTTTGTTACTTCTGCAAATCAAAGGTAAAGAGAAACCAATTCTTAAAAAAAAGCATATGGTTTGGTTCCGGTTTATCAAGAGAAAATTATGTTCGTTGATGGGTAGTGGGAGAAACCAAGACAGGTGAACTAACCATTTCGCTTCACTCCCAAGTGTTTCAATAAAGCTTCTTCAATCCCTCGTGAACCTCGTATCATACAAGGTGTTGTTCCACAGACCAATAGATGATACTGCCCAACCTGAAAACTCAAAGCATGTTGATCCAATAAGCTTCTGCCTGTATTAATATGAATGAATTAGCAGATATGAAAGTATTGTAGAATGGTATGCTTTTTACCTTAGCTCGATTGAACATTGAGTAAAATGTGGCAACCTCATATACTCGAATAGGAGCAACCTCTATAACCTTAGCCACCTGAATAATTCACAAAACTGTTTATTAATAGAGGGTTTGATAGCTCATAGCTTCCACGTTATTAAGAATTTCAAAGTTCAGTATATAAACAATATGTAAATATGAAAATTAAGGACTTCCCCACTGCACCCGAGCAACAAGAAGCTAAGAATAAACCTCAATTAAAAGATGACAAGTATTTAGAACATAGCATGTATGTCAACCAATCGAATGATGCTATAGCTAAAGGATGATGTATATGACAAACCATCTCAAGCACAAAAGGCTTCCACCACTGCACCCGAGTAACAAGAAGCTAAGAATAAACCTCAATTAAAAGATGACAAGTATTTAGAACATAGCATGTATGTCAACCAATCGAGTGATGCTATAGCTAAAGGATGATGTATATGACAAACCATCTCAAGCACAAAAGGCTTCACTCAGAAACCTAGCAGCAAGAATTCCAAAGGGACAGTTTTTACTGGAACTTAGTTCACAAAACAACAAGAACTATTTTGGGGTCCTGTAGGACAATTACCATATCAGAGGTATTATCTAAGGCTTCAACTTAGTATCCAGTACTCAATAGACATTATCTATCGAGCCCAATAAATGAAGTACATTAACTTGCAATACTATATGGATCACATTTTCCATCTAACGGGGTACAGGACTTGATTGGAGAATCGAATATAGTCTTCTAGACATCATCGTAAAAAACAAGTGATTAATAAACCATGTCTAATGACAAACCATTTAAATCTAAACCCTTCTGAATAGTTTGACCTATATAGTCTATGATCTTCATCTGCTTCTAATTATTATAATACTCTCAATCTAATCTTAGCTAGGATTTCTTTGTATTTCCTCCACACATGCCTAAATCACAAGACAAGACTATGCCATCTTTTCTACAATAGGTGCTACCTGCCTACGCCAATACTATCTCTAATGCTTTCATTTTGAATCATATCTTGTCTAAATTTACAAAAAAGAGTACTTCAAGCATGAACCAACATACCGCATCCATTGCAGAAACAGGGAGCCAGCCCCCATGCTGCTGCTGAGCAAGATCCAGCAGAGGGATCACTGCAGATTGCTTATAGTTAGATGGATAATGAGATAAAATCTCCTTAGCCTGTAATTAGCAGACATTAAAATCATTAGAAAATTTATAAATCAATGCTAGGCACCACAAAGAAAATCATACACATAATGTCAATGATGAATTAAGACACTGAATGCATAAGGTATAACTCTAATCCATGCTAAAAGCAATTATGGAGTGCCTAAGCCGCTAAGCTACATAATGATGAAGTATCCGATACCAAGGTACCGACGTTCCAAGTTCGAATTTTTACAATTCCAGAGAGATGCAACATTTACCTTTTCTTTGTTGACATCGGAGAATTCCCAGGGAAGGTTGGGGTTGTTGTCTGGAGAGTCAAGGTGCTGCGGCCCCACTCAAAAAACGAAATGATCAACAATCACAAACATGAAACGGAAAACTCAGAAAACTGAAGCGAAAACACGAAGCACACTTACATAGTTGAAAGCAGTCGAGAAAGCCCTCGATGGCTGTGAAGGGGGGAAATCAAAACTCAAAACTCAAATATCAAAAATTAAGAAAATTAAGGAATGGAATTCAGAGAGTGAGGGGAATGAAAGGGAAAATCGAAATAAAACCTGACGGAAGATCTGACGGATCTCGTTGAGACGATTAGCGGCGAGGCGTGCCAGCATTTTCGAGGAGCAACAAGATGAAACCACAGATCGCAGAGACGAGTATGAGAGAACGTACCTAATGAAGGGTGTAGTGTAAGAGAACACGGATACGTGGCACAGCGATGGCCGTTCGATCTCGTCGGAGGAGAATCTCGACACGGGTGAATGGGATTCATTGCGCGAGACAATTTGTTTGGGCCTTCAAACAATGGGTAATAAGACTGCGGGCCTTTTGTACCCCCATCACCTTCCTATCTACCCCCATCGACTCTGCGAAAAGACGCAATTGCCCTTCACAAAAATTAAAAATTCCGAACGTATCCTGATTTCAATTTTTTTTTTTGAAAATCGGATTTAGGTAAATCCGATTTCCACTAAAAATTTTAAAAAATTTAAATCGGATTTAGGTAAATCCGATTTCCACTAAAAATTTTAAAAACTTAAAATCGGATTTATTTAAGATGGGGTAGATCCGCTTTGAAAAATAACAAATCGGATTTACCTTAAGTGGGGGTAAATCCGATTTGTTATTTTTAAAAGCGGATCTACCCCCATATAAAGGTAAATCCGCTTTTAAAAATAACCAAAGCGGATTTACCTTACGTGGGGGTAAATCCGCTTTGTTAACCTAACTAATAAATAAATAAATCAGTTAAAATTTTAGATACAAATTTCGACCGTCTTTTGGTTCTGTTTAGTGTGTAGTTCGTTAACACGTGACGATATTGTACGTCGGGAGAATAATTTAGGCTAAAAAATCAGTTTTCGGGCAACCTACTCAAATTGTAATGAAACCACATTCTTTAAATTCGAAAAATATCAAGGATCAATACTCCTGAAGAAGAGACTTCTTTTAGGATTGGGGACCTCAAAATCTCAAATTCTATCGTTTACTATTTTTTATTAATTTTTTTAATTTTTCATAATCTCCAAAAAATCTGAAAAAATTTGCATAACCTTATTTTGGTTTTATTAGATTTTTAGTGGTGTTTTTATAATTTTTGGATTAGTTTTGACTGTTTAACGGATTTTTAGTAGCATTTTATAACTTTTTTTAAAAATTAAATAAAAAACAATTTTTTTAATAACAAAATCGGATTTACCTTAGGTGGGATAAATCTGATTTTCTTTTTTTTAGGGAAATCAGATTTACCTTAGGTGGGATAAATCCGATTTTCTCTTTTTTTAGGGAAATCGGATTTATGTGCCCACCAGGTAAATCCGATTTCCAAAATAACAAAGTAGATTTACCTTCAGCTAAGGTAAATCCGCTTTGTTATTTTTGAAATCGGATTTACCCCCACCTGAGGTAAATCCGATTTCCAAATAACAAAGCGGATTTACCTTAGATGAAGGTAAATCCGAGTGAATTGGAAGTTGGGCAGGGGTATTTTCGGGTTTTAGCAATTTGATGGGGGTAGATGGGAGTTGATGGGGGTACAAAAAAAAAGTCCTTTATCTATTTGCTGAGCCTAATGGAGGATGTTAAGCGCCAGACTCGGTTGTGGGCCTTAGCATTTATATTGGGGCCCATGCTTCTCCCACTCTCCCTACTCACCACACACCCCCAAACACTGTGAAATGTCCAAAATACAATTAATAAAAAAATGTTACAAACGCGCCCCTTTTTCTAGGATTTCACGGGTCAAGCACCAATGCACCGAACCGGTTTCAATCCCTTATGATGTCGTGTCATATGTCTTGTGACACCCCCCACCCCCCACATATTGAATTATTTACAAGTCCGGTTTCAATCTACCGAACTGGTATGGTGCCTCCTTGCCATACTGAGAAAAAACTGAAATTAACAAGTACGGTGTTAAGGTGTCGTACCTGTTAAAAAATGTAAGATTACATTGCAGCTTTTTTTGACAACAATGTTATATGTTTGAATGGTTATGCGTTTGACGAATAATTGCAGTCACTTACGCGTTTGACGAATAATTATCATCGGATATAATAAATAACTAAAAGTGTAACTATGATAATTAACCAAAAGTACAATTCGTTCAAAGTTGGAATTCATACAAAGTCAGACTTCAAAAATAAGAATAAAGACTACTGTGTCTGGTGCCCGCCGCCTCACCCATGTCTCCTCTGGTAGACACACCCAGTAAATTCGTTGAACGGCCTCACCAAAACTTTCAGCCGGTCGAGTATGCCCCAAGCACGCATCCCACGGAACTGGTGCCGACGACGGGTTCATCCTCCTTCCTTTTCCGGTTTGAAGCAGTAGGAGGTGGCCCCGCACGACAACAACCACGAGGCTCAGGCTGGGACTGTTGGGACTGAGAATGCCCACCTCTGGTATTCGTCATACCTAATAATGCAAAAACCACGTTTAAACCAGCAAAAAGCAGCATTTTCAACATTAGAATATACAGACTGGTTCGACCCTAGAAACCCGAATAGGTTCGGTAGCAATGCACTAGACCTTGTTTTCTAATTGTTTTACAAAATGACCGTCCGGCGGTATGCCATCGAACGGGTTTGGTTTTGCACTCCCGGACCTACGTTGTTTTTCGAAAATTTTCTCGGGTTCGGTTGCATGTTTCCGAACCATGCTCAGTTGCAGAAAAAAAACCAAAAAGCAGAACCATAAAGAAGAGATAGGAGAAATGCGACATATCTGGATGTTACAAAGGTGAGGGGATGGAGTCTTGGGTAGAGAGAGCGAGAGAAAAAGAGAGAGAGAGAGAGAGAGAGAGTGAGAGAGGCAGTTAGGGTTCCGTGGAATGAGAAGAGGGGTGTGTGAAGGGGTTAAGGGAGGAAGAGTGCGAGTTGAAGTGGTTTTAGGGAGGGGTATTTTGAGATTTTTGGGGTTTGGGGGTGTGTGGTGAGTAGGGAGAGTGGGAGAAGCATGGGTCTTATATTGATGGAGAATCTTTTAGCACCCCCTTTATGCATTTCTCTCGCATACTTGGTATCTTGACCCTAAGTGGAAAAAATTGTCGCTCAATATTTAGATATTGAACTAGTGAAGGAAGTGCAAACAAGGGAAAGTAGAATTCAGTAGAAAAAGTCGTATTGGTGCCGGTGGCGGATCCAGAAATTTGGTGGGGGCAAAAAATAGCATATAATATTTTCTAAAAAAATATTATTTGATTTTACCAAATACATAATTTCATTACAAAAAATCTTAAAATACCTAAATTTCTTTAAATTACATAACTAAAAAAGTAAAATTAGCACCAACTTATTCTCTTTCTTATTGATCTCTCGTGAATTTCTACATAATATATTATCTTATATGGGAAACAGGTAAAAGATTAAAGGAAAAGTACTATTTGAGAATCAATTGATAAATGAAAGAAGATTGGGAACTGTTAGACGGTATGATATTTATTATCAAGAAAAAGTTACTGTCTAGCATGTGTCACAAGTAGGGGTGGACAAACGGTCGGGGTTCATCGGATTCGGTTTCAATTATGCAAAACCAGAACAAACCGTAGACACATTTAATAGGCCCATTTTCGACCATTTTGGGCTTGGATTTAGACGGTTCGGTTTATGCAGGTTGCGGGTGAATTACAATGGATTTACACGGGTTGGGCACTGATTCTGAAAAAATGGTTTCCTTTGCAAAAAGTTCTTATTCCTTACAAAATGGTTTTATACTTTCAGCTCTCTAGATAATAAAATACATACCGTGCTACCGATCGTGAGGATCGATATTATGCAGTTGGTAGATATTTTGTCCTTGATTCTATCTTTATCTTCAGGCTTTGAGAGGAAAGTCTTGTTCGACCCGGGATGTTCGACCTTGAGAAGCGATGTTGAGGTGTTCGATCTTGAGATGTTCGATCTTGGAGGGCGAGGTTGTACCTGCAATGATACTCCGACGCTCAAGTCAGTATTTGAGAGAATGAGTGTTTGGTTAGAAAAGTGCTTACCATTAATGAGCATTGAATGGGGTATTTATAGAGTTTGGATGTGTTTGTGTTGGCGTTTTTGGGCCGTCCGGTCTTGCGGGCTGATCTTGGCCATTGAAGATTGGACTCTCTTGATTATAATTGGGCTTCTCATCAATTGGGCTTTTGGAGAGGGGGTGCAAAATAGAAAATACTATAATTACCATAACAGTGGTCCCCCAAGTCTGGTCGCTACGAGGAGCGATCTTGACTTTGAGTGGAGGTTTTATCCATTTATCGAGCTTATGTCGGGGCTGGGGTTTTTCGAGCGATGCTACCTGTCCGTCGAGCTTTCGAGCGAGGTGGATAGTTTTTCCGAACTTAGTGCTGCTTTGGAATCAGTGTTTTCTTGGAATCAGTGCCACTTTTACTGTTTCTGACAAGGTGTCTCTTCGTAGTGGCGGCGCATGATGGTGACGTTTATTCTCCAGCGTGCGGATTTTAATGGACCATGGTTTGGACGCGACGCTTCGACTTCCAGGCCCAGGCCCATTGGATTCGCCTTGCTATAAATAAAGGGTCTCACCACTTCATTTGTTGCTTGTTGTTCATTTGTTCTGATTTGCCGATCTTCGAGAGCTCCCGAGCTTCTTTAAAGTGAACGAGTTTGAAGAAACTTCGAAGTACCTTTAAGGTCGGTTTCTGAGGATCGACAACCGTTTATTTCCAGATATAATCAGCTTGCGATATAGTTCCGAGGTTAGTCTACTTTTGGTTTTTTCTTTACTTTTCTTTTCGTTTGTGCCTGGACCTCCCCCCGTCCCCTTTGATCTCAGAATGGGGGTCGTCAGGTCGGGTTCCGACTTGCTCGCGAACCCATTTTCGATCTTTAATCCTGACATTTCGTCCCCCATTCCTGTAGATTCGATCTGGCGAGGACGAAACAAACTCGGAGAGACGTCACTCAGTACCGAAAAGAGTTTACGAGCGCGATGGCTTCTGGTGGTGAAATCCCTGAGGTCCGTACCGAGCCTTTTGAAGTCGCCGCCCCGGACGTGCAAGAGCACTCTGCTTCTGCCCCTGTGAGTGATAGGGCGGAAGATAATTTTGAGAGCGAAAGTTCTTCTCCTGCGACCGATGCTAATGAGCCGAATGACGATACTCCCGAAGATGTGGAGGAGGATTGCTTGGTGGATGTGATGGCTGTTACTTCCGAGTCCGATGAGGAAATCCCAGTGGAGGAATCAGAGGATTCCGAGGTCGATCTTGGGTCGAGTTCCGACTCTGCCGATGAGTCCGATAGAGAGGGTGTTGAAAAACAAGTTGAATCTCGCCCTAAGAGCCAACCGGAGTCCAGCCGAGCTTCTGCTGTTTCTCTGGATGGGTACTCTAGTACTGGTTGTGGGGACCTTGACGTGCCGGTGCGAGAGGTCTCTCAATATGATTGGGTTTCCAGAAATATTTTGGAGATCGAATCGTTGTACCAGCATGGGTTTAATTTGGAGAGGGTCGGGAGGAAAGCTTCGGGTCACTCGAAGCGGATTTGGAGAGTTGAGGGAATGAAAAAGGGGGAGCATGTGGCTTTGTGGCCTGGAGAGCTCAAGTTCACTTTGTATCATATGCTGATAAACGAGATGAACATCCGGCCTCCTTTCACTTGGTTCGAGCAGACGCTTCTGGCGACTCTGGATGTTGCGCCTTCTCAGTTGCACCCAAACGTGTGGGCTTTTGTTCGAGCCTACGAACTCATGTGTCTTCATCTGGAGAGGCCGGTCTCGCCGTTGCTCTTTTTCCATTTGTTTGAGATCAATCGGAACAGCAGTGAAAATAAATCTGGTCGCGAGCATGTCAGTCTTCGCTCGAGGCGAGGGGCCAAGATTTTCAAAGCTTATGCGGACTCGTTGAAGGGAAATTGGAAGGAGTTATTTTACTGGGTCGAACCGGTGACCGACGATGCGATCGAGAGAGTGGGGAAGTTTTCAGAGGATGGTCGGACTTTGGTGTCCACCAAGTTTCCCATTGGTTGGAGTCAGGCCCATTTTGAACGATCCACCAATTCCTTTTCTGTTAGTCAGGATCGATTGAACGCTGCCGATCTTCTTACCAAGAGGATCCTGATGTTTATTTCTGAAAACATTCCGTTTTCAAAACATAAGTATCGGGGTATCCCTGCGGCTAAGATAGTTCAGGCTGGGAAGCAAAGACGAGTGCAACTTGTCTTAGGTAGTTCGTTTTTCTTGCTTTTGATTTTTGCACATCTTTTGACTGTAGTTTGTATGATGACCGATTTTATGTTTCTTTTCCAGATACCATGGCCCCGAAGAAACTTGCCGTAATGAAGGCGCTGGCGATGAGGAGTGTTGACATATCTGGAGATGCTGAGGAGGTGGGCGTTCCGCTTCCGACATCTCCCCAGGTTGAGACTGTTGTTGGGACGGTTACTGCTGCTTCCCCGATCAACACTGTTACCCAGGAGGACCTTGCCTATGAGGCTCTGGTCGATCTTGTTTCCAGTTCTCCTCCCCCGACTGCTCCCGATGCTGGTGCAGGGCCCTCGGCAAAAAGGGTGCGCACCGAGGCAAGTGGCGAGCAAAGGCCGGAAAAAAGGAGTAAGACCTCGAGGAGACCGAAGCATAAGAACAAGGCCGTACCTTTAGAGGAGGGTTTTTTTGGAGCAAAACTATGCCCAATGGCGGGAGGATCCTGTCGGGGCGTCTGTTAAATTGTTGGCGAATTTGGCCGACGTTCATAGGATCGAGAAAGAGAAATATGAGCAAAGGGCTAAGGGTAAATAACATTACTTTCTTATATTCATAAAGACATCTCTTTCTTCATAAACTGATTTTTCTTATTTTCGTGCTTGCAGCTTCGTTGGAGCTTGAGAAGTCAAAGAGAGTGAAGCTTGTGGAAGATGTGGCTTCAAAATCGAAAGAGCTTGCTCGAATAAAGCAAGAACTTCAAGTTCTGAAGGAAAGCCAAGGGGAAATTGTACGTCGGGCGGAGTTCGCGGAGGATCGCGTAAAAGAGCTGGAAGAAAGGGAAAAAGTTTTGGAGGGGCAACTGGTCGAGGCTAATGAGGAGATTAAAGGTTTGGAGTTTCGTGTAGCTGGATTGGAAGATGATTTGAAGAAAGCATCTGAGGCACGGGTCGGTACAAGCGGCGATGCGGAGGCTCGAATTGCAGAGCTTTAAGTAGCCCTTCAGCAAAGCAGAAAAAATACTAAAGAAGCTACGAAGCTTGCA
Source organism: Astragalus membranaceus (assembly GCA_039519185.1). Classification (NCBI taxonomy): domain Eukaryota; kingdom Viridiplantae; phylum Streptophyta; class Magnoliopsida; order Fabales; family Fabaceae; genus Astragalus; species Astragalus membranaceus. The sequence continues at coordinate 226,923,743 of CM076846.1, read as the reverse complement.
AACGAGGCTAGGAGGGAGGCTCGTGAAGCTGCTAACTCTGCAATTGAGCTGTATAAGGAGGGTTTTGAGTGTGCCCAGGAGCAAATTGCTTTGTTCAATCCTTCTGTGAATTTGGATCGGTCAATTATTGATGCTGACCACGAGGTTGAAGGGGGTAAGATCGTTAAGATCGATGCTCAGACGGAGAAGAAAACTGTGATTTTTCCGACCTCTACTGCCTGATGTTTTAACAGCATTTCTTTTGCAGAAGTTCCTGGTGTATGCTTTTACTTATGTAGTTTTTCGTATAGATCCGGAGCTTCTGTCGGTCTGGCTGGAGATATTTGTAACCTCTTTTGGGATATGCCTATCAGGCTTTTACGAGCTTTAATGAATGCTTTTTGAATTTCGCATGTCATGTATGTCGTTTTTTGCGAGTTTTAACGAGTGCTTTTTTGATTCTGCACGTCGTGTATGATGTAAAAACGTCGGTAAACGAGGAACTCGATTTACAGGTCCGAACCTATAGGACAGTTTACTAGGACTCGGCCCAGATTTAACTCGCCCTATAGGGGTATCGGCAGCTGTGGCCGATGGTCGTTGTTAGGATGTTTCGATCCTTGAAGACCCGGTCTCTTTGAGATAGTTTACCAAGACTCGGCTCGGATTTAACTGTTTTCTCAAAGAGTTTGCGACCTTGGGTGGTCGCTTTTTGGGGAGATCATTTAAGATCGGTCCCAGTTGATTCCCGGTGGGGGGAATTGGGTCCCTTCATTCTGTTTGATGAAAATCAAGAATGTGTGGAGACCTGGTAAGAAACTTTTGAGAAGCATCGAAAGTGTTTGAAAGAAATGTCAAGTTCCTTTTTTGATTAATAACTTGTTTTCGAGTTTACATAAGATCGGTGTAAATGATTTCTTTCTAAGGATAATAACTTTTTAGTTTTGTTGCGTTCCAAGTCCTCTCAATCTTTCTTCCTTGGAGGGTCTCCAATTTAAAGGCTCCCGTACCGGTTTTAGATAAAATTCGGTAGGGGCCTTCCCAGTTTGGGGCGAGCTTTCCTTGGGAGGCGTTTTTCTGACCGACGTCAGCTCTTCTGAGTACCAGATCGCCAGGATCGAAATCCCTGTGAACGACCTTGGTGTTGTATCTGGTTGCAACCTTTTGTTTGATGATCGCTTCTCGGAGCGAGGCCTGACCTCGGATTTCATCGATGAGGTCGAGTTCTTCTCTTAAGGCTTGATCGTTATTGCTTTGTGTTTTTGGATTCGCCGTTCTCCAGCTAAGTTCGCCGATCTCGACGGGGATGACTGCCTCGCTGCCGTAGGAGAGCCTAAAAGGTGTTTCCCCAGTGGAGCTCTGGGGGGTCGTCCGGTATCCCCAGAGGACGTAAGGCAATTCTTCTACCCAATTTCCTTTAGCATCGTCCAAACGTCGTTTCAGCCCGTTTAGTATTACTTTGTTTGCAGCCTCTGCTTGACCGTTGGTTTGAGGGTGCTCTACTGAAGTGAAATGGTGCTTAATTTTAAGCTCAAACATTAATTTGCGAAATCCCGTGTCTGTGAATTGCGTCCCGTTGTCCGTTACTACTACCTCGGGGATCCCGAACCTGCTCATGATGCTTTTTTTGAAGAATTTTATGCAGTTTTTTGCAGTGATGGTCGCCAGGGGTTCCGCTTCTATCCATTTGCTGAAGTAGTCTACGGCGACGATCAAGAATTTGACTTGTCCTGGTGCCTTTGCGAAAGGTCCGAGTAAGTCCATTCCCCACCATGCGAAGGGCCACGTGGAGGATAAACTCGTGAGGTCTGTGGGGGGGGGGCTATGTGCACATTGGCGTGGATTTGACATTTTTTGCATTTCTTCACGTGATTACTAGCATCGCCGGTCATGCTCGGCCAGTAGTAGCCGGCTCGAAGGGTTTTTCGCGCTAAAGATCGAGCTCCCATGTGCTGGCCGCAGATTCCCTCATGAATTTCTGTTAATACATAGGCCGCTTCCTCTCCCTCGATGCATTTTATTAATGGGGAAGAGAGGCTTCTTTTATAGAGCGATCCGTTGATGGCTGAAAAAGCCGAGGCTCTTCTCCTGATATATTTGGCGTTGTTTCTGTCTGGGGGTTCTGTTCCTGAGACGATGTACTCTAAAATTGGGGTTATCCAGCTGTCTGTTTCTTCGAGCATGCAGATGGTCGGGTTAAACAGAGGCTCGAGAGAAGCACTGGGTTTGTGTAGTGTTTCTTGGATGGTCGTCCTCTGGTTGCCTGGGGTTTTTGTGCTTGCGAGTTTGGCGAGGATATCAGCTCGTTGGTTTTCCGTTCTCGGGACATGAACTATCTCGCTTGCTTCAAATTTAGCTATTAGTGACTGTACCTGAAGTAGGTATTTCTGTAGGATAGGTTCTTTGGTCTCGTATTTGCTTCCGATCTGGGAGACCACCAAGAGAGAGTCGGTATGGAGTTTAATTTTTTGGACTTGGAGGTCGATTGCCAGGCGAAGTCCGGCGATGCAAGCTTCGTACTCTGCTTGGTTGTTCGAGGTGGGAAAACCGAATGTAAGGGAAACTTCGATGATGACCCCAGTCGGGCTTTCTAGCATAATCCCAGCGCCACTCCCTTTTGGATTCGAGGACCCATCGACGTATAGGATCCATATGTCAGATTCGGTGTTAGCAGGTGTCATCTCGGCAATGAAGTCCACCAAGACTTGTGCTTTAAGTGTAGTTCGAGCTTCATATTTGATACCGAACTCCGAGAGTTCCACGGCCCATTTGATCATTCTTCCAGCTAGATCGGGTCTGTGGAGTATCTGTCTGATTGGGTAGTTAGTGCGGACGACTACCTGGTGAGCGACAAAATAGGCTCGAAAACGTCGAGCTGCGATAATGAGAGCTAGGGCGATTTTCTCGATTTTTTGGTAACGACTTTCAGCCCCGTGCAGAGCCTTTTCTTGCGAAGTAGATGGGACTTTGCCCGGTTTCGAGCTCGCGTACTAGAACGGCAGCTAATGCCTCTTCCGAGACCGCTAGATATAAGTATAATGTTTCCCCTTCATTTGGTCGAGTTAAAATTGGAGGCTCGGAGAGAGATTTTTTTAGTTGCTTCAAAGCTTCGTCTTGCTCGGGCGTCCATTTGAAGTCTCTTTCTTCTTTTTTGAGGATTTTGAAAAGTGGAAGAGATTTGAATGCTGCATTCGATATGAAACGAGATAGAGCAGCTATCATTCCATTGAGTTTTTGCACTTCTCTTTTGGACGTCGGAGTTCGCATTTCTGTGACGGATCGACATTTATCCGGGTTCGCCTCGATGCCTCGTTCTGTTAAGAAGAAACCTAAGAATTTCCCAGCTCGAACTCCGAAAGTGCATTTCTCTGGGTTCAATTTCATTCTGTTTTTTCGCACCTCAGAGAAAATTGCTTTCAGATCGCTTACATGGTCGTCATTACTTTTGCTTTTGGCGATCATATCGTCGAGGTAAACCTCTACGCTTTTACCGATCTGGTTTTGGAAAACTTTGTTCATCATTCTTTGATAAGTTGCTCCAGCGTTTTTTAAACCAAAGGGCATAACACGGTACGCGAAGTTTCCTCGGTCAGTGATGAAGGCGGTTTTTGCTTGATCTGGTCGAAACATGGCGATTTGGTTGTATTCGGAGTATGCGTCCATGAAAGATAACAACCGGAAACCGGAAGCGCTGTCGACCAAACGATCGATGCTGGGGACCGGAAAAGCGCCTTTTGGGCAAGCTTTATTAAGATCGGTGTAGTCGACACACATACGCCATTTTCCGTTAGACTTCTTTACCAGGACTGGGTTTGATAACCAAGTTGTGTATTTAACCTCAGAGATAAAGTTGGCTCGGATGAGGTCGTCTACTGCTAAGGCGGCAGCAATGGCTTTCTCTTTGCTTTGGGCCCGCTTTCTTTGGGCGATCCATTTTGCTTCTGGGTTTATTGCGAGTCGATGGCAGGCAACCTCTGGCGGGATCCCAGGCATGTCTTCGGCCGACCAGGCAAAGATGTCTTTGAAATCTTTAAGACATTGGGTTAAACCGGTCTTGATCTTTTCTGGAAGGTCGATCCCTATTTTGACTTTTTGGGAGGGGTCTGAACCGAGCTGTATTTCGACGAAATTTCCATCAGGCTCTGGTCTTTTGATTTTTCGTTTGAGTTCTTTTGTTAGCTCGTCGATATCTATCTGTTTTTCGACCTCCGGACCGCAGTTGGTTTCTACGTTAGTGGCGGTGTTAACTTCAGTCGATCTTCCTTTTGGCATTTTGGGAGTTGACAGTTCTTCCGAAGGGGGAACCCCTTCATGCTCTGAAGCTTTTCGTCCGTTCTTAGTCCATAGGAAAAAACGCCTGGAGGCCGACTCTAAGTCAGAGTTTAAAGTGATAACTCTGTTGCAAAGAGAGTGGAACTTCATCTTTAAGTGCGTGGTGGATGTAACCGCCCCGAGCCTGCCGAGGGTCGGTCTTCCTATAATGCCGTTGTATATGGATTCACAAGGCAAGACGAGGAATTTGGTTCTGACGGTTCGGACCATTGGTTCGGTTCCGTATGTAACCATTAGCTCCAGATGTCCAAGGGGTTTCGTTCGAGATCCGTTAAAGCCGGACAAAGCCGTCCCTCTATAAGGGGTGAGTTCCTCTTTACTGATCCCCATTTTGCTCAGAAGATCGATAAAGATGATGTCTGATGAGCTCCCTTGATCGACCAGGATTCTACGTACCTCTTTGTTGGCTATGATTGCCGATATCAAGAGAGGTACGTGTTTGTTAGCTTTCCCGTCAATAAGGTCGTTGTCACTAAAAGATAATGGAGGTCGATTAGTCTCGACCGGGGTTGTTGACGTTGAAGCTACGCACAACAATTCCTTCCATTTTCTCTTCATGGATTTTCCCGATCCTTCGTGATCGAATCCCCCAGTTATCATCATGATAACCGAGCGTTTTTTATCCAGCTCTTCGCGGTCTGCGTCGATCACTTCTTTTCCTTTTGCCCTGAGGTTTTCATTTCTTTCTCTTCCGAGGTTGTCAGATCGTTCTCCCTCCCTTTTGACATAAGAAGATAGTTTTCCCCGTTTTATTAAATCTTCTATGTCATCTTTTAGGGCGTTGCAATGGTTTGTGTCATGGCCATTGCTTCTGTGGTATCGACAGTATTTGTTGGCCTTCTGCCCAGGTCGGCTAGGCAAGGACCTGGGAGGCTTGACGTCCCTGAATTCGACGTTCCAACATTCCCCTAGTAACTGGGCGTTGGAGACGTTGAGTTCGGAGTATACCTGGTGACGATTTTTCTTACCGATGTTCCACGAGTTTTTACGAGGGTCGATCTCGACATGGCGTTTTGATGGTTCTGCATGTGACGAAGTTTTATCGACCTTGGAATTTTCTTCTTCGTTAATAAAGCACTCGGATAGTTCGAGGAATTCCTGAAGGGTGTTGGGTTCCCATGTGTTGATGTGTTTTCGGAACGAGCTTCCAGGTAGCATACCTTGGGCCATGAAGAAAATTCGAAAAGCGTCGTCTAACTGTCGAACCTGAAGAGCTTCAACGTTGAATCGCTCTATATATTCCCTCAGGGGTTCATTTACTTTCTGGACAATAAACGCTAGAACATTTTTGTTTTTGGGTTTGCTCTTGGAATGGGCAAAGTGCACCGAGAAGTGTTTTGCTAACTGGTCCCATGAGGAGATGGTATTCGACCTTAATGTCTGAAACCATTCGGAAGCCATTTTGTCTAGGGTTAAAGGGAATATTCGGCATTTCATTTCCATGGGTACATTTCGATACTGCATGGTCGTGTCAAATTGGTCTAGATGCCTGTCGGGGTCGCCCGTTCCGTCGTAAGTTTTCAAACCTCCAGGGGGTTTCTCGAGATACCGGGGAACCCGGAAGTTGTCAATCGATCTTGTGAAAGGACCTTTTCGCCCCGGTTGATTAGCCCGTGACAGTGGTTGGCGTCGGTGATGGGGTTCAGGACGTCCGTATCGTCGTGTTTGATTGTCTTGAACGCTGTCATGGCTTCTCGATCGTCTCCTTGACGAGGTCGAGCCTTCAATTTGGCGAGCCGGAGGAGAACGAGAACCATTCCCTCGGTGGCGGCGTGGAGGAGAATGAGGATCATCAAGATCGTCATATTGTCGAGCTGATGAAGAACGGGAATCACTCCCTTGGTGGCGGCGTGGCGGAGAATGAGGATCATCAAGATCGTCGTATTGGCGAGCCGGAGGATCATCAAGATCGTCGTATTGGCGAGCCGGAGGAGAACGGGAACCATTCCCTCGGTGGCGGCGTGGTGGGGAGCGATGAGTGAGCTTTCTCCGAGGGGGTGATCGATGAAAAAGTCTCCTTCGAGTTGGGCGTCGTTCTTCCAGTGAGCTCTGCCCGGATGTTTGTTGATCCAGGACGTTTCGATTTTGCAGTCTCGCTACTTCGGATTCGAGGTTGGCGAAACGATTGTTTCTTTCTTCACTTACCGCTTCTTGCCGAGCCAATAGCTGAACGAGCTGTTGAACCGCGTCTGTCAAGGCCGGGAGTAATTGGGGGGAGGTGGTAAGCTCGTCTCATCTGCGCCCGATTGTGCTCGGGAAGGTCCCGTGTTGGGAAATCGGCTTGGTGTTTGTGACGAATTCGTGAGTCCCTGGACGTGGCCTTCAGGGGTTTGCTGAGGGTCGAGGTCAGGTTCGGCCATGAGACGAGTCGGTATCGAGCGGCGCGTTGGTGCCATTCAATAAGTTCAAGGAGATGGTGAGAAAAATCGGGTACTGTTCTCTCCCACTGTGGTCGCCAATGTTCTGTACCGTGCTACCGATCGTGAGGATCGATATTATGCAGTTGGTAGATATTTTGTCCTTGATTCTATCTTTATCTTCAGGCTTTGAGAGGAAAGTCTTGTTCGACCCGGGATGTTCGACCTTGAGAAGCGATGTTGAGGTGTTCGATCTTGAGATGTTCGATCTTGGAGGGCGAGGTTGTACCTGCAATGATACTCCGACGCTCAAGTCAGTATTTGAGAGAATGAGTGTTTGGTTAGAAAAGTGCTTACCATTAATGAGCATTGAATGGGGTATTTATAGAGTTTGGATGTGTTTGTGTTGGCGTTTTTGGGCCGTCCGATCTTGCGGGCTGATCTTGGCCATTGAAGATTGGACTCTCTTGATTATAATTAGGGCTTCTCATCAATTGGGCTTTTGGAGAGGGGGTGCAAAATAGAAAATACTATAATTACCATAACAAAAGGGAAAATCGAAATAAAACCTGACGGAAGATCTGACGGATCTCGTTGAGACGATTAGCGGCGAGGCGTGCCAGCATTTTCGAGGAGCAACAAGATGAAACCACAGATCGCAGAGACGAGTATGAGAGAACGTACCTAATGAAGGGTGTAGTGTAAGAGAACACGGATACGTGGCACAGGGATGGCCGTTCGATCTCGTCGGAGGAGAATCTCGACACGGGTTAATGGGATTCATTGCGCGAGACAATTTGTTTGGGCCTTCAAACAATGGGTAATAAGACTGCAGGCCTTTTGTACCCCCATCACCTCCCTATCTACCCCCATCGACTCTGCGAAAAGACGCAATTGCCCTTCACAAAAATTAAAAATTCCGAACGTATCCTGATTTCAATTTTTTTTTTGAAAATCGGATTTAGGTAAATCCGATTTCCACTAAAAATTTTAAAAAATTTAAATCGGATTTAGGTAAATCCGATTTCCACTAAAAATTTTAAAAACTTAAAATCGGATTTATTTAAGATGGGGTAGATCCGCTTTGAAAAATAACAAATCGGATTTACCTTAAGTGGGGGTAAATCCGATTTGTTATTTTTAAAAGCGGATCTACCCCCATATAAAGGTAAATCCACTTTTAAAAATAACCAAAGCGGATTTACCTTACGTGGGGGTAAATCCGCTTTGTTAACCTAACTAATAAATAAATAAATCAGTTAAAATTTTAGATACAAATTTCGACCGTCTTTTGGTTCTGTTTAGTGTGTAGTTCGTTAACACGTGACGATATTGTACGTCGGGAGAATAATTTAGGCTAAAAAATCAGTTTTCGGGCAACCTACTCAAATTGTAATGAAACCACATTCTTTAAATCCGAAAAATATCAAGGATCAATACTCCTGAAGAAGAGACTTCTTTTAGGATTGGGGACCTCAAATCCCAAATTCTATCGTTTACTATTTTTTATTAATTTTTTTAATTTTTCATAATCTCCAAAAAATCTGAAAAAATTTGCATAACCTTATTTTGGTTTTATTAGATTTTTAGTGGTGTTTTTATAATTTTTGGATTAGTTTTGGCTGTTTAACGGATTTTTAGTAGCATTTTATAACTTTTTGGCTTAATTGCACTTTTGGTCCCCCTTTTATGACCAATTTTCGATTTTGGTCCCTGAACTTTTAATTTGACGATTTTGGTCCCCCTATTTTCCCAATTTGAAAAATCAAGGTCCCCCACCCCAATTTTGATTCAGTTTGACTGACTGATCCTACGTGGCAGCCCACGTGGACTGCCACGTAGGCACACCCCCCCACCCCACCCCACCCCACCCCCACCCCTTCTTCTTCCTCGTCAACCCCCCTCCCCCTTCACTGTTCCCCCTCCCCCTTCACTGTTCCCCCTCCCACCGTGAACCCCCTCCCTCCCCTCCCCGTCGCTCTCGCTCTCCCTCCCCTCCCCATCGGTCTCCCTCCCCCTCCTTCGTCGCCTCCCCATAGATCTCCCTCCCCCTCCCCGTCGCTCTCTCTCTCCCTCTCTCTGCGCGAAGATCTCTCGCTCTCACTCTCCCAGATCGCAGATTTGCGATCCTCTCCTCTCCCCGTCGCGTCGGTCGCTCTCGGTGGTGGGTTGGGTTGGGGTGGGGTGGGATGGGGGTGGGGTGGGGTCGGTGGTGGTTTGGGGGTGGGGTGGGGTCGGTGGTGGGTTGGGGTGGGGTGGGGGGGAGGGGGGTTCACGAGGAAGAAGAAGGGTGGGGGTGGGGGGGGTGGGGGGTGGGGTGGGGGCGGTGTGCCTACGTGGCAGTCCACGTGGGCTGCCACGTAGGATCAGTCAGTCAACTGAGTCAAAATTGGGGTGGGGGACCTTGATTTTTCAAATTGGGAAAATAGGGGGACCAAAATCGTCAAATTAAAAGTTCAGGGACCAAAATCGAAAATTGGTCATAATAGGGGGACCAAAAGTGCAATTTTTTTAAAAAATTAAATAAAAAACAATTTTTTTAATAACAAAATCGGATTTACCTTAGGTGGGATAAATCCGATTTTCTTTTTTTTAGGGAAATCAGATTTACCTTAGGTGGGATAAATCCGATTTTCTCTTTTTTTAGGGAAATCGGATTTATGTGCCCACCAGGTAAATCCGATTTCCAAAATAACAAAGCAGATTTACCTTCAGCTAAGGTAAATCCGCTTTGTTATTTTTGAAATCGGATTTACCCCCATCTGAGGTAAATCCGATTTCCAAATAACAAAGCGGATTTACCTTAGATGAAGGTAAATCCGAGTGAATTGGAAGTTGGGCAGGGGTATTTTCGGGTTTTAGCAATTTGATGGGGGTAGATGGGAGTTGATGGGGGTACAAAAAAAAAGTCCTTTATCTATTTGCTGAGCCTAATGGAGGATGTTAAGCGCCAGACTCGGTTGTGGGCCTTAGCATTTATATTGGGGCCCATGCTTCTCCCACTCTCCCTACTCACCACACACCCCCAAACACTGTGAAATGTCCAAAATACAATTAATAAAAAAATGTTACAAACGCGCCCCTTTTTCTAGGATTTCACGGGTCAAGCACCAATGCACCGAACCGGTTTCAATCCCTTATGATGTCGTGTCATATGTCTTGTGACACCCCCCACCCCCCACATATTGAATTATTTACAAGTCCGGTTTCAATCTACCGAACTGGTATGGTGCCTCCTTGCCATACTGAGAAAAAACTGAAATTAACAAGTACGGTGTTAAGGTGTCGTACCTGTTAAAAAATGTAAGATTACATTGCAGCTTTTTTTGACAACAATGTTATATGTTTGAATGGTTATGCGTTTGACGAATAATTGCAGTCACTTACGCGTTTGACGAATAATTATCATCGGATATAATAAATAACTAAAAGTGTAACTATGATAATTAACCAAAAGTACAATTCGTTCAAAGTTGGAATTCATACAAAGTCAGACTTCAAAAATAAGAATAAAGACTACTGTGTCTGGTGCCCGCCGCCTCGCCCATGTCTCCTCTGGTAGACACGCCCAGTAAATTCGTTGAACGGCCTCACCAAAACTTTCAGCCGGTCGAGTATGCCCCAAGCACGCATCCCACGGATCTGGTGCCGACGACGGGTTCATCCTCCTTCCTTTTCCGGTTTGAAGCAGTAGGAGGTGGCCCCGCACGACAACAGCCACGAGGCTCAGGCTGGGACTGTTGGGACTGAGAATGCCCACCTCTGGTATTCGTCATACCTAATAATGCAAAAACCACGTTTAAACCAGCAAAAAGCAGCATTTTCAACATTAGAATATACAGACTGGTTCGACCCTAGAAACCCGAATAGGTTCGGTAGCAATGCACTAGACCTTGTTTTCTAATTGTTTTACAAAATGACCGTCCGGCGGTATGCCATCGAACGGGTTTGGTTTTGCACTCCCGGACCTACGTTGTTTTTCGAAAATTTTCTCGGGTTCGGTTGCATGTTTCCGAACCATGCTCAGTTGCAGAAAAAAAACCAAAAAGCAGAACCATAAAGAAGAGATAGGAGAAATGCGACATATCTGGATGTTACAAAGGTGAGGGGATGGAGTCTTGGGTAGAGAGAGCGAGAGAAAGAGAGAGAGAGAGAGAGAGAGAGAGTGAGAGAGGCAGTTAGGGTTCCGTGGAATGAGAAGAGGGGTGTGTGAAGGGGTTAAGGGAGGAAGAGTGTGAGTTGAAGTGGTTTTAGGGAGGGGTATTTTGAGATTTTTGGGGTTTGGGGGTGTGTGGTGAGTAGGGAGAGTGGGAGAAGCATGGGTCTTATATTGATGGAGAATCTTTTAGCACCCCCTTTATGCATTTCTCTCGCATACTTGGTATCTTGACCCTAAGTGGAAAAAATTGTCGCTCAATATTTAGATATTGAACTAGTGAAGGAAGTGCAAACAAGGGAAAGTAGAATTCAGTAGAAAAAGTCGTATTGGTGCCGGTGGCGGATCCAGAAATTTGGTGGGGGCAAAAAATAGCATATAATATTTTCTAAAAAAATATTATTTGATTTTACCAAATACATAATTTCATTACAAAAAATCTTAAAATACCTAAATTTCTTTAAATTACATAACTAAAAAAGTAAAATTAGCACCAACTTATTCTCTTTCTTATTGATCTCTCGTGAATTTCTACATAATATATTATCTTATATGGGAAACAGGTAAAAGATTAAAGGAAAAGTACTATTTGAGAATCAATTGATAAATGAAAGAAGATTGGGAACTGTTAGACGGTATGATATTTATTATCAAGAAAAAGTTACTGTCTAGCATGTGTCACAAGTAGGGGTGGACAAACGGTCGGGGTTCATCGGATTCGGTTTCAATTATGCAAAACCAGAACAAACCGTAGACACATTTAATAGGCCCATTTTCGACCATTTTGGGCTTGGATTTAGACGGTTCGGTTTATGCAGGTTGCGGGTGAATTACAATGGATTTACACGGGTTGGGCACTGATTCTGAAAAAATGGTTTCCTTTGCAAAAAGTTCTTATTCCTTACAAAATGGTTTTATACTTTCAGCTCTCTAGATAATAAAATACATACATAACTTGAAGTAATTGGATATTAAACATCCCAATGTACCCATTTACTGCTAAATTAAATCTGAAACATTGCAAGACAACTAAAGTGGAACCAACTAAAGCTGAAACAATGACAACAGTTTCCAAATTTTAATGCACCCAAATCAGCATGTGCAGCAACTATAAAGTTAACATCACATACAAACCTTCCATAGTGTTACTTCACCATTAGCTACCAAGTTAACATCCATAACTACCAGTTAACATCACATGACTACCGAGATAAAATCACAGGCAGCCAAAGCAAGCATCATCTACCTAAAGTAAGCTACACTTAATAGTTAACTAATTGTATTCCAAATTGTTTGGTTACAGTGCAAGTGCACATACACCCATGCAAGGGGATGAACTTCTTAAAGAAGAAGCAAGAATCCAGTTTCATATCCAAGTGAATCTGCATAACAAATAGGACATCATTTCAATATTAGTAAAACTAAATCAGCAAACACAACAAAAAAGTGAGTAATCAAGAACAAAATAATTAAGAACAAACCTTGGTAAGATTCAATCCAATAGCATATTGCACCACATATTACTTGACATTCCATCTAATATTTATAATCTTAGTATCATGGGATACATTTAGATCAAATCTGAAACAAGTTTTATTTAAGTTATTATTAGTCCACAATCTAGACTAAACTAAAGCAGAACAATCTATTTATAAACCATATTTCTTACCACATCATTTGTAACAGCAAGTATGAAGAGACGGAATGACTTGAGAGAAGTTATATGTACAACAAGTGCTAGCAACAACAAAGAACTCAGAATTAAAAATATAATAACACACTAAGCAAATATGTAGTTGAAAATGTTTTATTACAAATAATATACCATAACAGGTTTGTTTAAAACATGTTTCCATTCTTGCACAAAGTTTCCAACAAAAGTGGCAAAAAACTGAAAAAGAAAGAATACAAGAGTCATCTAAACAAAGAGCAAAAGAAATAGAATCCAATATCAGATATAACTTGATACAAGAGTAATGAAACACTTACTTTCATTTGAATTCATAATAGCATTCCCCTCACATGAAATTGGATCACATTATGAGTCATTAATGACTCCAAAAAGATAGTGTTTAGATACTGATGCTAGGTGGCATGCCTTACAACAAAAGAGGTAGTCATGTGACTCCAAAAAAGCAAAATGTTCAAAACTGTCAACATAAAGTGTGTTAATACCATAAATAAAAGGAAGACAAATTTGAAAAAGTCAGTAAATTTGATACTTACAACTTCTGTAATCAGTCACAGCCAATATCCATTGGCGCTGATTGGGATGATGGTCCACAACCAGCAGATTCGGATCCCGACGCTCCTCTAGTTTCAGCAGGTGTAGCTGTTTGGGCCCCAACAGTTGAGAGTTTTTGGAACTCTATTTAAAATACAAAAAGAAAGTGTTAAAGAGACTAAGTGATAGGAAACAATAAACTGAATAATATCTAAAACTTAAAATACAAGAATAAAACCTGTGATGACATATTCAGATATCTCGAACTCTTCATTGTGGTCATTGAACTGCACAATAGAGGGCCTAAGCCAGTTTTGAGCACAGATTAATGCTTCAGCCATTTGAGGGTTAAGAGAACATCGGAAGGCATCTAAGACCCTCCCCCCGGTGCTGAATACACTCTCAGAAGCAACTGAGGAAACTGGTGAGGCAAGGATTTCTCTAACCATACCTGAAACTATGGGGTAGCGAGAGGCATTTTGTTTCCACCAAAGAAGAATCTCAAAGTTGTCACCCTCATCAATGCAAGGTTCACTTAGGTATCTCTCTAGCTCGTTTTTCTTATCAATGGAGTCTTTCTCTCTCAAATGCTGTTTAAAGGCATCTGATCTTGCCAATGTGGAAGGAATCTCAACATTTATAGAGTTTTCAGCTTGGGTAGCACCCTCTACAGGACCCTTAGAGGATTGCCCGACTCCATTAAGACTCTCATATTTTGACTTGTACCAGTTATACACTTCAAACAGATTTTTTTTCAAGCTATCAGACAATTGTTTTGCTAAAACAGCTTCATTACTATACATATCCACAAAAGACCATTCTACAAACCTCAACTTGTATCGGGGATCAAATATTACACCAAAATAAAGAAGATGGTTTATGTTAGTAACTTTACCCCAATACTTGTCGTACTTCATTTTCATCTCATACCCCATAGTAGCTAAAATGGTATTTAGATTCATGGATGATTGTTTAAGCTCATAATAAATGTGGGCTAGTTGATGGAATGCATTATGCAAAGTGACTTGTTGTGAAGATGAAAAAACTTTGGTTGCATCATAGAAAATTTTAAGAAACTTCACAAAACAACGCACATTTTCCCAATCAGTGGTACTAGGGGGACCATCATCCCCAAAATACTCAACATAGCTTAAATCTTCCCCTTCAAGCTTGTCAAATGCTGCCTGAAACTTTTCAGCAGTATCTAACATGATGTACGTTGAGTTCCACCTTGTTTTAACATCTAAACACACAGACTTTTTAGATGTAATCCCAGAAAACTCAATACATTCTTTAAACTTGGAAGACCTTTGAAAAGAACTCCTAACAAATCTAACGGCATTCCTTACCCTAGAAATAGATGGTTGAAAGTCAAGCAAACCATCTTTTACAACCAAATTAAGGATATGGGCAGCACACCTCATATGAAAGAAACGCCCATCAAACAACAACCCATTCATATTTTGAACCCTCTTTTTCAAATAAGCTACTCCAACATCATTACTGGATGCATTATCAACAGTAATGGTGGACACATTTCGGATTCCCCACTCCCTTAAAATTTCTTCAATTTTCCTACCTATAGTGTCCCCTTTGCTGTTAGGAACAACTGAAAATGACAATATTCTCTTCTGATGCTTCCAATCACTATCTATGAAATGGGCTGTTAAAGTCATATAATGAAGATTTTGAATTGAAGTCCAGCAGTCAGAAGTTAGGGCCACCCTAGAGCAATCAGATTTGAAAAGAGCTTTCAACCTTCCCTTAAGATCAAGACACATTTGGAAACAATGTCTGGCTACTGTACGCCTAGAAGGGGGTGTAAACTGGGGCTGCAACTGTTTAACTAGGTACTTAAATCCCTCACCTTCTACAACTCTAAAGGGTTGTTCGTCTATTATAACAAAAGCTGCTAAAGCTTTTTTACAAGCTTCAAAGGTAGGTGTTGGCTGACTTGGGTCTCTATTTATATTGTCTGGGTTGTTAGGACAGACCTTTTTATGAGCATTGAGGTTAGTGGTACCATGCTGTTTCGAGTCAGATCTATATTTCTTGTTGCAATAGTTGCAAACAGCTATTGGTTCACTATCCTCATTTACAGTCCTAATAAAATGCTCCCATGCAAAAGATGTGCGACGCTTACCATTAGCATTTGCTTTCCTCTTCTTAGGAAGAGGAGGTTTGGCGCCAATTGCTGCAGTAGCAGCTTCCCCTACTGTTGGGACAACATTGGCGACGTTCTCAGTCCCTTGAATGATAGTCGGTGTTTGACTAGGCTGCTCCATTACTGAAGAATGAAGAAACTAAGTGAATACAGAACAAACTAACTGAAGAATGATAGTTGCCAACAACACTTAAAGAAGTTACAAGTAAACAAACTAAGTGAATACAGAACAAACAAATCACAAGCCTCACGACATTCAGGCCATCAACCAAAAACATGATGCATTTGAAGAAATTAAGTAATTACCATTGCATTTCTCAATATCCTAATAAGTAATTACCAAAAGAGAGAAATCAGAAAAAGTGAACTGATAGAGAAAATGTTCTTAAGTAGCAAACCTTAAACAAACTCACAGTGAAGCATAAAGGGGGATATCAATTGGTAAATCATATCAGCAAAGAGAAGAAGCAAACCTTAAACAAACTCACAGTGACAGCAAAAACCTTTACATTCACTTGATGATGGTAACTGGGAAACTATTTTGCAACTTTTTCTTATGAAAATAAAAATAATGAATGAAAGCATAAATGGAAAATATAGGTGCTGGGTGGGTGAGGTATGCGGCCAAATCTCATTCAGCTTCAGTTTTACACTATATTCTAAATGTAATATAACACAAATTTCTCATATAAATACACATTAACCAGAAAAAAAATACACAAATACACAAATTTCTCATACAAATACACAAATTTCTCATTCAAAATACACATTAAACTGAATATAAACAATAAAATTCTAATAACAGCTACCTGAGTATGCTCCAAAATCCAAATCCAGTCCTGAATTCAAAATGCTTTTTGCTAACTGTAGAATCCAAATATCAAGTAAACAAGTCATTAGAAAATAATGTTAGTAGAAACACTAAATAAAAAAAAAGACACTCAACATAAAACAGATTCACGAATAGTTAACAAATCTTTAGCTAGACCAAATCTTTACCTAACTCAGCCGACACAAAACTAAACATAAGCAAAACAAATAACTAAACAAGCAAGTAATTATCATATCAAACACATTTAATACACAGAAAATCGATGCTTTAAATAAACATATCAAACACATTTCAGAAACCTCATTTTAAACGAAAATGGACAGAACATTCAGCTGATTCTTTAAATAAACAGTAAACCCTAAAATATATTTACCAAATAGTGGATGCTTCAATACGAAACCCTCAGCTGATTCTTGGATAGTCCTTCTTCACAAATAGTTAGATCCAAACCTCAAATCAACAAAAGATAAAAGAAATTAATGTTAGTAAGAAAACATTAAACAAGAAAGAAATATGGTGAAACAGAGGAAACAGAAGACGAAAGCACAAAACACAAAACAGTAAATGGAGGAGCAAAGAACCCTAAAAAAAGCTAGATCAAAACCCTAAAAAGAAGAAAACGAAAGAGATGAAGAAGATGTGCTTTTCTTACTTACCGTAAACGTGGAAACAGAGGAGCGAAGAGTCACGAACGGAGATGGAGGAGCGAAGAACCCTAAAAAGAAGTTAGATCAAAACCCTAAAAAGAAGAAAACGAAACAGATGAAGAAGATGTGATTTTGTTACTTACCGTAAACGTGGAAGCAGAGGAGCAAAGAGTCACGAACGGAGATGGACGATAAACCACGGTGGTACGCTGAATCTCTTCATCTCCGTTCGTGAGGAGTTGGAGGAGCGAAGAAGAAGTGAAGAACCACGGTGATGGAGGACCGAAGAAGAAGTGAAGAACCACAGTGATGGATGAGGGAAGAAGAAGTGAAGAAGGACGGCGATGGAGGGCGAAGAAGAAGCGATGAAGGACGGCGATGGAGGGCGACGGAGCAAGCACGCGAAAAGGAATTAGGTTAGGAATTGTATTTGTGAAATTGTGGAACTGAAATGAGGGTATTCAGTAGTATTGTATGCGTGAATTATTAGGAAATTAGGAAATTTTAATTGGGTATTGTAACAAACGGTCGGGTCTGGTTCTATATGGGTTGGTATTTTCCCATCCAGGCCCAACTCTTTCAAACCATTATAGCCCATATTTGTAACCCGTGAACCCGTTAAACCATTTAAACCCGTAATTCGGTTTCAACAAACGCGGGTGGGTCGGGTTCACGGTCGGTTTGGACATTTTGTCCAGCCCTAGCTGGGGGTATACAGGCAGAGGATTGATGCACTGACCTCGGATGATGTCTGCTGGCGACCGTTTGAGGAGCACTGGGAGGAGGATAGAGCCTTTGAGCAGGTCTCATTATACAGGGGCCACATCAGCTGGGGAGACATCACTGTTCCCTACATGCCCGATAGGTGCCTCAGACAGTTTGGGTACGTGCAGGTCATCCCACGTCACCCTCTTACCGGTCGTCCGAGCCATGCAGACTGCATTTTTCGGATTGCACATTATATGCCTGTGGTGCAGGACGTTTTGCGTGCTACTTATGCTGCTGAGGAGTTGGGTCAGGTTGCTCTGGACTACATACATTGGTATGTGAGAGCATTTATTCCTAGACTCTTACCGGTTGCATCACCACCACCACCACCACCACCACCACCACCACCACCAGCTGCACCACCAGTACAGCCCGATTTGCTAGAGATTGTGGGGGACGAGATTCGGAGGGGGCTTCGGAGCGGAGACATTAGGATGGGTAGTCAGACATACGCCCGCCTCACCCGATTACTGGACATGCTACCCAGGGGGCGTGACTAGGGGGTTTTGTGTGATTGTATGCTTGAACTATTTTCACATTACTTGATTATTAGTATTTCTTGTTTATTATATTTGTGGATAAAAGAAATAATTTCTATTTCATGCGATACAAGATAAAACATAACCAACTACAATAACAATAAAATATAAAAGATACATTTTCCTGAAATAAATGAGCGATAGTGAAAACGATAAAATGACAGCCACTACTGATATCATTGCTTGGACGTCATCGTCGTTCTTGATATCCCTTGTAGAGCAGTGCACACGTCCATCAGTAAAATCCTTTTTCCGAAAAACTATACGAGTTATCTCTCGCTCGTCGCCTTCCACTTGCACCTTACCCAGCAGTTTATCTTTTAGCTGAGCGAATGTTATGTTGTGTTTAAGCCTGCACTGCATTGTGTCACGCCCCTCGAAACAGACACCATCAACTTTGTTGGTGATGATGCCCTTATGATGAATGATAGTGAGGGATGAATCCTGTGAGTATTGTGTTAGGGGCATTTTTTTGTGGAGAAGAAGAAGCTAATAATGAGTTAGGGAGTGAGTAAGAGTGAAATTTGGGAGTGACAAGAACGAGGTTTGGCAATAGGTATTTATAGAATTCGTCGATGATTATCAACCGTTGATATTGTCGGTGCAATCTGCACCGTTGATCAAAGCATATCTACCCCCAATTGCAAAGCGGATCTAACCCCTTTTAGGTAAATCCGATTTCACCAGATCAAAAGCGGATTTACCTAGATCCGATTCAATTTATAAAATTCGCATCGGATTTACTGTTAAGAGGGTAAATCCGCTTCGTAATTTATCAAAGCATATGTATCTACAATACAGGTAGATCCGCTTTGTCAAAGAGACAAAGCGGATCT
Organism: Astragalus membranaceus; assembly: GCA_039519185.1. Taxonomy (NCBI): domain Eukaryota; kingdom Viridiplantae; phylum Streptophyta; class Magnoliopsida; order Fabales; family Fabaceae; genus Astragalus; species Astragalus membranaceus. The sequence goes on along the minus strand of CM076846.1, from coordinate 226,904,906 downwards.
ACCTGTTGTGGGGGTACATCCGCTTTGATAAATTACGAAGCGGACTTACCTTCTGGCAGGGTAAATCTGACTTGTAAAAAAAGTTAAAACATTTAATATTTTTATTTGGTATATATGGATAGAAAATTACAAAAATGTGGGTACAATGGTATATACAATAAATGTCAATGTAAATCGTCGGAATCATGGGTTAAGTCTACAATAGTGGGAGGGAGACGGGGCATCTCCAAAGCGGTAGACTGCCAAAGGGCAAAACGACCGGTATAAGGATCCAACCATGAAGTAGATTCATCTGATCGATTATGAGACCACATCAAAGCAACTGGAGGCAACAGACAGACAGGGGAGATCGAAATATGCATCCAATGGATATCCCTGACGTTCAGAATAGATATGATTTTATACTTGGAAGAAGAATAGCTACCTCTCAGAGGAAGATAAGTAAAATTCATATACAAAGACAATTGAACTAGGGACACATTATACTTAGTAGCTATAAAGTACCCCATCTCAGGCAAACTCAACCACTTATCCTCCTTCTGAAAACCGGGGTATTCAATGGATAACGCTTTTCTAAGCACTGCAAGTCTGTCCATTCCAAACATGTAAGTATAGTTGCTCCCTCTCCTTTGTTTCTTTGATTAAATCTTGCCTAATTATAGGCCAACTATCCTCACCAAGATCGAGACCAACCGCTACTGCTCGGAACCCACAATTACCATCCCTTTCAACATCAATAATTTTTTCCACATACGATTGCACGTGATGAGGAACCGGTGGTAAATTGAATTTAGTCTCACCCTGATGTGTTAATTTTTTAGAAACACTCTGAGATAGCGTTGAACACCGCTGTGATGATTTTATACAAGAAGACCGCTGTGATGAATTTTTAGAAGAAGTTCCAGATTCTTGAGTCAGTTTCATCTTCTCATCCACATGCTCCCACCCAGAAGGATCACGCTTGACATCATATAATTTCTGCCTTTTCTTCTTTGGTGCACCTTTTGTTTTTACTTTAAATGGTGGTGCAACCATTGAAGAAGTGGTAGGGAATGCAAGCTCATTAAGTTGTTTCTTGAAGACGAATCTCTCCTCAAGAGTCATACGATTATATCTCGCCCAAATCATCTCCATTTGGTAAGAAATATCACAGTCAGCCGATTTTTGCTGCGAGAATTTATCATCTATAGAATCCAAACTCAATTTTTTCCAATAGTCGTCTACAACATCCAACGGAATAGGAGTACCGGAGACATGGTACACACCTAGCTCACAAGCACAAGGAAGAAGATGTGTCTTTCTAATAATGCACCCACAGCGGGCTTTGTCATATCCAACCCCAGATGTCGATTTTGAAAACTCTTTAACAATATGATCCAAAACATTTAAAGAGACAAGACCGCGAAGCTTTTTAAACAAAGGAGTATTGGGAGCCACTTCAATACGGTTTACGCTTCTTTGAAAAGACCCGATGATTTTATCAAATTGAAGAGTAAGCATCTCATGCATAGATTTAAAAGACTTAGACAAGTCACCTCCAGAAGTCCTCAAATGTCTCTTCAAAGTCCAATGAGCAGACTCGACTCTTAAATAATAACAATAAACAGTTGTCAAAAAAATGTAAACTACGATAAAAATACTAAACACGTGTCAAAAAAATGTAAACTACAATAAAAATACTAAACACGTGTCAAAAAAATTTAAACTACGATAAAAATACTAAACACGTGTCAACAAAATTTAAACTACGATAAAAATACTAAACACGTGTCAAAAAAATTTAAACTACGATAAAAATACTAAACACGTGGCAAAAAAATTTAAACTACGATAAAAATACCTATTGGTGGTCTGATTCCCGAAGTGTGAGATCTGGTTTGTCCATGCCAAGATAAATCTTTCCTTATGCTTTGTCAACCACGTGTCATGGACATACTTAATAAGAGCAGGCAAATAAACGCAGGAGTCCTCAAAAATCTTCAAGTGAGCTGAGTACTCTGACTCGTCAAGTGAATCAATAATGTTATGCCAAAGAGAGAGGACGTCCTTTTTCCTATCCACGTGCACCAACTCTTTAATCTTCACTTTCACATTTTTAGTCACGTGCCAAGAACATAACAAATTTGTAGCCGAAGGAAATACATCAAGAATACCAGACATAAGATCAAGATCTCTGTCAGTCAACAACACCTGAGGCTGGATCCCGTGCAAGTCAAATAATTCTTTTAGTTGCTGCAATGCCCAAGTAAAATGAATTCCAAGCTCGTGTCAAATATAGGCAAAAGCAACCGAGAAAGTTAACTCCGTTGAAGTGACACCTACAATCTCCAATAGAGGTAGATTGTATTTGTTAGTCTTGTAGGTGGTGTCAAGAATAAGAACCTTTGGAAACAACCGGAATAACTTAATAGAAGTGAGATGCGCCCACATGATGTCACTGACCACATCCGAACCCTCAACTTTTCTGCTCCAACATAAATAATTTTGCGACTCAATCAATCTCAAAAGCTCCTGAATGTCCGTTCTAAGACCCCTCTTAGAAGACCTATAGGCGTAACGCTGCCTATATATTTGAGGAAGAGAAGTGACGTTGTCCGGATAATGGTTCTTCAAAGCAGTACGACAATCTTTCGGGGCAACATTCAGATCAGTGTGCTCATTAACAATAGCTTTCTGCGGCTTAGTTAAACGACCAAAAGCTGTCAACCCAACCGGGGTAGTAAGCAACTCATGTGTGTGAAGACCACACCTAACATTCACACGCCAACCCCCATGACGTATTGTACAAGTAGCTCTCAATGTAAACAGACAGCTTCTTCTCTTAGACCCGAAAACTCTAGAATCATTAGACCACTTCCCTTGCTTCTCGCAACCAAATATAATTTTATCTCTAGAACCCCTTTTACCTCCAGCTTTGTCAGATCTTACGATGATAACCACAACTCCAATACACCTCCCAACCGCGTTAGCCCACTCTTCAACAACCTGGCGTGTAGAGAAAATCTACAAGATAGAAAAAACAGATAAATGTTGCGTACTTAATTAATTAAATATCTACCAAACTTTGATCAAGAAAATTGGTATTAAAAAATATACCCTCTCCGTCCAGAATGCCTCTGTAGTGTCTACCACGAAAGGAACGACCTGCGACTCAAACGTAAATCCGCTTTGTATTTTTTACAAATCGGATATACCCTCATCTAGGTATATCCGATTTATTAAAAGATAAAAGCGGATTTAGGTAAACTCGATTGCGCATCGGATTTAGCTACATCCGATTTATTAATATTTAGCTTTTTGTTCTGAATTAAATGGTCAAATCGGATTTATCTGTCAGTTTGATAGATCCGATTTGACTTATGCGTGTGGATTTAAGTATTTAAAGCTAATCAGATTTACCTTCCATTTAGGTAATTCCGATTTCCAGATTAAGTGGTCCCCCACCAGAGAATCTTCTAAAAGTCAATTTTTTGTAATTTTTGTCAGGGGTATTTTCGGGATTACGATTTTGGGTGGGGGTACATGAGAGCTGATGGGGGTATAAAAAAACCCAAAATAAAAAGTGGAGGTATAAAAAGTAAAAACCCAAACATGAATGAGCCGGCCCAAATGGAAAGAGAAATTCTAGACCAGATCATAGGTTTTGACCAAAAAAAAGAAAGACCAGATCATAGGTCCAAATGTAAGAATCTGAGCCGTTCGTTGGCATGAAGCGACTTCAACAGCAACGGATACGATTTGAAACGGAAGAGCAACTCAAAACTCGAAAATTGCAGCGAGCTAGTGTTAGAAGAGAAGAGAAAGGAGCGCGGGAAGCAGAGTGAGTGAGTACAATGCCGGAACTACCGGAGGTTGAGGCGGCGAGGAGGGCGGTGGAGGATAACTGTGTCGGGAAGAAGATAACTAAGTGCGTCGTTGCCGACGATGCTAAAGTCATCGAAGGTGTCTCTCATTCCGAATTCGAAGCTTCCGTCGTTGGCAAGACCATCATTGCGGCTCGCCGGAAGGGAAAGAACATGTGGCTTCAACTTGATTCTCCTCCTTTTCCTTCCTTCCAATTTGGTACTATTTTTTTCTTTTTTTAAAACCCTAGCTTCCGTTTTCTTCTCTTTCCGAGCTCATTTTGTGCTTCTATCTCTCTCTAAGTTACGGGTTTCTACTTTTAACTGTTTCAGGCATGGCTGGTGCTATATACATTAAAGGCGTTGCAGTAACAAAGTATAAAAGGTGACAATGTGCTATGCTCTGATTATCGGGCATTTTTCAAGTTGGCAATATGACGTTTCTTTTTAATTTTTATTTATATGAAAACGTTAATGCTATATATGTACCACGGTTTCCTTACTAAGATTTACCCTGTATCCTTCTCTTTATTTTAATAGGGTTTTTGATAGGAATTGTGTGGAAATATTGTAATGTTTTTTTATTATGCGTTGAAAGATTGTATTCAATTCACGTCATTTAGTGTGGAGTGATTGTGTGCGTGTAGATTATCAAGCTTTTCTTGGATTGAGCTTTAGTGTGATTTTTCCATTTCTAAGTCATTTTAGGAAATTTGAGGGAAATTTAATGCGTCAGAGTTTGTAGAGCTAACAGACTGTGGGGTGTTTTGCATAGATGCTCACTTTTGTGTGCTGAGCTGAATTCCAGTATATGGGCCTAATTTTTCATTCCTGTATTACATTTGCTGGACCATATATTCCTAGTATCGGGCTGTAAATTTTCTGCGAAATGATAATCCCTTTCTTTTTCATTTTATTTCTGCAAATAGTTGACTGTAGATGGAGAATATCCGCTTGTTGTTGGCATTTTAGATAGTACATGAAACAATATGAAAATGAAAATTTGAGCGTGCAAAAGTTTTTAACTTTGTTAGAAGCACACAGGTGTAACAAAAAAATGATTTGATACAAGCTCTGATGTAAATTTCTGGCAGGAATTAACTTCAGAATGCAAATAAAGTTTTCTCAATAGGGTTAACTTATTATTGTTACCTTCTGTGTACAGTTTTTTAATTGACCTTGAACTAATTTTCCTTGTCACAATGTTTAGAACTGCCTTAACTTTGTATGTTATTTGTTGATATGAATTGACACGAGCCCCTTTACATAAAAATATGCATGTAGGTCTGCTGTAAATGATGAGGAAGAATGGCCCTCCAAATATTCAAAATTTTTCATTCAGGTAACAACTATCACTCCCTTGATAAATGGAATGCTTGAACTCTATCATCCTTTAAACTTGTAACCTCAGAATCTAATGCATCGTAGTCAAACGCGCGCGCTAAAGCGTAAGATCGCACGATCTCACGCGTTTTGCATCCTTCTCCGTGTCAACTCGTGACTGAAATCGCTGGAAGTGGTGGAGCGGTGGGCGCGCCGTGCTTTCGCGTAAAAGCGTGGGATCAGCGCTTCTCTCGCGCGCTACAGAAAGCCAGAAGACAGATGAGAGAACAAGACAGATGAGAGAACTGCTGACCCGGTTGAAACCCATTTGCATTTAATGCTGAAACGTGTGAAATATGCAACCTCCATTCTCCATGCTTGTGCGAACTGCTGCTCCATGAGAGAATAAGACAGATGAGAGAAGAAAGGAGTAGAAATAAGTGGGCAGAGAGATGAGAGAAGAAGGGAGTCGAAATCGAGAGGGAAAGCGGCGCTCTGTCACATTAGGTTAGGCTTCTTTCTAAGATTAGGGTTTTAGTTGATAATGGGCTTGGCCCAATAGCATTAAAGGTGCGGTAAATAAAACAGTAGCCATGCCATAAACTAATATTAAATGTTTGGTACAAATATTAATAATAAAATAACTACAAAATAATTATCTACTTCTTACTAGAATTATATTTATATTTTCTTTTATTAACTAATATTTATATTATCATATTTTATACTATTAATTAATTATATTTCATTGCTTCAAAAAAAAATTATATTTCATATTTTTATATGAAAATATATTTTATTATTTTTGGTGAGATCTTACGATCCATGTTACGATTCCACGATTTACGATCTTGACTTCCCTCTCCGATCTTTAGTGGGATCTCGAGTTTGACAACCATGATCTAATGCTTTAATTTTGATTTGTGGACATATTTATGTGAACTCGTAACTTAAGATCTGAATTCAGTTGGGAGATGTGAGTAGACTAAATTTTAAGAGTTGGGCTAGATTCTATTTATGGATACTATATATTGTTTACAGATAAATTCGTTTGCTTCCATAAAACTTGGTTTTGTGGTGCTTCCAGAAATATTCAGAGCAAGAAAATGCAATGCATTCGGTGGAAGATCTTTAGAGTTTATTAAGTTCCATGACCACTAACCTTATATAGTACACTAGGAATCAGACCACACAATGGAATTTACACCCCTTGCCATGAAGGTGTAGGATAAACTGGTTTCTTAATCCACTAGATTAAGCCAAGTGCTTTTACTCCTTAACACATTAGGGGACTTCAATACATTTTCTTAATTTCACAAGAATATAAATAACATCTTTTGCCATTCAAAACCTTGAGGATCAAATAATGAATATATAGTTGGTGGATGAAGTTCTTCCAATCAACACATGTATTGGAAAGAAAAACTTGTATTTATGGGCAGTGTTGTTGAATATTCGCCATTGCGGAACGGCATGACGGATTTTGTGCCAGACGCCATAGGCCTCAATGCCTATTATATCCCTCAGGCAGCCACACCATGTTTAAATGGTGTTTTTTTGGCCGGCCTCCACAATTCGCATTTGATAACGCTGTTTCTCGCGAGCATTGGCCTTTTAATTTGATTCAGTTTCTCAACTTTTTATTTTAAAATATCTGTGGTGAAGCCAGTGACGGGAAATTTTTGTGTTTTGTTGTGATGTGATTACTCTCATCCTTGTTTCCATATTGTTAAATATTATTTTGGACTGATAGTGCTTAATGAAGATGTTTTATACTGCATGTAATGACTTTCATCTTTGCTTTCATTTTGTCAAATATTTGTGGTTTTCAGATATTATTAAATTATGATCTGCGGTGAAGCATTTGGTTTTCCGAATATCTTCTGTTTGAACTTTTTATGTGCTTTCCTCTCATTTGAGATTTTTTCTTCATTTTATACATAAGAACATAATCAGTATGAAGGTGTACTGGGATAGTGATTTCTCTTTTGATTTTTTTACTTTTCTTGACATGCATAATTAGCCTTGGGATTTGAAGATATGATTCTCCAGTCAGTACTGTCATTTATGTGATCTTCCTATGAGTATTAACGAGATTACATCACATTGGTGCAGCTAGGTGATGGTTTGGAGTTGTCATTCACCGACAAAAGGCGATTTGCTAGAGTTCGTCTGCTGAAAGATGTATAGTGCCTTACCTGCCATTTGACATCCATATCAATAATAAAGTGTTCTGTTAACTGTATATTTTTTCTTGATATAGCCGACATCAGTGCCTCCCATATCGGAGCTTGGTCCTGATGCGCTTTTTGAACCCAAGTCACTCGAGGAGTTTACTGAGTCTTTGCACAAGAAGAAAACCGAAATCAAGGCTTTATTACTAGATCAAGTATTAACTGCTTACCTTATCTTTTCCCGTATCATATTTTACTTGCTTTTTAGTTCATTTGTTTATTATTACAAGATTATCTCTTACAATATATGTACGTTCCTATTCTTTGTTTTTATATTGGTAACGGGCTATAATTATGGGAGAATGTCCTTTTCCCTTGAGAAACCAAATTATGGTGTTCTTTATTCAAAACTTCATGGGTATCGTAACATATACTTAACAATAACATGAGCTTGAGTAAATGACATTATTCTAGGCAAATGGGATGGGAAGTGAGATAAAACAAAGATGGAGAGCTTATTAAGTAAATTTTTGTACTTCTGAAATGAATTATATTTTGATGAATTACTCATGTCATGCTAACTTATTACGAAGGTAAGCCTAGTTTTTCTTTATGGATCGTCCTATTTTATATATATCATCTTTCCCTTGTAGTTTCACAATCCGTAAGAATTCGACATTCCAATTTTGTTACAGTTTACTTTATCCTTGTATGGTATTCATTATAAAAGATATGAAATTTTCAATCTCTGCAGAGCTATATTTCAGGTATTGGAAATTGGGTTGCCGATGAAGTTCTATACCAAGTATGGGCATCCTTCATTTTCTCGATGATTCTGAAACTTTGATTTTCCAATAATGTTTTTAATTGAATATATCAGATTGTAAATGTGGCTTTAGATTTTATATATGACTTACTAAGCTTTAAGTTTTAATATTCATCTGAACTTCATCTTTTTAGCAATATATGACCATATAATGGATAAGGATAAGCAATTATCGCAAACGAATTCAAGAGATGACTGTATTGAATGTAATTTATCGATTTGTAATAAACTAATACCATTTCCTTGGTTTGTTTCCATCTACTAGTTGATGAATATGCTCTTCTCTGGAAATCTGGTTTTCTCTAGTCCTCCGTATAAGTTTCTGATAGATCTTTGACCCTATACTGATGAAACAGATGGAAACTCTTTTCTTGTCATCAAGACTGTGAATGGTCTAAATCTAGTCAGAAGGCGAAATAAAGCATAATTTATGTTTAGAAGAAATATGTTGAAAGGATGGTGCTTATTAGATACTTTTAATCTCTCTCCTTTCTTGTCATCAAGACTGTGAATGGTCTAAATCTAGTCAGAAGGCGAAATAAAGCATAATTTATGTTTAGAAGAAATTTGTTGGAAGGATGGTGCTTATTAGATACTTTTAATCTCTCTCCAAATAGGCCAGGTCTCTTTACAAAGAGAATAGAAGTGAGCCTGTCACATTGAAAAACAGTGGTACTGTGTAAGAATATAAAATGAGGATGGAATGAAAGTTGTGGTTAACTTGTTGTTTTGGTAATGAGAACATCTACCTTTTTGATACAGAATTGAAATTGCTCTAGATGAATTTAAGCTGTTAGCGAGTATTATTAGTTACTAGATTTTTATATTTCAATAGGTGAAACCATTAAAAACAATTTGGAATCAAATAGTCTGTCATTGGACAAGATTCATGATTGAGCATCATGTTTGATTCATGTGGCCGATGCTACTTAATGGGATAAGGTACTAGTGGTTGATGTTTTTGCATTGGTATTTCTAACTACTATTAGGAGTTTCAAATTATTTTGGAACTAACATTTTGCATGATTTAATATCTTCCCTGGCATTTTCTTTAGTCAGTAGTTTATAAATTATCATTCTGGCCTTGCAAATATTAGCATTCCATGATTCATAACTTATTAAATTTCCTTTATTTCTAGGCAAGGATTCATCCACGGCAGATAGCTTCTAGCCTGTCAGGAGAAGACTGCTCAACTTTGCACAAATGCATTAAAGAGGTGGGGGTGTTAATTTCCTTTGAGTAGATTTTAGTTTATTGAACGTCTAGGCTCCATAAAAAATATAGGATAAAACGTGTAGGTTATTCAATTTGCGGTTGAAGTTGATGCGGACTGTAGCCGTTTTCCTGTTGAATGGTTATTTCATTTTCGATGGGGGAAAAAGCCTGGAAAAATAAGTGGTGAGGAATACTTTCTAGTATGTATTAGTTGACAACTAGATTTGTTTTACAGGTCGTTGAAAAAGCAGTTGAAGTTGGAGCAGATAGTAGTCAGTATCCCACTAATTGGATATTTCATTCTCGGGAAAAGAAGCCCGGCAAGGCTTTTGTTGATGGTTTGCTTCCCCACTTCTTGTCAAAACTAAAAATTAAACATTTTTTGGTTCACCGTTCCCCAATTTTTCAAGGTTTTGGGCTGCTTTTGTTAATTTCATGTGTAATATCCCTAAAAATTGTAGTAAATTGAATAACTTGTATTCTTGATTGGTGTAATTATTAATTGTTGAATCTGTGCGGAAATTGAAGTGTTCAGACTCCGGAGGGTATCAATCCTGAGTTTATTTTTGCCATTTCTGATAGGGTGGTAGGTTCAAAGTTCAAAGTTCTTATAAGTTCTATTGTCTTCATATTGTTGGTGTGGGGAGTGTTCGCATTGGTAGTGAAGTTTTAGAACATTCAACTATGGGAGTATTGCGTTAGAGTATGGATGTTAATATTTGGATTGCTTTAAAATTGAAAAATGAAAGCCTCATGCATTCATCATCGAGAACTGCATTTTGAAACTCCGGTTTCTCCTGTTAAGTCAAGCTTTGTTGCTGTTTTTTATTCATATTTTCTCAGAATAAAGTATGCTGATCTTTGGTTTTTGTAAAATAGCAATGCTTTGAAGAGGGTTTCTGGAAGTGGCTGGTGTTCTCGTTTCTATTTTGTCACGACTTGTGTTGTCGGATCACTATCAAGCAAGATATACTTGTCTATAATCAATTTTTGTTCTTTTTATTTACTATTCAGTTTCTTTTCTTATGCCATTCAGTTTATTTTCTTATGCCTACATATTGTACGAGATGCACTCTGCTTCCCGTCCAAGAGTAATGAATGAAAATGCTTTTTTGGTGCTATAACCATACACTTAAACATTTTCATGTGATGGCAGGGAAAAAAATTGACTTCATCAAAGCTGGTGGCAGGGTAGGCCATTCTGAACATTGCCCTTGTTTTTTGTCATCATTTTTCATTTATTTCTGATCTACAAATGTTACTTTGCTCTTAGACAACTGCTTACGTGCCAGAGTTGCAAAAGCTAAATGGAACCCAAGATGTAAAAGCAACTGGTAAGCCTATAAGGCAAACCTCAAAGAAAAAAAGTGTAGATGATGATGATGACGACGACGACGAGAAACCAACAAAGGGGGAAGAGGAGAATTTGGGAAGTCTCAAATCAAAGAAGAGGACAAAGGCTGGAGCTAAAAGTAGGAAACCTTCCAAAAGGAAAAAGTCTGAGGAAAGTGATGACAATGATGGTGATGCCGGTACTGATAACGATGATGACAGTGATCAAGCTCAAAAGAAGAAACCAGGCCGGGAGACTAGTCAGAAACAACCTAGGGGAGAGACAATCAAAGAAAGGAGTTCAAGGCAGTCAAAATAGTAGGGGTTCTAGAAGCAAAGCTAAGTAGTAACTACTCGGCTTCAATCGTTTTTCCAGTGCTGTGTTCGCACAAGAACAACATAAGGACGGTTTGCTGTTTTTATTTTTGTTAATTGGTACACTGTTTGAAGTTGTCTTTATGATCTTGATGGTCGGTTGTGCTTCAACAAGTTATGGCTCCTGTATGATAATTTTATTTCCAGATTCAAACCAGACAAATGCTGGATGCCAAGTTTTTGCAACTAATGTTTACTCGCGGTCTTTTGCACAAGGTGTTTTTTAAGTCCTGACCCAAGATGTAATTTCGTGAACATTTCATTATTAGACGGTTAGTCAGTGCAGGCCAAACTGCTTTAGCATGCTAATATTTTGATCAAATGCATCAGAATGCTCATATCTGAATTGCCAGGAATCTGTATAAGTAGAAATATTTTTAAAGCAACTTTATCATACAGATAAACTTGTTTATTATTGTTGCTTTTATAGTTGTTTATTTCGCTCGTGTTGGAGTCTTAGCAAGGTATTTTATCTGAGTTTGTAAAAGCTAATTTCTTCATAGGCTTGACTGTATAAAGTCATTATGTGAAGTTAATTAGAATTGTTTTCAAAAAGATTTACCTTTCTGGAAAGAGCTTGAAGAAAATGTTTAATTTCAATATCATCTTTAGGGACCCTATGTGGTCATGTTAGTTTTCGTAAATCTTTTTTGTTTGATGTAGTCAATGTCGATAAAACGGTAGAACAGTGCCTTTCTATGACATTGACAACCCAAACTATTGATGCAAAATGACAACCTAAACTAATGTAATTAACCCAGTAAGAAACAACTTAATAGCTCAACATTGCCGCAAAATGACAACCTAAACTAATTTAATTACATTGTTGAACTTCCATTTGCTTTCCCAATTGATTGTCACTTACCAAATCAGTAATTGTTTTCTCACCAAGGTAATCAAAACCGGACCGGACATTGAACCCGAAGAGGTAGCAGGTTAGGGGTTCTTGGGTTCAACCGGTTGAATTGGGGGTTGAACCGGAATTAATTAAATACATTATTTAATATATTTTTTACAATATATAAATGATAAATAACAAAAAAAAATCATAGTATGACATAATAAAATTATAATATTCAACAATCATAGGTAGTTAGATACTAGTATAATATAAATACTCTCGTAGTAATATTAGTGTACACATTTATTTTATCAATTTAATTATAAAAATATCCCATATACCAAAATTCAACTTCATTTATCATTTTTTTTCCAAAATCAACATGATATACCATTTTTTAAGAAAAATAAAAAAAAATCCGGTTTTCTGTCCGGTTCTCGGTTTTTGGCCGGTTTCTGGTCCGGTTCCCGGTTTTTGCCCGGTTTTCCGGTTCAATTCCCGGTTCTTCAGCAATCCGGTTTTGGGGTTCAACTGGACCGGATAGGGGTCCGGTTCCCGGTTCAACAGGTCAAACCGCCCGGTCCGGTCCGGTCCGGTTTTGACAACCTTGCTCTCCACAACGAGCTCGAGGCCACAATGAAGAGAGGGAATATATCTCCTAACAAATGAACTTTGAGACTAGGGCTGGACAACGAGCGGTTACGGACGGTTTCGGCCCAAAACCACCCATCCGAACAAAACCCACGGTTCCCAAACTCAGGCCCAAATCCGCCCAAATTTTCTGTCGGTTTTTTCGGGTTCGGTTATGCGGGTTAGCGGGTGACTCGGTTGGGTAGCGTCGGTTTTGAACTTAAACAAATACAAACCCAGAAATCTTACAACAGAGGAAAGACAGAAAAATGAAGACGTAAGAAGTGAACACAAACAAATACCAGCAATGGGTGTTATACTGGCATTTTCTTTAACTTTTAGAAATTTCTTTGTTGATCCACCGTGAATATGTATTCATCATGAAATGAAAAATATATTCACCGGTGAATCAACAAAAAAATTCATAAAAGTTCAACTCTTAAACATCAGTGTTGTTTTTACTTCAAAATTGATAGAGGGTTTTTGTAGATCTAAAAGAAATGGAGGTTTTAATCTGTTGGATTTTGTGTTTTAAGGTTTAAGGTGGTGTTGAAGATGGTAGTATGAAGAAGAAGAAGAGGAAAAATAGTGAGATGAAGAAAGAATTGGGTGTACTGTGTAGATGATGATGGGAGATGGTAGTATGAACTATGAACTATGATACGAAGAAGAAGAGGAAAAACGGTGAGATGAAGAAAGAATAGGATGCATAAATGCAGTGGGCGTGTAGAAACAACACTGATGTTTCAAAAAAATGCAATAGGCGTGTAGAAAGAATAGGATGCATTATTGCCTACTAGTACTATTCATTATTGCAATGCCGTCAAGATTTACTAAATAATTAATTTATTACTACTTTTCAAAAGCAATGTGCACAAGCAGTCAAGCACACTGCACAAGGCATTGCAGCGTTTGGTGGTAAGCGCGTGAGAGAGAGAGATGGGACAAGGCTCTGCTGCTGCGATTGGACTCTTATCTGCTCCTCTGACCTCTACTAGTGGATGTGAAGTATTGGGTCGGTTTCGGTTCCAAATGGTTTCAATTTTGGGAACCGCACCCGCCCAGTTGGAACCATTAAAAACCGTTTTTTTACACTTTCATACCCGACATCTGCACCGAACCGCCCGTGACAGTAATATGGGGCTCGGTTTTATCGGGTTTCGGGCGGGTCAGACTTTTTGTCCAGACCTACTTGAGACATTAAGATCTATTCATGGCTTCTCGAACCGGTTTGCAAACATGAGGACATTATGAGCAACAAATTCACGAAATGAATTGGGAGTAAATGAGCTTTAACTTCTTCAACAATGGTGAACCCCGACTTTGGTATAAGATGACTGCAAGTTACACATCATATGACCTGCTTGTATACCTAAGCCACACATTAGTCACGTTGGAAAATGATAACTCCACGTAAGCAAGACGTTAGCCACACGGGATTAAACAAACATGGATTGTCTGTCAATATTCAATGGAAAGGAGTAAACTAGTAAAGTTAACTTTGTAAAGTTAACACTAAGGGGTTGGCCTAGTGGAGCATGACAAGATTTGTATGTGGAGGTTCGGTTCAAATTCCTACTAGTCTCATTTGATGAGGTAAATGTAATTACATTTATAAGTACTCAAAGAGTTCGAAAGTCTTCCCTTATGAGCGTCATTCCCTCACTCTAAAATTTATCTTCTAAAAAAAAGTTAATGCACCAAATGAATACAACATTGACAGACTTTGGAATTCAGGTTTGTTTTTTATCTGTTGTCAAGTAAGAGTGGAATTTGACTTCAACTCTAATTTCAATCCCGTTTTCAAATATAATTTACTGTCATATATATATATATATATAGTGAAGATTAAATTTGCGGATGAATCCCCTCTCTCTCTCTAACGCAGGAAAGATGAGAGATATTTTTCTTCTACAGGCCTAAAGTTAACAAAGAAGAAGCTCACAGTGCTGATGATGTTCAGCGTCTCTATATTATCATGCGACCAGAGTCTGGTGAAAGGGCAGTGGAAGAGAAGCAAGAAGAGAGCAATGAAGGTGCAAAGAAAGAGTCAAAAAAAACAATGTGGAGGACATGGCGGCACTCAGGTGAGAATTAATTGTTGTTGTTTTAATCATATATAAAATGGAATAATTAATATGGACAATAGATGCAAGTTGTATTATTATATTACAAGTATATATTAACATGTTAATGTATATATTTTTTTCAACCATATGTATTTATAGGAAGTAAACATTGAAGAGCAACCACTATTTCGTTTTATCGTAATGGGACGAAAAAAGCTACCTGACCCAAGTGAGAAAAGTCGACCTTACTGGGGTTTTGTAGAAATGGTTACCACAAATGCAGAAGATGTGAAGAATGCTCTTAAAGGAGGAACGAACCTCAAGAAGCACTTAACATTGAACGTGAGGGTTCATTCATTATTCAAATAAAGAACCTAGAAAAAGGTGATGATCTCAAAAGCAAACGCAAGGCAGTGTTTCCAGCACACTTGCAAGGGCAACTAGGACATGTGAAATTCAGCCCAGCTGATCCACCTGATTTTCTAAACTATGAAGGATGTGAATTCTTGCTCATATCTGCTTCTGACCATATTGAAGATGAGTTGGGTTTAGAACTCTTGACTGAAGGGGAACAAGATTCATCATGTTCTGATCTCCTCAACACATTTGGAGATGTTGCAGCAACATCTACCACTTCCCTTCTCAAGGGAATTTGGACATGAAATTATATATAATGTGTGTAGGAGTGTAGTATCAGTATAGTCCTGTTGAACTTACACGCATAACCAATGTCAAAAGCTTTTTACTTTATGGTAAAAGATGTTGCTTTCTATGCTATGCATTTACATCCTAGTTAACAGAATGTCTTCACAACAACCCTGCATACACTTTGCGCTCTGCTTACTAGTTTAAGAATGAAATTGAAAATATTGTAATAATGATGTTATGAATACCATGATGCATCAAGGGAGACCATCCCTCAGACCGTTGATGGCTAGTGGAGAAATGAGTGACAAATTTTTGACATTCAGCTTTTCCCAGGAATTATAATGGAATATTCAAGGAAAGGTTATAGAACCATTCTAATGCATGGCAAAGAATGACATAGACTTACGTCTCCTAAATCAGTGCCAAAAAGTTGACAGTCTTAGCAAAAGTTACCATTAGCAATACATCTTAGAAAATTGGTGAGTATATTTTGAAAAACTAAAAAACATATTTTACCTAATTTATTTTGTAAGTTTATTTACACCTGTTAAACACCCGATTTTCATTACACCCGTTGACCCCTCATGCAAGATGATGTTTCAATATTGGTGAGCAAAATAACAAATTCTCATGTACCAAAAACACCAAACCAGGGTAATACACACTACACAAGCTCAATCATCAATGTCTATTTGTATGTAATCAGGTTTTCAGTTGAACCAATTAATACAAAGAGTAAGAGTATGGTCTGCAGCTGAATCACACACAAAATGGAGATCAAGGTTTGAACTCCGATAACCACAAAAAAATTTCGGTCCAAAAATTTATATATTTAATTAATGGTATATTATAAACTAGTCAAAAATCTGAGTTAGTCACAGAAATAAATTGACCTGGATCACAGTTCCAAAATTTCAATACTACCTAAAAACTATAGTCTATAGACTCCAAATGAGGAATCCTATATATCTAATATTCTATTCTATATTCGCAAATCCATTTGAAGCATCCACGGGCAATGATTTGCATTGGAACCAGTCCTTGGTACAAATAAGGGCCTCAAGAGTCGGAGAGTCTAATGAACTTCGGTAGTTATCCATTTTTCTAATGTCTAAATGAAAAACAGAATCTGCAGAGAGAGTTGACACTGGCATAGACAAAATATCAGATGCCATTCTGGACAATGTTGGGTACTTAAACCCGTTTGTCCTCCACCAGCTCAGAATATCAAAATCTTGTACACTGGGCTCTAGTGGCTCTTCCAGATACTCATTCAATTCTGACTTATACTGCTGGTTACCAGTGAAGTCAGAAATATAGAATTCAATATCAGAGAGTCCATCTATAGCATCAAAAAGAGATTCATCAAGTGTCCCCTCTTGAAATTGCTCAGTCTTTATCATAGCCTCATTCCCTCCATCACAAGTTGTTGTTGTTTCGGTAAAAGGAAGCAATTGTATGATACTATATTCCAGGAACAGTTCGTGAAGACTATCCTCAACAGTTCTTATCCATGCCTCAGTATTCTCACCAAATATCTTAGTAAAAGTGGATTCCACGAGTTTCATTTTATATCTCGGATCCATGGCTGCAGCAATTGCTAAGAGGAAGCAGTTTTCATTCCAATACTGATCAAACTTTTCTTGCAAAGGCATCAGAAAACTACGACAGAAAGGATCTTGGCTTGAGGCTACTTGAGTCAGCTCCATCTTAAGTTTAGACATCGCAGGGAAAAATAAGTTGGCAGTTGGGTATGGTTTGATGGTTAAAATTTTAGTAGCATCATACAAACACTTCAAATATGCACATAGTGTTTGCACCTGTTTCCATTCATCCATTGTCAGGGTTGTTCTGTATTCAGGATCATAGGCATCAAAACAAGCAAAGACTTCCTTTAATTCACTGGCAGCAACAAGCATACTGTAAATTGTGTCCCATTTATTCTGGTCATCAATTAAGAGTTCCATCTTACTAGGAACTTGAAGTTGTTGCCTCAGATCTAAAAACATCTCTTCATGAGATTGAGAAGATTTCACATGCATCACACTCTTGCGAACTTTAGCGATAGTTTCTCTCATTGTGCAAAGTGCATCTGAAGCAAGGCAACTAACCACACGGGCATAACAGTTCTGGCTTAATAATTGACCAATGAGGATCACAGGGTTCTTTAGAGAGAGGAGTTCTCTCAATTTTTCCATTAGAGTCTCATTGGAGAAGAATTTATCAAATAGAATAGTGAATAGGCGGCCCTTCAAATTCCAATCATTTACACAGTTCACTATAGTTTGATTTAAGGAACCATCAGAATCAGGAAATGGTACCTTGAAAACATTAAGGATGGGATGATGTAAGTTCCAATCACCATCGATGAAGTGTCCTCGAAGAAAAACATAGGCCAGTGTATCATTTGAAGTCCATATGTCCAAGGTGAGGTTGACTCGTCCAGGAATCCCATCGATAAGTTTCGACAGGTTTTGCTTTTCTCTGAGGTACATGGCAACACAATCCCCTCGGACTGCATTAAAGCTGAGTGGATTGAACTGAGGTTGAAGTGTCCGCGCGAACTTAATGAAACCTTGGTGTTCCACAATATGAAGTGGATAATCATGTAAAATAATCATTTTAGCAATCTTAGTATTGCAATGCTCCTGATCAAATGAGATAAAGTAAGGCTTTGTTCTCTTTCGTTTATTTAGTGGATCAGCATCGGTTTTGGAATGTGGGGTTTGTGGATTTTTCTGACAGAGCAAAATGTGTCTCTTGAGATGGCTGGTTCCAGATTGCTTTGAATCTTTCATATAAGCAAATGACTTTGAGCAACTCTTACAGTAAGCCCTGGCACAACCTGGTCCAGCATTCATCACAGTGAAGTGTTCCCATACCGAAGATTTCTTTATTCTACGCTTATTGGGCTGTGCTTCTGAATCAGGGAACTCCATCAAGGAGAGCAGGTATAACCCTAGAAGGAAAAAGAAACAAAAAGGAGTGAAAGTGTGAAACAACATACTAGTGTAAACAAAAAGTGACTGAACTTGAACCCATGTTATTACTTAAGAGCCGGTTTGAATAAATTTCAACACAAACACTAACATAAAGAAGAAGAAAAAAAATAACTTTACAATGATTATGAGTTTTTTAAACAATAACTTTTTAAGTTTAAATTAGCTTATGCATTTCAATTTTCTAGAAATCCTCTCATTCGACTTTTCTATCAGAACCTACAAATCTATAAAAAAACATATTTTTACAACAGCCATGAACTTGCATTAAATTTTTTTATAGGCGAAGTGGTTAGTAATTGTGTTAGTTGTTAGAGGGGAGGGAGAGCGGGGTTCGAACCTCGTACACCTACTTTTCACCAACAACAATGCCCCTTTCACTTAACCACGTGAGCTACCCTTCTTGGACATAAATTTATAAGAGTCATGATATTTGTTACGAAGGTTTTGATGTACGAATCGTAAGAATGATTATGTGGCTTACTATAAAGTATAAACATTGGCAAGAGAAAAAAACAGCAAACAAGCCACCATCACTCGAGTTCGTACATTTTGTGTCTGTAGATCACTTCTCTTTAGAAAAACATATTTCTACAAGAGCCATAAACTTATATTAAATTTTTTTGATAGGCGAAATGGTTAGTTATTAGTGTGTTAGTGGTTAGAGAGGAACGGGGAGCGCGGTTCGAACCTCGTATACCTACTTTTCAGTTTTCACCACCCGACAATGCCCCTTTCACTTAACCACGCGAGCTACCTTATGGGACATACATTTATATTAATTGAAAAGCTCTTATGAATTAGAAACTAATCCAAACTGGCCTTATTACATATATGCAATTAAAGCCAGGCCAAGAACTAAAATTAAACTTGATACCAATACTAATATTTTTCTTAAAGAAAAATAACAATTGGTGATCTCGTGTTTCAGAGCAATGTGAAAAAATCCAATTGTGTATTACTGCATCAAGAAGATAAGGAAATCGCTATTTTGTTTTATATGTATAGGAATATATGAATGGACCGGTTGTGGTGTAAGCTTTTAGACTCTTACGAAAGAGGGGAAAAAGAAGCGGGAAACAATATAAACCCATTATACGCGAAACCTATGATGATATCCAAGAAAACAAATTCAATCGTTACAGAACGAAGCGTATGATTCAACAGACAAAAGTAGCATTGCATTTGATAATTCTGAACAAGAAACAGAAACAGAGAGAAACATAGGTGTGTGTGTGTGTAACGAATAGAGAGGAAGGAGAAAAACCTTAGGGTATACGGGAGACGAAGGAGGCGGCGGGTGGGAGCGACGGCAACGACGAAACGGTGTACGTTACAAGCGAGCGCTTCTTAGTTCGTAGTAGTATGAGTCCTTGCGGCCGAAGCAAAACCCAGACACACAAAGCCAGTTTTAAGGGTTCCAAATTGCATAAACGTGTATATATATAATTTTTGGTTACAATACCCGTAACTTTTTTTTTTGACAAGACAGACACGTAACATTTTATTAACTTGTTTTGTCAAAAAAAATTGTTGAATATTTTGTGGATTTTTGAAATCTCGAGGGTTTATTGGATTACCGATTTCAAAAGATTTTAAAGATTTTTTTGTGATCAAAAGTTTTTGGGTAATTAATCAAAACTTTTAAATAGTATAAAAAAGTTTAGCGATAATTAAAGTTCTTCGGGTATCTTGGTTGGCGCGAACCCTAGAAGACTTAGCGCGTTGCAGACTTGCAGCCAGTGTTGGATGCATTAAAACCAAGACTATCCTCATGGAAAAGTCATCAATTGTCCATCGGCGAAAGAATATTTTTGATTAATTTAGTTTTGTCCTCATTGGCCATGTATTTCTTTTTCTTTTACAAAGCGCCGAAGAAAGTAATAGGTGAGGTCAACAAAACATATAGGTATTTTTTGTGGGGTGGAAGGGATTATTCTTGTAAGATGGCTTTGGGCGAGCTTGGATGTAGTTTGCTTGCCAAAAAACAATGATGGTTTTGGGTGTCAAACTCTTAAGGTTGCGTCCTTGTGGGGGTGAGCTATTTGCAGTCTCGGATCTAAATTTACACCGGATGGTTAATAGTTCAATAATGTGGCAAAAATGCAACTTGGGAAAGGAAACAAAATAAAGTTTTGGCCAGATTCACGTGAACTCAATGGGGAGGATGGTGAGAGTGTGGAGGAAATGAAGGAGTTGTTGGTGAACAACTAACCAATCAAAGATAAAGAAGACGAGTGGATTTGGTGTCTTGAAACATTGAGTCAATTCAATGTAAAATCATGTTATCTGTGGTTGTTTCGGAATTTTGCAGGTGTTGGCGCAATGGAGGAGGAAGAGGTAGCGCGCATATGTTAAGTTGTGGCTAAGCGATGTGCTGTCAAAAGCGGTTGTGCACGTGTGGAGACTATTGTTGAACAAATTAGCAACGAGAGACACACTATTGAAGCCACATATGATTTCTGCAGCTAGTGATGCTTGTTGCTTTCTCTTTTTTAGGGAAGATGAAACTGCTGGATATCTATTTTGTACTCGCTCCTCTTCACATAAAATGTAGGGTATGATCTTGGCTTGGCTGGGTTGTGTCTATGTACAACACCACCACCGAGTTAGCCACTTTTTACAATTTGGACAACATTTCGAAGGAAAGAAATTAAAGTCGGTGAGGTATTTAATTTGGATTGCAACAGTTTGGTCTCTGTGGCAGATTAGGAATAGAATTATATTTGAAGGTTGTGTAGCGGATTTGAACATGATTGTAATTAACATCAAGTCTTTGTCATGGGGTTGGTTTATAACTAGGAAAAGAATAAATTGTGGATATACTTATTTTGGCCGATGTAATTGCGCAATTCGTCGTTTATTGTCTCTGTTATTTGACTATGCAACGAGTTGGAATAGCCTATGTACCTCCTTAAATAAGATTCTTCATTGTTGATAAGAAATAAAAAAAGCTTGGCCAAAAAAAAGAAATAAAAAAATTATTTCCTTAGTAATATTCAATCAACTCTATCAAGATTTTTTTATGGAGATTAACAAAATTTTGTTGTATTTAAATTTAAATATAAATTTAAATAATATAAAAAATCTTAGTATTTAAATCAACACAACCATGATTTTTAAAAGAGCATAGCAAAATCTTGTGGTATTCCAATGATATTTTTTATAACTTTAAAAAAGTCTCTTGGTTTTCAAAAAAATACAAATTTCAATGTTACTTTTTAGTTATATCACACATCAAACAATCTCATTCAAACCCTTGAGACCTTTCTACTCCTTCACTTCTTGCTTGTTTGGCTTTTCTTTCTCCACACATTCACACATGATTAGAAATTTTATACAGTACCGCCACTATTTGGTACGAACTCTAACCGACAAAATGTTAGAATAACACCAAGCGATTGAGAAAAAGAAGGTCGGAGAGAAAAAAAAACGTCAAATCACCCAACACATGTGTGTCTATGCGATTCGTATTCGTACTAACCATCATTTCTCAATTTTATATTACCTCTTAAAAATGGTGTGCATATCCTCTCCATTACCCCTAAGAAATGATACTCTTCATTTAGTTGCTTCTCCATCTACATTTGACAACAGCTAGAAGGATTCAACATTTGAGATTCAATTTTTAAAATAATTATTTTTTTAAAAAAAATTAGAAATGAAAAACACAAGATAAACCTCACACCAATTTTTTTGAGCCATAAAAACCACGTATCAATTTGCAATTATTTAGTGCACGATAGCGCAATAGAGATATCATATAATACCATCATAATACCATCATGAACCAACTTTTCTACCACAATGTCACACCAAAAAAATATAATACCATCATAATATAATTATTTATAACACTAATTACTAATGTTATAATTTTAACCGCATATAATTTAAAAAAAATGACTTGTCTAGTAAGCATGGATCTAACTACTAATTTTTTAGATGTTTTTATTTAATTAAATACCATCATATGTAATATTTAATGAGTAGATTTGAAAGATTTTTTTTTATTTCTATTTTATTTGAATCGTGATTTTCTTTATGTTATTTATTATTTTTTGATAATTAAAGTTCAATTAATGGGTTCAGGTAGGCCACTTAGGTGCCCAAAAAAAATCGGGTTGGATACTAAAGTTATTGTCCAGGAAGGTATGAGAACTTTTTTTAAACATGTGTATGGAGACGCGTATTATAGTACTTACATACTCAGAAGGTGTCCATTGTCGTTCCTACTACGAGTAGAAATTATAAGAAAACTTAATAAAAAGTTATTAGGTGGTTGGAAAAACTGTCGTGTCATGGTTTCAACTTAGCCCCTTTCTTATGATGGAAGTTAAAAGTTGTCAATGTTCATAGTTTTAGGAACGTGCCACTACCTAATCCTTTGATTGTTATGGAGAGAAGAAGGAGTGTGTCAGAGGAGCTATCTGGGAGTTCCAGGTAGGCTTCAAGAATCAAGAATAAGGGTAGATAGTATGGTGGTCCCATCATTGGTGAGGCCTCTAACTCTTTTAGGGTTGAGAAATGAATGATTGAGTGCAAGTGGGGGTGGACATCATATTGCATGTATCTGCATCAATGCTTTACAAGTTTGTCTGTAATTGTCCGTACTCGAGCATGTACTGTTGTGCGGGGAATACTCTGATCATCATGGATAATTTTTGTAGGTACAACGGGTACGTACCTGGGTATGGGCAATTGCGAACAAACTTGTATGGGCATGAGTGGAATTCTCTGTATTGCAGTAATTAATTAGGGAGTGGAGAAATGTTACTTTGAAGAAGGAGGTTATGAGTTCAAATTCTGCAAAGTAACATTTTCTCTGTCCCATAACTAATGTTTTTTTTGTACCCCTCCCCCTTCTCCACTATACCCCCCAATTAACACAAACGGACAAAAATACCCCTTGGAACACTTTAATAACGAAATATTTCCTCATTTACACATATTTCCGGAAAAAGTAAGTTTTTCACCTTAAACTTTCCGGAAACAAGGGTATTTCCGGAAGGCAAATGTTTTAAACTTTTCGGAAACACCCCATAGAAGGAAATTGACTTCCGAAAACGAGGGTTTGACTGGTCACCAGGCGGGCTGGTCACGCTTCTGAGCGTCAGAGGCGTGTCCGTGAGCACGAGCAGCAGGAGGCTGAGCCTGCTCAGCAGTATCATGAGCCTGAGCCAGCTCAGCAGTATGAGGAGGCTAAGGCAATTCAGCAGTATGAGGAGGCTGAGGCTGCTCAGCAAGTTTTGTTGCACCGTTTTCATGTCCACGTGGTCTCCAGACTACAGTTGGGACAAGTAATATTTTTTAATAATTAATTTATTTATTTACCAATAATTAATTACTTTTATTTAATAGGTTTTAATTTATATTTTTATTTTTATACAGGACCGTGGGAAGGTTAAGGTGGCATCCCATGGTTTGAAGGTATCGAGGTTTCGACCTTAGCAGCACCATCCACATATACACAGATGGCTAGAGCAGGCTCGTCTGTTGGAGCTTGACATCACACCTCTCAACAACATCAACCACGAACTGATATCGTCTTTTGTGGAGAGGTGGCATTCTGAGACCAGCTCATTCCACATGTCGTTTGGGGAGATGACAGTGACGTTGGACGACGCGTCCACGTTGCTCCACTTGTCGATCACCGGCACATTTTTGGAGCATGGGCTGTATTTTACTGAGGCTGATGCCATTGCTGCTGGAGTGCAGTTGTTGGGTATAGACCACGACTCTTGCTGGCAGGAGTGTCGGTTCACTAGGGGACCGAACTTCAGATTTAGTTTTTTGGAGCAGGCATACAGAGCTAACATGGAGGTTGGCTTTCTTGATCATGCCGCACGGTGCTATTTATTACTCTTGTTAGGCTATACCATCTTTGCCGACAAGAGTCACACATATGTGCCCGTCAAGTGGGTCACTCTTATTGCGGATTTTGAGCGTTGTGGCCAATGGGATTGGGGTCCAACTGGTCTGGCCATTCTATACGAGCAGCTCAACGACGTCTGTTTTTGGGAGACATCACAGATTGGCGGATACGCTTCTATCCTACAGGTAATAATTAATTACTTTTTTTTTACCGATAATTAATTACTTTTATTTATATAATTACATATTTATTTATTTATTCATTTTTTTATTTTAGTGTTAGATTTATGAGTACTTCCCCACCGTCGTGGTGCGCAAAGACTTCGGTGTGTCTGAGCATCCACGTTGCAGCAGGTGGGGGAATCAAAAGTGCGACACTGTCAAGCTTATAGATTTTCGGGGGCGGCTGAATGAGTTAGGATGGGAGGAGTTCATATGGAGGCCTTGGGAGGACCACAGAGAGTACACACCATTTTCACAGATTTCTCTTTTCAGAGGTTACCTGCTCTGGGGCTCCATCACCGTGCCATATATGCCAGACAGGGTCCGGTGGCAGCTTGGATACATCCAGCAGATCCCTGGCCCGCCCCTTTTGGTTGGTTCCTCACGTCCATCTACAACAGACATTTTACAGCAGTGATTGTTCTATGCTGGCCCGACGCGGACTTTCAGGAACACTTCTAGAAGGACAGCCGTGGTGGGTCTCTGCGATGACGGTTACCTACCATGGTATTTGGAGGTGTCCATTCCCCGTCTGACTCCGCCTCCGCCTACGCCTCCGCCTCCAGAGGATGATGTACCAGATCAGGAGGCAGCAGCTAAGGATATTGGTCCACTGACCGCGGAGGATAGGATGGAGAGAGCAGCTGCACTTCTCCGGGATGCCATGGTAGACGAGGGCATTCCACCTGCTGTATATGAGAACCTTTCGACTGCTTTAGTGCTTTTGACATTTGACTCCTAGTTGTATATTTTGACGTATTTATTCTCTCGTATGTATTGTTATCGTTTATCGTGATCATAGTTTAGCGAGTTTCGTTATATATCGTTATTTATGGTAATAATTTAACGAGAATGCAAGTCGTTCTCAGAGCAGAAATACGAGAAAACGAAATGAGAAATAAAGGAATGGTGCCCCATATATAGGGGAAGCAGGCCAGGAATTGAAGCGACATGACTCTTCGCTTCCAGCATTAATGACGCCCCTCGAAAATTGAACCACCATCATTACGCACCCCCATTGGGAAACGCAAAATGTCACGACTGTCACCTCGAAAGGCGAAACGTCACATCCATCAAACTCAGAATGCCACGTCATTAAGAGGCAAAAGGGAACCCGTTGATCGGGCATGAATGCAAGTCGCCTTAGCACAGGCGACCATACGAAGGCAAAGTCGCTCCTTTGGGAACAATCGTTCTCAGGCCTGAACCCGTCCCTATGGACGTCTTCGGCCTGGGGGCAACTGTTCTGGACTGGGCTGGAGCCCAACATTGTCACAAGGCCGGCCGCAAGCGGCCCAATTAACGAAGCAGAGAGACATGACCTAGATCCGCAAGATCAACGGCTCAGATCAAGCCGTACGAGATCCGACGGTCGCCCGCAGAACCTCTGGCACTATATATAGAGATCTGACCTCAGCTGACAGGTACGCTTTTCACACACAACGTTACTCTGCTTGAATATTACCCCACTGACTTGGGCGTCAGAGTGTCATCGCAGGTACACCCCGCCGGAGCTCTGAACGCGACGAGCAACTATTCAGCCCGATTTCACCACCACCTTCGTTCAAGTAGCAAGCGACCTCAACGAGTCAGTAACGTGACCAGGCAAAACAAATCAGATTGATCACCCACATTGGGGCACAGATCAGATTTTAACATCTAAACACTTGTCTATTGAATGTATGTATTGTTTGTAGGATATTTGCATTGCAATTTTTGTTACTTTATGTCTTAATTCTGATTCACTTGCATATTTAATCTGTCTCGTGCGTAGCACGTATGGAGACTAGTTACTAATATTTGATAGAATGTCGACATTTTTGGTAGATTTTGGTCGAAAATGGATGGAAAGACTAATTTATCCTTAATTTGAGTTATCCAATATTATTGTTGGACAGTTTTTTTGGAGAACTAAATTGTCACTCGTGACATTTCTGTCAGACTAAATTGCCCTTTGTCGAGATATTTTTGTTAAAATAAAAAAATGAGTTGTTTTTTTTTGTTAAAAAACTAAAAACAAAGAAGGAGCGAAAAAAGTAGTTGGCGAATAGGGGAGAGTGGGAAGTAGAAGAAGAAGAAAGAAAGAAAGAAGAAAGGAAGATGCACCACTACGCGCACGACTTATCATCCTTAATTGACCTCAATTTCAATTACTCTTATAGCGACCCCGATGATGATCACCGGCTTCCACTCGACGACGCCGTTTTGCCCCATCGCCACGACGGAACCTCTCCGCTCCCTTTGGGCATGGATTGGAGTCCTCCTCCTCCTAAATGGGGCGGTCCCAACACTCTTTGGCCTCACAATCCCCGCACTTCTTGGACCTTCTCTGCTACCATTCCTTCTTGGCTTCTCGTTCCCCAATCCACAGCTTCTGATCCAGTTGTTGTATGTTCTCTTTAATTACTACACTTTATTTTTAAATTATTGGGGGTTCTGTTTAAACTTGTTAACTTTGTTAGGTTATAGTTTTACAGGGTTCAAGTTGGAGTACGATCCCCGGAATCAATCACAACTACTCGAATTATATTGCGCAGATTTACTGATTTCTTGAACTTGTTTTCTCAAGTGAGTCTCTTTTCTATGCAAATGAGAATTTCAGTGCTTAGAGCCTATTTTATTTAGATTATTAGTTTCTAGTTTATTTGATTGAACATTCAAGTTAATTTATGATTTCTCATTGGCAAAATATGTCTTTGTAAATATATAGATATTTGTAGACAATTAGATGAGAGTTTATGAGAAAATTGAAATGTAGAAGTAAATTTTAACTTGTAAGTTATTTTTATATTTATTTTTGTCTAAGTGTTTCTTGAGAAGTTTATTCAAACTTATCCCCTTTTTCTTCAGCTTAAAAAAGAATTTCCCATGAAAGATCTGCCTACTCCTCCACCAAAAAAGATATTGAGAATCAAAAGCCAGGCTCTTTTGGAAGAGGTAAATAACCTCTCCATCTTTTGCTGCTTGTCACTATGCAATGCATTACTGCAATAATTGTTTTGTGCTCGTGAGTTTAGCTTGGCAAGTAATGTTTCTTTTCTGATATTTTTTTTAAAAAAAGTTCCAAATGACTTCTATAATTGGTCTCTTACAGCGACAACGCTTGCTAGAGAATTGGATGCAGAAATTGTTATCAGATATTGCTGTATCAAGAAGTGCAACCGCAGCAATATTTCTCGAGTTAGAAGCTGCTGCTAGGTCTTGTATGTTTTCCATATATAACCTTACATGACATTGCGTCATTTTATGTCAGATTTTGAAGTCTTCTTTTGAAAAACAATGGAGAACAGTCCCGCCTGATGTTCCAAGTATATTTAATGTCTTTCTGTTGCTAATTTTTGCAGCATTCCATGATGCGAGTCAGTATAGTTCAGAGGAAAAAACTGCTGGTGGTACTACTCCATCAAATATGATACATGATAATTCACATGGTTTTGGGAAAGCTCAGAGTTCGTCTGCTGTATCCGTTTCTGGTGATGATACCCTTTCTGAGGTTTCTGATCCAGGAACACTGAGACATGGAAAGGATAAATGTTCTGATCATATCGTGGATAATTTATCATCGAAGCATGACTTAATTAATCCAACTGATAGAAGTGATGATCATGCTGCATCCAGCAAAGATTTTATTTATGAGGATAATAGTACAGACAAGGTTACCAACAATTCTCATAATGCTATAGCTGTTCATCTAGATGGAACTAAGTTTGCTCCAGCTACACAAGATTCTAACTTGAATGCTCATGTCAAGAGACTGTCAATGGAAAGCATTGGAAGTGACTTAAATTCTGTAGGGAATACTGAAACAACAAACTCATCTGTGACCACTTTGCTTCGGGATGTTTCCCATCACATTCCTGGAAACCATGAGCCCGCTTTGGCGATTTTCCAATTGGATGAGCGACACAAGTTGGGCAGAATTCTTGATACCCAGAACCAGAGACTGGCCATGGCAAAAACAGATGTTGAGGATCTTATAGCAAGATTAAATCAAGAAATGGCTGCAAGACAATATCTTGTGATGAAGGTATCTAATGTGTAGATTTTTATATATTACAAAATTTCGAAATAGATATTTTTCATTTGTCTCTCGCTTGACTTATTTCAGTAAATGTAGTTGGGAAAAATCCTCATAAGCTGTATGGTGTCTTTTCTTGGAAATATATGGTTTCTCAATTCCTCAAGCCTAAAATCAATGCCAGGATTTAGTTAGTTGTCTGATGTTCATCACAGTGCCATCAAGAACTCGGAAATTGGAATCTAATAGTAGTCTGTAATCTGTACTCTGTACTCTGTATAATACAGAATACAGATACGCATTTGTGGCAGTTACTTAACATAAATTCATCAAAAGCCATTTACCGGCTAGATTATCTTTCATGTTGTTGAAGTTATGAGTTTTAGATAAAATAAGGAGCATAGAAAGAATAAGGATTCTTGAAATATGCAATATAATTGATGATTAGTTGATTCAAGTTTAATACCAAAGACTAAATAAACCCCAATCCCTACTCCCAATTAAATAGGGAAGTAAGGAATCAATTATGATAACTAAGTAATACGGAAACTAATCGTAGGAGATAATCTAAGATACTCTAAGATTAGAAACTGTCTTTACGAGATAAACTACGATAACATCAAGATATTCTAAGATACTCTCTTATATTCAAACACATGTTGGTTCATTGTGGATTAAACTTTAGTCGATACTCAACTATTAGAAAACAAATGAATAGTGTGAACCTGTGAAGTGCTCAGGTCCATATGTTGTTCTTATATTTGAAGTCCATTAAATAAGTTTGTTGTTTAGTGTTTATAAAACTATATCACGCTTTTGATGGACTATATATGTTAGAGTAAACCCCCAAATTAGCTCCCGTAGTTACACCCTTTCTCCTACTTAATCCTATAAGCATATGAAAATAATAAATAGTCTCTAAAGTTTGTCAAATCTGTCTCATTAGTCCTTAAGTTTTTGTGAAATCCATCTCGATTAGTCCTGGTAGTGGAATCCTTATAAAACTTTAGGGACTAATTCGACAGATTTTACAAACTTCAAGGATTACTTGTTATTTTTATATACTTTAGGAACCGAGTAGAAAAGATGGTGAGTTTAGGGACTGAATTGGAGGCCGACTCTTTATGGTATATGAGTAGAACAGAAAAATATTCTATTGTAATATGCAGAATGAGATATCCAAAGTCTTGTCTACAGGATAATTGGTGGTTCAAAATTGGCTTGTTCTAACTTCTAATAATTCTTACTAGTAATTGAACAGAGTCATGCTACTTACGTCAAATAAGCTCAACCTTAAGGGTGGAAAAATGAAAAGAAGTAGTGATATCTCATTGGATTTTTTATGTTCAAATTTTGTATTTCACTTGTAGGTCAAAGATTTGGAAGTTGAACTTGAAACAACACGACTCAACTGCAGAGAAAACATGCAGCAGGCTGTTTTAACCGAAAAGGAAAGATTTACACAAATACAGTGGGATATGGAGGAACTTCGGAGGAAATGCCTGGAGACAGAAGCGAAATTGAAGTTTGAAGAGGTCTGGTTGTGCTTATTAACTTCAATCAACATCTGTTTTCATTCCATTTTGGTGGCCTTTAGTGAAAAGTTATAATGATTTAGGATGAAAGGTTGCTAGCAGAATCAACAAAGGCATCTGTAATTCAGGAGAAGCAAATGTTGCAGCAAGAGCTAGATGTGGCTAGAGAGCAGCTTAAGCATTTGCAGAAACATCATGATGACTTTGAGATGAAATCAAAGACAGAAATGAAGTTGCTAATAAAGGAAATAAAATCCCTTAGAAGTTCTCAGTTAGAACTGAAGCAGCAGCTCAGCGAATTGACGAAGGAAAAGTTAGAAGTGGAGGTATGGTCCTTTCGGGTTCTTGTTTATTGCAAATTTGCAACTAGTACTGAATAGTTTTAGATATTTCTCTAGACCAAGAAAGAATCAGTTTGACTGATTCCATGAGTTTAAGGGAGGAAGAGGGTGAGAAGATGCAATTAATCTATTCTGTCTAGATCCTTCTAGAATCTTATTTACATATCTATGTTATTTTTTCTTCTTATTTATGATTTTTTTTAATGAAAAGTGGTTAGAATCTTTTGTTTTTATGGTATCTTATTCAGAGAATTATCCAGAAGGAAAAGCAAAGAATGCAACTTTCACATATTGCTAATGCAAAGTTGCTGCACGAGTGTGCAATCCTTCAGGAGAGGCTTCGGGAGTGCAGTGTAAATTTTCTTGTTGAAGAGGAAGATAAACTAAATGCCGACACTTCACCATCTGATACTTTGGATTTATTAGCAACATCAGATAATCGGATTGGTCTCTTGCTTGCAGAGGTATGAATAATGATTGCTTCCCCTTAGCCTTCTATTTGGTGTCCCCTTTACTCACAATTTTGGTTAATTGATGTCTCCAAATATGAGAGCAGGCACAGCTCTTAGCACAAGATATAGAAAATTCTGTTGTTGCTGTGGAAGGGAATTTGACTACAGACGATCCAGGGACAACTGACGATGAATTGAGGAAGATGCTGGCAAATATATTTGTAGACAATGCCAGCTTAAGGAAACAAATCAATTCTGTTATGCGTTGTGCTTTAATGGCAAATATCAAATCTGAGGAAGACGGGAGCGAGGAGGAGGAAATCCATTTGCAAAAAACTGTTCTAAGCAAGTTCTTAAAGAGATGACATATTCAATACTACGCATGTAGCCTATATCTGTTACTGAGATATTCTGATGTTTATCTTTATGATTTTGTATCTGTACAGTTCCAGTGCCCGATTAGGATTCTTTATGAACAGCAACACCTGGTTATTTATTTTAACTGATATGAATGGCCGTGGTTATGCAATTGCTGGATATGTTCTTTTGGTCAAATGAACAACAGATTCCCATATATTTTACTCATCAACTGAAATAAGCAAATCTAATCCAGCATTTAAACCTCAGATGATATTTATACAGCTGGAGACATTTAAAACTGTAGTACACTAACCAAATTTAATGTCACTAACCATGATTTCGAAAGAAATTAACCAAGTGTCAAATTTTCTTTGTGCAAATATCATTTCTGTTTAAACCTTGCACCTATTCAATATAGAAAAGGCAATGTTGCTTGTTTTCAGTGTTACTCTGATTAGAAAAATACTAATTTTTAACAAGATTGCTTTGATTGCCATCTAAGACTAAGACTAAAGAAGTAAATATACACCAGAAATATAATTAATTTTACAAAACGAAATTTCTATTGAAGCTGTTGCAGACAGCGAATCCAAAACCGGCTGAACTGCAGCATCACCAACAGAGTCTAGTTCTGAAGTGAGTAGCTGTAATCAGCAATAAACTGATTCCAAGCATTTTTAGAGTTCCACAACTAATATGAATGACTGTGGTTAATGATAAGAAAATAAACACTCACCACAGTTCCAAACGAGTACAAAATTGGAAAAATAGAGCTGACATCATGAACTGAGGTAGTACTGTATACGTAGCTATGTCAATGGCAAATAAATCAGCCGCAAAATTCCTTTCACACTGAAACATATTATCATCATTTCTCAAAATTCAAGGCCTTTTGAAGCATTATGCGCATCTCATACCCTACTAATCATCATAGTCAGGGCTAAACAGAAAAAATATTTATCCCGCATTAAAGAATGATCCTCAAATTGAATATCTTCTGCTCGAATCTCAACATATGCAGCAGAGACAATAAATAAATCACCTTTCTATGTCATGTACGTAAAATTACCACCTGATTCCTATGAAAAAGAAACCAATACAAAGTGTGACTAAGACTTGTTCTGCATGCTATAGACATTCCCAATGACTCCTACAATGCTAACAGTCACAGCCAACACCAACATCAACCACGATAAAATCCATTCTACATGGCTCAAATCCCCCTTATGACCTAATCTTATTGCAACAAGAGATGGAAATATGAAACCCAATGAAACAGCTGTGGTTGCCCCAGTGAACTTAAAAGCTGTCCAAATGTTTGGAACCATGGTACAACCAATATATATGAGGATCAACAGAACCACAGTTAGCCCCAATGATCTCTTCCTACTTTCTGTTAGTGGAGGTGATCCCTCAAACACCAAGGCATCCACTGTTTGGCGCAAGGAGAAATGAATAACAGGGAAGACAAGTATCAAATGGAGAATGTAGCCAACTCGGACAATGTAGTTCAAGGCAGAGCTAAACCGAATTCCGAGATCCTTATCAAAATTAGTCAGGACATCAGACTCTGTATCGTCCCCAAATAATAGGTAACCGGATAACGCGGTTGCAGAATAAACCAGTATGCACAAAACTGTCGTGACCCTTCCTACCCGGTTCATCTTCTGAGGAGACCTCCCTTCAAGCTCATTGTATATCGGCTGCACATTAAAATGGCAGATATATGCATTGGTCATGATAGGAATCACCACAAGCAAATCCAAGATGGCCCTTTTGGAGCTAAAATCAGGAACCATCCTAGGAGTATCAATCTTTCCCTCGACAAGCTTAATAAAAGCAACAATGAAGGTAACAACGACAAACATGATCGCAAGAGCCACAGAGGCAGCTGAAGTTAAGCTCAAGGAATCAATCTTGTCAAGTGAACAAAGTGGTGCAAGAAAAACAATCATGACAGCAAGAATCACAAGCTTCCTCTGATCCCAAACACCATTTCCCAATAACTGATCAAAAACCCCTAAATGATGAACAGAACCAGACATAACATCCCCCATAATTATCAAGTAAACAACCAAAACACCAGCATTATTAATGATAATACATATCTCAGACACAATCCTAGCAGGCCTTCCCATAGCATGTTGAACAACCTCACCATAAGAGGATGCTCTACATAAAACCGAAAAGCGAATCAACAATTCAACACTAATTTCTGACAAAATTCCCATTAGGATAATCAAAACAATCCCTAAAACAACTCCAAGAACTTTCATGGTGGCAGGGAGTGCCATGATCCCTGCCCCAATAACTGTGGTAGTCAAATTGAAAACAGCCCCAGGTATCCCGGAACCATGATTTGGCTTAGGCCCAACAACAAGAGGATAATTATCAATATCAATTTCAAAATCATCATCGTCATCATCATCAACCTTGGATCCCAAATACCCTCCATCTAAAGACAATCTTTGTAAAGAATTTGGGGAATAATCATTTTGAGGTTGCAATTCTAAATATGAGCTAACAGGTATCGAACTATAATTGGTATCATTTTTATGAGACATAATTTGGCAGATCCAAAATAATAGTGTTGGAAACAAAAGAAAAAGAAGAAACTTACAGAGAGATTGAAAGGGAAAAGAATAAATAGATATATTGAGATTGTTTGTTTGCAGAGTGAACCTAGATCTCTGGGTCAATGGATATTAGATTGGACCCTCACCATCTGCCACGCGGTGAAGTAAAGCAGAAACTAAGTATAAGAAACGTTTCATATTTCCATATAAGAAACGCCCAATGGAGTATATCTACGTGTCAACTTTTGTTTGTTGACTAATATTTTAATATCTTTTTTCTCTCTCCATCTCAATCAACAGAAAAACAGGGGAAGAATGAAATGTAAAACCATTAACTCAGATGTTGAAGAAAGAGCGTTGAGGAGGAGGAAGTAGTAAACACGAAAAAAGACTTGACCTGAGATGGTGGTGGCGAAGGTGAGTGAGATGTGAGGGATCTGGAGAGAAGAGGGCGAGATTTGGAAAGTTGAGAGATGAGGAGATCTCTAGATCTGTGCCGAGGGAGGGAAATCACCGTAGATCAAAGATGAGGTGAGGTTGAGGGAGAAAGGTGAGCGGTTGTTGTTCCGAAGAGAGAGAGAGAGAGAGAATAAAATTGGTGATGATAAATTAATCAATTAATGTCTACTAATAAAGTATTGGTTCTGCTAAAAAGATTTAATATAATAAATGAGATTACAATCAAGTCCTTCTGTGTGCACTGAAACAAGTCATTTTAAGCACCAAATTGAGTTTCTGTACAGATAGAATAGTGATCACCGACAATAAAATACCAACATGGGTCGGTCCAAAATGATAAGGGTTTTGCTTTTCCCACACCCCTTCCTACTCTTTCACACCCCTTAACAAATTTTATTCCAAAAATAACCTCGCGTGAGACGCTGCGAGGACGTGTTTTATGACTGTTCGAACGACCTTGTTCGAACAGGTTCGCATGACCTCATGCGAACAGTTTAAAAACGCCCAAAAGGGTGTGAAGTCAAAATTTAACACACTCGAACGATGTCATTCGAACCTATTCGAATGCCCGTGTTCGAACAGGTGAAAATTCGTGAAAAAAAAGAGGTTTGGCCTGGCCTTTTGGTCTTTTCACACCCTTATGGGGTGTGTTTCGAGTAGGAGGGGGTGTGGGAAAAGCAATACCCAAATGATAATTGGACTTAGATCCACCTCAAAGTCTCGAAGTTCAAATTTTGGGTGTGGCAAAAACTCTGTTGGGAGGAGAAAACCACATGGGCCGACAAAGCCGGGTACACCTGGTCAAACATGTTTCCCGGCGTAAATTAGTTATCAGGTGGAAACTACACACCAATGACATACTAACTGGCATTTCATTTTCTAACGTTTAGTGAATGTTACTAGTAACTGAACAGAGACATGCTAATTGGGTCAAACAAGTTCAACCTCAAGAGGTATCTGGTTGTGCTTATTAACTTCAATCAACATCTCTTATCATTCCATTTTGGTGGCCTTTAATGAAAAGTTATAATGATTTAGGATGAAAGGGTGCTAGCTGAATCAGACAAGGCATCCGTAATTCAGGAGAAGCAAATGTTGCAGCAAGAGCTAGATGTGGCTAGAGAACAACTGAAGCACTTTCAGAAACATCATGATGAGTTTGAGGGGAAATCAAAGACAGAAATGAAGCTCTAATAAAGGAGGTAAAATCCCTTAGAAGTTTTTGAAGCAGCAGCTCAGCGAATTAATGAAGGAAAAATTAGAAGTGGAGGTGCGGTCCTTTCTGGTTCTTGTTTGTTGCAACTCGTACTGTATAATTTTAGATATTTCTCTAGACCAAGAAAGAATCAATTTGAATGATTCCATGAGTTTAAGTGAGGAAAAGGGTGAGAAGATGCAATTAATCTATTCTGTCTAGATCCTTCTAGAATCTTAATTACATATATTTTTTCAGACATTTTTTCAAGATTGCTTTGATTGCCATCTAAGACTAAAGAAGTAAATATACACCAGAAAAATAATTAATTTTACAAAACGAGACTTAGCATCCTATTGAAGCTGTTGCAGACAGCAAATCCAACAAAGTCTAGTTCTGAAGTGTGTCATCAGCAATGATCAACGGCTGTTAAGTCCTGCCAAATCAACTAATCACCACCACCACCACCACCAAACATTCCCATCATGTCTTTTGCAGATCCCATCTGCTTCATCAAGTTTTGTAATCCGCCCATGCCACCAATTTGCTTCAGCATATGGGGAGGGAGGACTTTGCTCATGTGCTGCGCATTCATATTTCGAGATAGAGAACTCATGTCACCCTTCTTTGGTATTTTAAGTCCTTTCATACCGTTTATTGACTTTGCAAGGCGTTTGTATTGTTCCAACATCTCCATCACTTCCCTAACTGGACGACCAGCACCTCGAGCTATCCGCATCATCCGTGACTCACTCATGAGCTTTGGGTTTGAACTATCCAACTCTGAAACAAGCAATTAAAGTTCAGCATGTGAAGATCAATTTCAAAAAAGAACATAAATGTATACATAAAGTTGGTTTTTACAACAATCAACTCATGCCTTCGTTTGTCATTGAATCCATCATTGTCATGTAACGCTTAAGTTTTGCCTGGCTTTCTTTTTCACCGCCTTTTGGCATTAATTCAGCACTAAATCCGGGAAGCATAGAAAACACCTACATATGTTAACCGAGAATCAGTCAAATAGATTTAACAACCATTATTAGTTGGTTATATAGAAACAATCAAACAAGCACTTAGTAGTATCTGTAAGGCAGGTCAAATGTAAATGTATCAAGAAATATGAAGTCAATGAAACACCAAAAGGAAAACCTGGCTCATAGGACCCATTTTAAGCATGTTCTGAAATTGCTCATACATCATCCTCCAGGTGAAGGTGAAGTTTCTTTCCGACAGCTTTTGAAGCAGTTCAGGCTGTTGATCTGTGGGAACAACTTCTTGAATTTTGTCCATAAACCCAGACCAGTCACCCATGCCTAGTTCAAAAGCCATTTGATAATGATTAAAAATAAATATTTTTAGGAACCTTTAATCCATCATATGTCCTTGATATATAGTAATGTATTGGGCGAGGGGAAAAAAGAAAATAAAAAGGTGTGCACCTAATAGACGACTAACAAATGGCTTAACATCAAAAACTTCAAACTCATCCATATGTTCACCAGTTCCAATGAATATGATAGGACTCTTTGTTGCTGCAACACTGCACATATAAGATAATAAAACAAATGCACCCAAACCACATAATACATATACAACATGTACACACAAAAATATATACAAACACAAGTTTTCCTCTTAAATGAGCTCTCACTTTTAAGGGACGTCTCAACTATTGATGAGAAGATCAACAGTTCATATATTAACACATCCATAATTTGTTATGCATGCACATCTTAAAAGGCATATATAATACTAATTTTCCAAATCCTTCAAATGTAAATATGGTTTCCATTTCTATATAAGGTAGAATTAAAACCACAAAGATAGTTCAAATTTAGGTAAACTTTTTTTTGCAATACACTTGCATGTATGATTTTGGTTGCTAGACCAGTGTATTATCAGCTGCTGCTAAATTCATTTGTTTATAGTTGCAAAAGTTGATAGTAAGTATAATGGAGATATCCTGGAAGTAAAACTTACGCGCTAAGAGCACCGCCACCCTTTGCATGGCCATCCATTTTGGTAATAATTACAGCTCCAACAGAGACACTCTGCTTAAATGCTTGGGCCTGATCAAAAGCAGCCTGACCAATACTGCTATCCATGACAAATATAACAAGATCTGGTTTCTGAACAATGCAATGAAAATAAATTATCATTTATTAACTTTTGGAAATAGATAACAGTTATCAAATGCATATAAAAAGGAGTACCGTTGCTTCTGAAACTTGGCGCATTTCTTCAAACAGAGCAGCTTCTTGTTTGTGCCGCCCACTAGTATCAACAATAATAAGATCACAATTTTCTTGCTTGAATCTCTCCACACCTTCCACAGCAGTTTTCACAGGATCTGATTCTGTATAGCTGTACAGGAATGGGGGCACATCAACGCAATAACTACGTAATCATTGAAATCATAGACAATGAAATGCAGCTGATATAGAAGATACCATAAGGAAATGATATTAAAATAAGCATATCATAACTCCTCTACAAGAATAAGAAGTGGTTGGGCACGGATGCCCCCTTCATAAAAATAAAGAAAAATGAAAGAAAAAGGCTAAGTTTGCTTTATTTAGTAATATGATTTCCTTTGTCCGTTTTTAGATTCACCCCCTTTCTCCTAAGTTTTCTTAGCATTCTCTAACAAGAAACAACATGAAAGAAGGGAAAATAATATAAAAAGCCGGTAAAATATTTTCAGAAATTTGGGATTCAAACAAGATAATTTGGTGGTAGGATTTGAAGAGAGGTTCTGTTCATCGTTCATTTCCAGTCTAACTAACCTTGTCCTCAATTAACATTTACTTAAAGAAAATAGGTAAACTTAGGACGCAATTACCCACTATAAAGCAGAATTCTTCCTAAAGGAAAGCAAGTTCAATCTCCCGTGACAACTACAGACCATTCTAGAAGAACATCTTCAGATTGCATCTTCAGTGAGAAAAAAGTCAGATCTCTTAGAAGAGTGTTCATCTCATAGCTTCAGAATTAACATAAAGAGTAAAAACTAGGAAGCAGCTAAAACACAAGCCATAAAGAAATATAACAAGGGTTGTGCACCATCAACATTAACAATCATGATTATGTTATCACGGACATTTATCTTTATGGTGCATAACTAACCAGAGAACATTAGTCTACACTCAACAACTTAGTGATAGATACCAGAATTCCTCATCACTCAATAGAACAATTAAAACCGTATATTAATGGTGATAAACGGAAATTACAACCTAAATGATAAACTAGGCAATTCGAGAAGCCTAGGGTCTCCCAGAAGGCTCTATAGAGGCCTAATCTCTCCCAAAGGAATAACTTCCCAAATTCATACTTGCCCCCTCCTAATAACCGAACAATACAATATATAGCAACATATGACAGTTACTGCTTGCCTAGCCAGTAACCTCCCCCATAAGTAACCGCCCCCCCTATTTTTTCTTTCTTACATACATTTATTTAAAATTTTAATATCCTATCAATACCCGCCCCTTAAACATTCACCTTGTCCTCAAGGTGAAGATACCAATGACAAACAATTTATAGTCTTCCACCGAGATCCCATACTTGAAGCATGATGATCGAGCAATGCCAAAAACGAAAAAAAACTACCTCCTAGATCGAATGCCTTATTTTCAGCCATCAACAGTGTATTTGGAGGATCCATTGTCTTGTCTGAACCATCTGTTGTTGAAAGAAAAGTGAGGTTCTCCTTTTGGTCCATTTCTCTTTTTTCCTGTAACACCCCCCCTGTTATTAGTAAGTTGGGGAGGTGTAATTATCAAACATTGGACTTGGCCCAATGTGGTGTCAACAGAGTCCACCTTCATTGCAGAGCATTCAACCTTGCGTTTCTTTTCTTCTCTCTCGCTGTCGCACACGTTCTTTTCCATCTTCTCCTCTACTCCCTTCTCATCACGTGTCTCGTTCGAGAGAGAATAAATCACGTCTCCATCGCAAACGATTTCCACTGTCTCCTCGTCACCACCTAACTCCGCCACGAGAGAGAGACTCCCTTCTCGCAAATCACAATTTGAAACTACCATCTCCTCTGCCGCTTCGCCGTCGTTTCCCTCCTCCGGCGTCGTGACCGTCACCATCACGTTGTCACCACCACGACTCTGCTTCTCTTCTTCAGGATTTGATTCTGAACAAACGTTCTTCTTCCCCTCTTCCCTATCGCGAACCTCCGCCGCAAGAGAGAGAAAACGCGCCTCAGCCAAGGTTTCGCCACCGTCTGTCGCCGTTGCCGTCGAATCTTCCGACGTCAGTGATGGTGGTTCCTGATCATCACTGTTCCCCTCTGATCCCTCTGATTTTGCGATAACACTCAAAGGTACGCCACTAGAACATATGATTCTCTCCTCCTTCTCAGATTCCTCGGTTTCTCTTGCGGTGTCGTTCCTTCTTTGTTCTGAATTTTCTGATTCTCTTGATTTTGATTTTGAAAAGATCTTTTCAAATTTCTCCTCTGTTTCATCACGATCTTCTTTCACGAATGGATTTTGGTTTCTACTCACCATGTTTGATTCAATTCTGTTCCCACTTCTGCAACTCAGAGCGTGATGCCGGCGAGTTCGACGTCTCACAAGTTCTGGATCAAGCATTCTGAGACGTCGCTTGATTTCTTCAAGTTTGGCTTCCATACCATCCATACGCTGCTCTATTCGTTTTACTCTAGTCTCCATTTTCCTTCGCATTGGATCCCTTTGATCACCCGAAATCGAATGCTTTGATACCAATTGATAGATACCAGAATTCCTCATCACTCAATAGAACAATTAAAACCGTATATTAATGGTGATAAACGGAAATTACAACCTAAATGATAAACTAGGCAATTCGAGAAGCCTAGGGTCTCCCAGAAGGCTCTATAGAGGCCTAATCTCTCCCAAAGGAATAACTTCCCAAATTCATACTTGCCCCCTCCTAAAAACTGAACAATACAATATATAGCAACATATGACAGTTACTGCTTGCCTAGCCAGTAACCGCCCCCCCTATTTTTTCTTTTACATACATTTATTTAAAATTTTAATATCCTATCACTTAGTTCAACTAAACTATCTCCACCGGATTCCTCATCAACAATGCAACGGTAATATATTGGGAGCTTATATAAAATATTAACCTACAACAAATGCCGATGAGTACCTTCCATAGAAAGGGATCTTAGCTTTGGTGGCATTTTGCTTCAATTGATCGAAGGCACCAGCTCTAAATGTATCTGCACACACTAAAGCTGGCTTCCAGCCTTTCTTCTGATAAAAATGTGCATATTTTGTACAAGTTGTGGTTTTTCCAGAACCTGAGCTCATTTTTTTAAATAAAAAACAAACATAAGTATCTATCAATGCTGTCCTAAACTCTTTTCACTCTGTAAAAAGAGCAGAACAACTCATAAAAGTTGAGAATTGCTAAATACTTCTCAGTCCTTGTAATTAAACACAAAGAATCAGAACGTGATGCTAATTAACAGGTAACAGACCTTGTAAGCCAACAAACATGACAACACTTGTTTTTCCTCTTTTGGTAACGAAAGATGGCTTTCCAGGATCCAGTATTTTGCAGAGTTCGTTAAACACCGCCTACAAAAAGAAGCTATCATGCACGCGGGAGCAAAATTATAGGTATAGCAGCAAAAATTTTAATTAATTGCAATAAAATATATATGAAAACGAAGAAGAGAGGGTACTTGTTGGATGATTTTGCGTTTGTTGTGACCGGCGGCGAGATCGGAGAGGTTGACGATCTTCTTGATGTTAGTCTGCATGTCGCGGACGAGCTTGAATTGAACATCGGATTGAAGGAGCGCTCGAGTGATTTCATTGAGGCAATCGTTGAGGACTTTCTCATCGATCACCGTCGCATTGCTCATCTGCTGAAGAGCACGCGAAATGCTCCCTCCTAACTGCGCTAGGACCATTTTGCTTCCTTCTACAGATCGATCGCCTTCGCGGATTAGACAACAAGATATGAAGATGAGATGAAGACGAAGATTGACTAGTGAAGCTCAAATTTTAGAAAAATCCAGTCCCAATATTAACGATATTTTTAATTAATCCCCATATTTTCAAAAGTAATTCACTTTATTCTCTCATTTTCGACGATCTCACATTTGGTGATGACTTTTTTACAACTTATCCAAACTGATTGTTCCTATTTTTGTAAGAGTTAAATATGTTTTTGTTACTATAAAATTCGTCATTTTATGTTTAGTTTCTATTAAATTTTAATAGGTATTTTAAATTTTTACAAACTTCCTCAGAAGTTTTAGGCTCTCTTTCACAAAAAAAATAGTAGATAGCAGATAAACTAGCTTATAGCAGATAAGCTGATAGAAGTGTTTGCTAAAATTAGTGGTTGAATTAGATTATAGATATAAAATGACATAAATAGACATTTATAATTAATGTTTAAATATGAGAGAGAATATTCATTTAGTTGGGGATAAATGAGAAATTTAATTAAAGTAGCAAGAGTAAAAAATAAGAGAAAAAATGGAACGCTATAAGCTATAAGCTCAAGCGTTACTTCAAGTAGTATTTCAAAAAAATGCTATAAGCTACTAAAACACGTTATAAGCTACCTATGCGAAACACTTACCAAAGACTCATCAGCTATAAGTTATCCGCTATAAACTAGTAGATTGGCATTGCTAAATAGAGTCTTCGTAAATTTTAATACTGTTATGGATTGGGCCTCGATGGCCAATCCACCAAAAAGACCCAACACCAAATGGTCCAATTCATCCAACGGTGGAGATTGCAGACCTAGATCCAACGACCCTCCTCCTTCCTGGATGCCTATAAATAAGCATTGAATGCTCACATTAATGGTATTCATCTATCACCTACTCTCACTTGTAATTGACTCACTCACTGACTTGAGCGTCGGAGTGTCATTGCAGGTACCACTCCACCTCGGACCGGAGCACCAACTCGGACAACCAAGGACACACGTACCAACTATCTCGGACCGGTCTATTTATCCAAGGTCGGATACATAGCAGGAGATACGGTACCGAACATTGGCGATAGGGCCGGACAATACGCCCGTCTGCTACAGTGTGGTTCAAGCGAATAAATCCCCGGTCCAGAGGAAGGGATGGATGGATGGATGACAGTGACTTGAGCAAGGGCTTTTTCGAAGCTCTCCTCGGCCACGTCCATAGCCAGTTCAGCCACCTCCACCACCTCGCCCTCCAAGGTTTCTGCTTTGGCACGTACCTCTTGAAGCTCCCTTTCCAATTCAGCAACCCGAGGCAAAGAATCAACGCTAGACCCGACCCGGACCTGCCTCGCCTCCACAAGATCGGCCTCGAGTTCCTGAATCCGAGCCCTCAGGGAAGAAATAACCTCGGCAGACTGCCTATCTTACTCTCGAGATCTTGGATTCGAACCTCATGTTCCATGCACAAGTTAAGGGCAGAGTCTGTAACAGCCCAGGTCCACCGCAGCGGCCACCCCGGTCCCACTGTTACCTCACGGTCTTCTCTACCCCTCTTGTAGAGTTTTTGCCTTCCGTGGGAATCGAACCTTGCACCTGAGGCATAAGTGCAAGTTAAACCCCCTTCCCACTACCAATTGAGCGCGCGCTCAATTGGTAGTGGGAAGGGGGTTTAACTTGCACTTATGCCTCAGGTGCAAGGTTTGATTCCCACGGAAGGCAAAAACTCTACAAGAGGGGTAGAGAAGATCGTGAGGTAACAGTGGGACCGGGGTGGCCAATGCGTTGGACCTGGGCTGTTACAGAGTCCCTCTCCTTTTCAAATTTTTCCGCAGCCGCTTTAAGCTCGGACTGATCCCTCTCCATAGCCTCGTATTTCTTTTGCAGCTCCTCTCGGGCTCTTCTTTCGTTGTCCCTCTCCACCAGGGCCCCTGTAATAATAGAAACAAGGAAGTCAACGACAGAGATAACCAAGAAAGAAAGTCAAAAGCGCACCTCGGAACTTGGGGTCACCTTTTGCCTGATTCTCTGCCTCGACCTTCTGAAGCTTTGTCACGTCGGCCAGATGCCGGAATAACCTGAGAGACGCCTCAACCGGGTCGGCCCGGGAATCCTCCAAATGCTTCGGCAGGAAGTCGGCGTCAATAGAAAGGCCGGAAGACCTAGAAGTCCGGTGCTTTCCATGACGCCCCTTTTTTGAATCCCGAGCAGCCGGGGCATGCGAAGTAGAAGCAGGGTCTGCTTGCGTTAGGGGGCGCTCCCTTTTTCGGTGCAAGAGATCCGCAGCCCGATCCTCTGCACCAGCCGACCCTGCCTCCGGGATGATGCTGATCGGGACGGCAGCAACGGGTTTTTCCTTTTGAACCCCGGCTTTCCTTTCTGCAAGAGCCGCCAGGCGGGCGAACTTGTCAGGCCCCATGCTATCTGCAAAATAAGGAAAATAATCAATGTTAGAAGAAACGACAGTCGAAAAACTATTATGGGCGGGGTTATCTACCAAGAAACCTACCAAGAACGGCGACTACTTGAGATTTCGACCCGGCCCCGACCAATCGAGCTACGTCAATCCCAAATTTCTTGGGATCCCGGTAAACAATCAGGTCGGCAAAGTTCGTCAGAATCGCCAATGTGTCTTGATCAACCTGGGATAGCCGCCCTAAGCCGACGGTGTAGGAATGAAGCCTCCGGTTGAAGTGAGAGAGAGACCACCCCAGTTGAAACTTTGTAAACTCCAATGATTTCCCGTCCACGGAATATTGGCCAACGTGCCTCACTGCCTCCTCATTCACGGGCTCCACAAAGAAATACTTATTTTTCCAGTTCTTAAGGGAGTCGGAATAAGGCATGAAAATCTTTACCCCTCTCTTAGCCCGGAAGCTCACATGTTCCCACCGATCTTTGGTTCCGTCTTCATGCCTCCGGTTAACCTCAAAAAGGTGGAAGAAGAGGTCACAGGAGATCGGCCTCTCCACATCAACTCAAAATCCCGGAGGAACGCCCATGAGTTGGGATGTAGTTGAGAAGGAGCAAGGTTCAAGATCTCCAAAGCCTCTTGTTGAAAAGCGGTGAACGGGGGGCTAACGTGCATATCAAGGATCGTCACCCCGTACATAACAAATTTCAGAGCTCTCGGCCAGACGGCCACATGCTGGTCTTCAGCCATTCCCTCCACATTCCAGATCTGATCCTTCCGGGAAAGGCGGTTGACAAAGAAACTCATATCGTCCCCGGTCCTATAAAGGGACGGAATCCCCCTCAACGCCTCCGACACCCAGGAATACTCCCGGGGAACAGTAAGAGGTAGGGACACGGGAACATTGACCGGCCCTACTCCGGCTCGGGGATATTGGTCAGAATCACCTCCTTCATATGCGGGCTCCCCGCAATGCCCAAGACCGTCTTCATTGTTTCGGCTCTCAGCCACCTCCTCCTCACTCTCCTCCGAACTCCAACTAATACTACCTTGATCTTCACGGTCGGGCTCGGCATCAGAATCACCCGAATCAAGGACCACCACCTCTGTGTTATCTTCATCTACCGGCTCGTTGCTGGGAACCCCGGGAGACCGGTCTTCAGCGTGAGTAGGAGCGGAGCCCAAGTCGTCTTGAACCTCGGGAATAGCTGACCCGGGGGG
Source organism: Astragalus membranaceus (assembly GCA_039519185.1). Classification (NCBI taxonomy): domain Eukaryota; kingdom Viridiplantae; phylum Streptophyta; class Magnoliopsida; order Fabales; family Fabaceae; genus Astragalus; species Astragalus membranaceus. The sequence goes on along the minus strand of CM076846.1, from coordinate 226,860,013 downwards.
ATTAGCACGAATTTCCATCGACTCTCCAATTCCGGAAGCCATTGTTTGTGCGAAATGAGGGCGATCTATGTCAGCAACCCGACGGGTTTGTTTCGTCCTCGCCAGATCGGTCCTGCAGAAATGGGGGCTTGACGAGTCAGGTTGATACGTAAACAGTGGGTCCACAACCAAGTCGGAACCCGACCTGACGACCCCCACTCTGTATCTACAAATACGGGTCCGGAGAGGACCCGGTCGTGATCTAAAGTCGGAAACAACAAAGAGAAAAGGAAAACTAACCTTATGAAAATCGAAGCTCGTCGAACACTGGAAGCGGGTCGCGAACAGCAAAGGCGTCACCAGGATACAGCACAACTCCGAAGAAAGAAATAAGCTCCGGAACGACTTTAAGACCGGTAGCAGAGCAATTCGCAGAAAAACAATCCAAGTAAGGGGGATCCCCCCTCCTATTTATAGAACATTAAGAAGGCCACAGATGGGCCTGGGTGTAGGCTACGTTTCCCAAGACTAGCCCCTAGACAGGCGCGTCGTTCCAAGCGCCATCATTACCCCAATCATCCTCGAACGACGCGTCCCATCAATGACGCTACCAGCTGGCACAGTAATCAAGGCACAGCTCTGACCGGATCGCTTCGTTTCCTTCGACTCACCCCGGTCTCTTGACCCTGCCGTAACCGGAATCTCTCAAAGCGGATAGCCTCGAGTCACTCGGCGCGACCTGAGTCCCTCAGATCAGCCCGGTATGTCGTGAAGTACCTCGCCCGAGCTTGGGCCCGACGAAATCTCTAAACGACAAGTCCAGCTCGCCTTAAGGCGACCCGACTTGGGGGCTACTGTTATGGATTGGGCCTCGATGGCCAATCCACCAAAAAGGCCCAACACCAAATGGTCCAATTCATCCAACGGTGGAGATTGCAGACCTAGATCCAACGGCCCTCCTCCTTCCTGGATTCCTATAAATAAGCATTGAATGCTCACATTAATGGTATTCATCTATCACCTACTCTCACTTGTAATTGACTCACTCACTGACTTGAGCGTCGGAGTGTCATTGCAGGTACCACTCCACCTCGGACCGGAGCACCAACTCGGACAACCAAGGACACACGTACCAACTATCTCGGACCGGTCTATTTATTCAAGGTCGGATACATAGCAGGAGATACGGTACCGAACAAATACCATTTAGAAGTGTTATAAAAAAAACTTTAGAGATTAAAACTGATTGATAAGAAATTTTTGAGTAACTAAAGGGATTTAATAGAAAACTTAAAAGGTCCAAGTTTTATAGGTAACAAAATCATTTTTAACCAATCTCAAAAAAAAAAAATCATTTTTAACCCATTTTCGTAATTATTTATATCTCGTAGATTTTTGTTTATGTTCCGGTTTGTGGTTGTCAATAGATATGGCAGTTTCGGCATCATGGATAGTTGGACTTGGAGGTAGTTGCAAGTTTATGAGTCTCCGGAGGAGTGTTAATCCAGCACCAAACACGCCCTCAGTGCCAATTCGCTTCACTACAGCTACAAAGGGATGGTCTAGTGTTGTTCCTCGGGCTCTAGATCCCAAAACATCATCACCATCATCATCAGCTCAAGTAAAATCTAACCCCCTTTCTTTTACTATTGCTTCAATTTTCTTCTCCGGCTATTATACTCATACTGCTACTTATTTTCCTTTGAATGGTGTGAAATAGAAGGAGGATTTAGTTTATGTTGCGAAGTTAACGGTGGGTTCTTTTGTGGGTGCGGGAGTAATCAAGTATGGCAGCGCTCTTTTCCCAGAGATAACAACTCCCAACCTTGTTCTGGCTCTTGCCTTCATTTTCACTCCTGTGCTTGTTGCTGTGCTCCTTTTGATCAAGGAAGGTCTTCGCCAAAAACAATAGATTAGTGTAATATCATTTGTTTGTCTGTTTTGCTACATCCGTATGATTTCAAAGAAATAATCAAGTATCAATATCTTATAGGCTAAATAGCACTTTTAGTCCTTTATGTTTGCTCTAGATTTCACTTTGATTCTTTATATTTTTTTTGGTCCGTTTTGGTCCCTCATGTTTTATTTTTGTTTCACTTTGGTCCCTGACGTTAGTTTTTGTTAACGGACGCCACGCTGACAGTTAACTGCTGATGTGGCATCTCAAACTCTTTAAATGATGTGGCAAAAATAAATTATTTAATAGGAAGTGAAATTACACATCAGCATTAATATATTTTAATTGATTATGTATTTTGCTTATATATTTTAATATATTTTAATTGATTATATATTTTAATTGATTATTTAATAGGAAGTCAAATGTGATTATGTATTTTGCTTCTCGCTGCGCCACCAGACTAACAATTGATGAAAACAAGCTCAGATTCCGTATGAGCAAATTATGCACCGGTGTATCTAAGCAACAAAGTCAATCACGAGAAATGAAAGCAAACCTTGTGTAATTTGATTGACAAACGGAGTACTATACAAATATAATTAAGAAGAATCTTGAGGCCAAGGTCAAGTCAACTCCGAAGGATTATTTCACAACTAAATAAATGATATGGGTTCACCTCACAGTAAAAAGAAAAAAAAGAAACAAAGCAAGCAGCTACGCAAATAACGGATGACCTGAATTTGTAGAATTAGCATTTGGAAGAACGATCAAATTAACTAAAATGTCACCCAAACTTAAACACAAGTATAAATTATAATTTTCAGGTGATTCACTGAAATGGAGCTTAGACTTCCAATTAGATATACACTCTTTCTCTAGTGTAACCTGCTCATTGAGTACAAGAGATTCTCCAACAAGTTATTCTGTATAAACTGTCTCGAGCCAAAATTTACACGTAAACAAATGAAAGAATACGCAAGACTTGTTTTTTCTTTTCATTTTGCTGCGTAGCTAGCAATTTTCAGTTAAAGCATTTGAAGAAAAGGTCTGCATAGTCCCTTCCCTTGCAGCAGCTGTTTGAATCATCACAACTCTAGTCCCAATTCGATAAACTACAACCTGGCGACTCTTGACCACCTAATAATTCCATTGTTCTAGAGATTATCTTTAAACCACTTTAGAGCTCCTTTTGCCACAGACCTGCGAGTTTCAGTAGTGGTAAGTATAAATCAGCTCAAAACATGCACACAAAAATTACAAGAGTTTCATGTACCGGAAACTTTCAACCTAGTAGTAGGGATAGAACATACAAAGTGGCAACTTATCCTATAAAATGACAATAAGCGATTGGCATGAGACATCTAAAACAAATATATTAATTTGCGCAATAAACCAGCCCCGTTCAACAATTCTTTGCCAGCTCAAACAATGATAAAAAGCACCTATACAGTTGCTACATCTCAGGTAAATGGGAAAGAGATTATTGTACTAAGAACCGGTTCTTATTTAGAAAATAGCATTAGAATAAGAACAAAACCTATCTCCATGAGTCCCTTTGGTTAATTTTAAGCTGATATTTAAAAAAAGAGTCATGCTCTGTATAATTTTGTGATTTAGCTCAGCTAAACTTTCCAAATTATGAAAACAGAATGCCCTCTCTACACATTGATTAAAATAAATGAATAAATTAAAAAGAAACAAAATACAAGAAAATTATTACCCAGCGAAATCCTTTAATTTACTCAATATGTCATCTTGGTCTTCTGATTTTTCTGGTTTTTCGGTGACTGGTGTTGCTGCTGAACTTTCAGCCCTTTGAGCTGCGGGACTTTCCTTACTTCCTGCTGCAGAAGTTAAACAACATGGTTCAATATTCAACTATCTAGTCTATTCATTTCATTGAAAGATTTCCCTGTTGCAACTGGTAAATATGCTTAAAAAACCTAATCATGTACACCACACTTTAGGAGAGATTCAGAAAGATTCAAGACGTCAAATGAACTGTTCCTATGAATTGCAGGATAGAGAGAAAAACAGCAGAAATAGATATAATAAAGAAGCCACCTACTGGAAGATTGAGTCCCAGGACGGTATCTTGGACGACTGCTTGGGTCACCTAGAGAACCAAGTTCTTCGAGCAACTCACGCTCCTTTGAACTGAAATGCAGAGCAGAGGCAATTCATATCAAATTGCTGACATGGACCAAAAAACAACAGATAAGACGGAGCAACAAATGAACAGAATAAAAATTTATAAATGACTTGTTACCTAATTCGTTTCGGAATTGTAACTTTAACTGTAAATAAGTGGTCGCCACGTATTGACGGTTTGTTTAGTTTTGGCACACCTTTCCTTGCAAGGACAAGGACATCTCCAGGTTGGGTACCGCTGGGTATTTGTAGTTCAGAAGTGCCTTCAACTGTCTTAACCTGTTATAAGTGCCAAAACATTCAATATGTTGATGGAAATGCCTTATGCCCCAAAGTAACGCCCAAATAACAAAAAACTAATAAAATTAATTATATATTCAACAAATACAAAATGTTAACATTCAACCAAACAAAACACAAAATGTCATAGTAAAGTATAAAAAAGGTCAAACGTACTTGCAAAAAAAGGGCAGACTATTTTCAGTCATAAATCTCATCAGCCAAAAATGTTTGCAGAAAAAATCAGTTGGAGACATCAGTTCTGACTTTTATACATGAGATGCCTAGCAAGGCAACAAAAATGCTAGTAGGTAGTGTTAGAATATAAGAAAATAGCATATAATATCATGATATTATGTTAGAGTATCATAGTCAGATTGGTTTCTTATTATGTTAAGAGTCCCACATCGGATGTGATATGGCCTGAGAAAGAGTTTATAAGTGGGAGGCATCCCTCACCTTACAAGTCGGTTTTGTGGGGTTGAGTTAGGCCTAAACCACATTCAACATGGTATCAAAGCAGGTTCTCATCTTCTGACCTCGTCTCTGTGCCTCACCACCGCTGCCGGCGGCGGCATTAGCCGTCGGCAGCACCTCCTTTCTCACTTTTCAATTTATTTCCTTTTCACTACTACAATCACTTTTATAGTTTTCCTATTTTCTGCTTCCCTCCACCGTGTTCATTATTCCGGCGTGTTTTCCGGAAAACCGTGTTTCAACTCCGGTTTGCCCTCTTCCGCTGCCGTGTCTCTTTCCGGCACTCCGTGAGGTTGTTTCCGTCGCTGTCCCGCCGTATCTCACACTTCCGGCGACTTTTCCGGCCAACCAACCCCACCATAAGGTTCGACTCCTCAAAACCGGCCAACCATTGAAACCGCGTCCCAAGAACCACCGCCATGCGCTCTCACGCGCAACTTCTCCGTCCAGTAGAAAACCCCAGCAGCCACCGTCGCCGCCGCGCGTGGCGGCACGTCCGCCGTCTTCTCCGGTCGAGCTTCCATCACCTGGGTCGGATTTTCCTGCTGGTTCCGGATCTATGGTTATTTATTGAGTTTGGTCCCTGGTTATATGTGGTACAATACAAACTGCCCTTTCTCTCTCTTGGTTTAGACATTTTTCTGGTAGATATTGCTTGTTTAGGTACTGTTGAACAGTGTTTATACTGTTCTTGGTCTGTCTCTAATTTGTTTCAGTGCTCTTGGTCTGTTTCGGGTTTGTTTCAGTGTTCTTGGTCTGTTTCTAGTCTGATTTAGTCAAGATATATCAATTCTTGGCCCTCTGTTTCTGCATTTATGTCACATCAACTGCTCAATCATTGTGTATCGCTTTCGGATTTGGTTTCACACATCTTTTTGTTTCAGGTTGTTCATTGGTTCCAGTTTTTTGTTTGTCATCTGTCCAAGTCACTCTTATCTAATGTGCTTTTTGCCTTGTCAATCTCTAATGGCAAGCTCTCTAGTTAACAATCCGAGCACACTATAGATAGTCTTTGGTAGTCCCGCTGTCCAAGTTGAGTCATCGGCACCAATCACATATGAAATGTTTCAGTTTGGTTTGGAGTTGTTACACCTTCAGTTAGGACTTCAGCTGCTGTAAGCGCTGGTCCAATATTGTTTTTGGTTTGGATCTAAGTTGTGACATTCTCCTATTTGAGTTTCAGCAGTGAGTGCTGTCTCAATATTATTTAAGTTGGTTTCAAAGATGTGACACTTCCTGTGTAGGTTTTAGTTGCCAATGTGAGCACTTGCTTAATATCTTCTTTGTTTTGAAGTTGTGGCATCTTCAAGTTTGGACTTCAGCTGCCAGAGTGAACACCGGTCCAGTTTGGTTTAGTTTGATGTGGTGACACCTTCCGATTATGCTCTCAGCTGTCATGTACCGCTGGCCCAATACTGTTGCAGTTTGGTTTTTCTTCAAGGGCATATTTTGTAACAAGCTAAAAGCTTAATAAGCTTTAGCTTGAGGGGGAGTGTTAGAATATAAGAAAATAGCATATAATATCATGATATTATGTTAGAGTATCATAGTCAGATTGGTTTCTTATTATGTTAAGAGTCCCACATCGGATGTGATATGGCTTGAGAAAGAGTTTATAAGTGGGAGGCATCCCTCACCTTACAAGTCGGTTTTGTGGGTTGAGTTAGGCCTAAACCACATTCTAAGAGGTAGCACAGCAAAGCATTGTTCAACTAATTACCTTCAAGAACCAACATAAGGTAGTGTTGGATTCCAAAGTAAAATCCCAAAGATCAAGGGATTAGATTAATCCTGATATAATGGGGTAATGATTTAGAGAATATTGTTTCCTTTTTTGTTTTGAGTAGTGATCTGATTATTAGCCCAAGTTCAGGAATTTCTTACTTTTTCAGTGACTATTTTCCAGCCTGACAGCTCACGCTTCTGTGTATGTGTGTAATAGTTTAAGAAGAATGACAGGAAGAAAGTAATTGTGCATGTTGATATAGTCATTACTGGTGTAAACACCCAAGTAACTGAGAGAGTCAAAGGTTATCTTCAGGCAGAATTTCAGGTAAGTGACCTTGGACACTTAAAGTACTCTTTTGGTATGGAAATTGCAAGGAGCAAGAAAGACATTTACATTTCCCAAATGTAACCTTGATCTGCTGAAAGAGATGGGCAAAGTGGGGTGCCAGGATGCTGAAATGCCTCTGGACAGAAATTAGAAACGTAACATTGATGAAGAAGATCCTCCTATGGAGAGGAATCCTACCAGAAAAAAGATGTACCTACCTCTCACTAGACCTGACATTACGTAGAGTGTAAGAATAGTGAGTCCGTCCGTCATTACCTAAAAAGTCAGGTTCTTCATTAGAAGCTGTAAGTCAGGTTCTTCATTACCTAAAAAGGATCCCCAGTAAGGTACAACCATTACAGAAACTTAGCGATCAGGGAATTGAGTGCTACATTTACACATATTTAACTGGGTATTGCACAAAAGCGGGGGGGGGGGGGGGGGGGTGGTGGTGTGGTGTTCTGACTTGGAGAAGTAAGAAACAAACTGTTGTTGCAATGGTGTTGAAGCAGAATCTAGGACAACTGTGCAAGGTTTCTGCGAACTTAATTGTATGTGTAGGTTATGGCACATCCTATTATTTTACTTTAATATAGGCTGATGTGTTTACAAAGGCTTTACTAAAGTCAGAATTTGACTCAAATATTTGCAAGCTAGGAATGATTACCTCTATCATGAGCTTGAGGGTGAATGTTGGATTATGTTGTAAAATCACAAGGATCGAGTGATTACATTAGTACCCAAATAATGGGGTTATTAGCTGTGATGTGTAATTATTAGGAGAATAATTGTTTCCTTTGATATTAAAAGTTTAAGAATTTATTCCTTTCTCAATTACTATTTTCCAGCTTCACAGCTATCCTTTCTGTGTGTATGTTGTAATATATTATGATAAATAAAATATATATATTAGAGTCATTCCGGAAAACCTCCATTTTAAGAGTTATATAAACTCCTCCACATCACTCCATTGTGCTATGGTTTCCATCCAGAGAAGGAAGGAGCATAGTTATCATTCTGTTGCCATCATATGGGCCAATATAGCATATTTATTGCACAATAACTTCACTAAGGCCAACAAAGCAAACTACAGGGATAATGTTTTTGCTTGAAACCAGAGCAAAACAAAACCTTAATGAAAATTAAGAGGACTAAACACTCAAGCTTCAAGCATAAATACTATTACTGGTTAAATTAATCTACCTTCACTACAGCCCCCAGTATAGCATCTAGATAACTGATCGATATAGTTGAGCGGAGATTGATGTCGTCTCTCTGAATCCCTGGGATCTCTTCCACGTCAAGATACACATAAAGATCTCCTGGAGGTCCCCTGCTATGACAAGAAGATCAATAGCAGCTTCTAAATCATGCAATTGATCAGTCATATAGTTTGGATTCACATAAAAATAAACCATTTTTAATAAAAGCAAACAATTATTATGCCCTCTGTTGGGAGGAACATGAGAAGATACAATATCACTTCCTAGTATAGATAAAATAATTAACAAAGACTGTATGAAAACTATTCTCATCTAAATGTCATTGACCTTTTTTCAAAATTTTCAAGTTGACAAGTTGATACATATTTAAGTCCAACTCCTTTTCCCATGATTCCAAAGAGGGTATAATCTAACTTGAAGAGCAAAACAAAGAGAAAGGTCAACAACATCATAAGCACTGAAATCAAATTTGATTTCTCTTAATTGGATATATTAGAAGCATAATTTATGACTGGCATGTTGCTCTCTGTACAAAAGCTATTTATATTTCGGGTAGGCCTCAGTTGCCATACTTTGATAAGACATTTGTTCCTGGATAGCTGGAGGACTAGCCTCAGCACAGGATTTTTCATGGACTCTGATGAAGTCTCCTTTGTAAAGATGTTGGGGGGTTAGAATTCTCTTTTATAAATATGGCTTTGCTTTGCTTATATCTGTTTGTTTACATTAAAGAAGGTGGATAGATAGTAATCCTCCTTTTATTTTGTAATATTCTTCCTTCAGTTTAGAAGTATTTCTTCGCTCATCAAAGTGTGAGAAAAACTTACTGTCTGACAGAAATATATATCATGTGGTATAAATACAATAAAAGCAACACCCATACAATTTACATTATAACTTCTATCCAGTAATTGCCAAAGACTATCACAATGATAAATAAATATAAACATGGCATACCCTCTTGGTCCAGCATCACCCTCCCCAGTAACTCTTAAAATACTGCCTGAGCTAACTCCAGGAGGAACTTTAACTTTAATATTTTTCTTAACCCGTATGCGTCCTTCACCACTGCATTTACGACAATATTCAGATATGGTTTCACCATCACCTCCACATGTTGGACATACCGAAACCTAATGTTGAAAAGAGATTAGATAGTACTTTCAAGCAGAGCAAAATCACAAGGTTTTTATCTTAAGTAACCAGACATTATTAAAAGTAAAACTGAGGATTTAGAAACTGATATTTCATTTGAATGTAATATATTGTAAAATGATTACAAGTGATGCTCTTATATAGAGAGCATTGGATTGATCTCAGCCACAAGATACAATTATGTTATGAAGCAGATCCTAAATCAGTTAATCAGTAACTAACTGATTAACTGTTACAGAAACAGAATTAACAAACTGACTGTAAACAGAATTAACAGACTGGCTGTAACAGAAACAGTTATATGCAGAATGCATTTCTATGTTATATCTAATATTCCCCCCACAAGCTCAGCAGTACCTAGTACTCTGAGCTTGTCTCTGAACCTATAGAATAATTGCTTGCTGAGAGGTTTGGTTAGAATATCAGCTACTTGTAGTTGTGCAGGAATGTAGGAGACTGTGAGGGACTTGTTCAACACTTTCTCTCTAACAAAAAATATATTCAGCTCCATATGCTTAGTTCTATTGTGGAGAATGGGGTTGTGACTCAAAGCCACTGTGCTTTGATTGTCACAGTATATTACTGGGGCAGGGACAGTCACTCTTAGCTCTTGTAGGAGGGATTGTAACCATAGAACTTCAGAGGCAGCAAGTGCAAGGCTTCTGTACTCAGCTTCGGCACTTGATTTGGCCACCAAGGTCTGCTTTCTAGACAACCATGACACAGGGTTAGGTCCAAAATAGATGCATGCTCCAGATGTTGATCTTCTGTCGTCTATGTCAAATGCCCAGTCAGCATCACAGAATGCATTTATGCAGAGAGGAGTGCCCTGTGTTGCTGGTTGAAGTGTCAGTCCATGAACAAGGAATAAGATGATATCATCAACATAAACAAGGAATAAGATGCAGCAGCCTCTGTTGTTGAAAATTAGCAAGGAGGGATCACACTTTGATTGTTGAAAGCCAAATGAAATTAATGTTTTTGTTAAGCTCTCATACCAAGCTCTTGGAGCTTGCTTCAAACCATAGATAGCCTTGTTGAGTTTACATACTAGAGATGAATCACCTTGAACAAATCCTTGAGGTTGATGCATGTAGACCTCCTCTTGTAAGACCCCATTTAGGAATGCGTTGTTCACATCTAGTTGAATTAGAGGCCATTTGTGAGTAAGAGCAATGGTGAGAACTGTTCTTACAGTGATAGACTTCACCACCGGAGAGAATGTGTCAGTGTAATCTTGACCATATCTTTGGAGGAATCCCTTTGCAACCAAACGTGCTTTGTACTTGTTAATAGTTCCATCCGGGTTCTCCTTTAACCTAAATATCCATTTGCAACCAATTGCCTTTTTAGATGGTGGTAGAGGCACCAAATCCCATGTCTTGTTGTCTTGAAGAGCCTTATACTCTTGTTGCATAGCTGCTGTCCGGTGAGTGGAAGAGAGAGCTTGTTGCACTATGGTTGGTTCAGTGACAGTGAGATTAATGGTGGGGTAAAGAGGAGCTTTGAGATGGCTAGTTTTGGATCTTGTTTGCATATGATGAGTGTTGTGAGGAGGAGAGGGGTTTGAGGAATTTGGGGAATCAGGATCTATAGTAGAGGAAGCTGTAGAGAGAAGGGAAGGTGAGGGAGATGGTGGTACACTTGCTGTTGGTGAATGGTTGTGAGATGGAGTTGAAGTTGTGATGTTGTTTGGTGAGATATGTGTAGGAGATGGTGGAATAGTATGTGTAGCGGTTGGTATGACACCTAGAACAGCTGCTGTAGTGGTTGTTTTGGTAGTGGGATTGTTGGATTGTTTGATATGTTGGTGAGGGAAATGCTTCTCATTGAATAGCACATCCTTGGAGATAAATATTCTGCCACTCATGTCAAGACACTTGTAACCTTTGTGAGCTGTTGAATAACCTAAGAAGGTACATTCTTTTGATCTGTATTGAAACTTAGGATTGTTGTAAGGGGTTAGCAAAGGATAACATGCACAACCAAATGCTTTAAGAAATGTATAATCAGGTTGTTTATTGAACAAAATTTTGAGTGGAATATTATGAGTATGAGATGCAGGCAACCTATTGATGATGTACACAGATGTATGGAATGCATGGTCCCAAAAGTAGTAAGGAAGAGAGAAGTGAGAGAGTAAAGACAGGCCCATTTCAACAATGTGTCTATGCTTTCTCTCCACAACTCCATTTTGATGATGTGTGTGAGGACATATGACTCTGTGTATGATGCCTAGTTGGTTAAGGTAGTCTGTGAAGGGTCTAAATTCACCACCCCAATCCGATTGGATTGACTTTATTTTTGCATTGAGTTGTAACTCTGCAAAAGCCTTAAATTGTTTGAAAACTATGAGGGTATCTGACTTAGCATGCAAGAAATAAATCCATGTATATTTGCTATATATAGCATCAATGAAAGAAACATAGTATTTGTAGCCCATGAAAGATTGCATGGGGACAGGACCCCATAGATCACAGTAAATAAGTTCAAGAGGAGTACTGTAAGTAGTTTGAGATAAAGAGGAGGGCAATCTATGAGATTTGCCAAGACAACAGGCTACAATAAATTCAGTTTTATTTCTATTAAGAGTGGACATATTACATGATTTGAGGACTGAATTCAAAGTGTCTAGATTGGTATGTCCTAGTCTATTATGCCATAGGAAATAATAGTCACTAGGACTAGATACAACAGTGTTTACAGTAGGAAAACTAGAAGGTGTAGATGACAGAGTTCTTGAATGAATGGGATAGAGTCCTGCAGAGTCCAATTTCCCTTAAAGCATAATTTGGTCATTGACCTGTGATTTCATCACATAATGAAATGGGTGAAATTGTAGATAGGCATTATTATCATATGCAAATTTAGAGACACTAATGAGATTTTTGTTAATGCTAGGCACGTGAAGAACATTGTTTAAATGCAATGTGTGTTGTGGGTGTGTGGGAGAGATAAATGCATAGTTAGAAATAGCTTTTACAGGCAGACCTTGACCGTTACCGAGGAAAAGGTTTTCAAGATGTGATGGAGGAGGAGCAAAGCCTGGTGGAGGAGGCAAGAAAGTGACATGTTGAGTGGCTGCCGTATCCAAATTGTTGTTCAAGGTGGGATGAATAGCATATCCAGCAGTGTAGTTGGCCTGTGCAGCTTGTTGAGGCCATTGATTTGCACCTTTAGGCCACTGATTGGCATTAGGGGCAGCATTCCTCACATATTGATATGGATTTCCATTGATGGATGGTTGAACAGCACCATAGGCAGCGTTAAATCGGTGGCAGTAAGATGCCTCATGCCCAGTTTTGTGACAGACTTGACATTGCACTCTGCCACGTCCACCACGATTTCCACGGCCATTTCGACCACCACGGCCACGCCATGGGTTGTTTCCTTTGTACGCATTGTTCTGTGATAGAGAATTGTCAGAATTAGGGTTTCCCGCAGTGTAATTTGCCTGAGGCGCAACTGGGTTCTCTGTCGCAAAATTAGGGTTTGACAAATTGGGGTTTTTTGAAATTGGCTGCGATTAGGAGAGATTGAGGGACGAGGCTTCTTCAGTGATCCTCGCCTTGCCCAGTCGCTGCTCATGAGCCAGGAGAAGCGCCCTAATTTCCTCTAAATCGAACCATTCAATCTTTGAGTTTATTAGGGTTACGAGGGCTTCGAATTCGTTTGGTAAACCTTCAAGAATCACGTCAAGTTGATCTTGAAGGGTTACGGATTCACCAATCGACAGTAATGAGTCTGAAATGTGCTTGATTTTCGCAAGAAATTCTGAGATTGTTGATGAGCCCTTTTTGGTCGTGCGCAGTTGAGTTCGCAACTGCCTTGCCTGCGCCTTGGTTTTCGATTGGAAGGATTGGTGTATGTTCTCCCACAATTGGAATGTGTGCTTGCATCCAATCACAGATGGTAAGATTGCTGGTGACAAGGATGATTGTAGCCATGCGAGTACGAGCTGATCCTGCAGTTCCCAGTTGATGTAGGCAGGATTTTCCACGTTTGCAAGACGATCTTCTTCACTTGCGTATTGAGGAGGGATTTCGGGGGACACACAGTACCTGTGCAATCTGTGTGCTCTTAGAACTGGTTCAATTTGTTGAAGCCACACTAGATAGTTTGTCTCATCTAGTTTCACAGAAATTTTGTAACTGAAGGTAGAGAGAGGAGTAATTGTGGATGTAGGTGCCACCAAATTTGGTGGTGTTCTTGGTGTCTGTGGGTGAGACGCCATTGAAGATGGCTGAGAAAAGGAGAAAGATGGGATCTTGAGAGCGGAAGAAAGATAGGATCTTGATCCACACTTGTGGAATTCAAGCTCTGGATACCATATTAAAAGTAAAACTGAGGATTTAGAAACTGATATTTCATTTGAATGTAATATATTGTAAAATGATTACAAGTGATGCTCTTATATAGAGAGCATTGGATTGATCTCAGCCACAAGATACAATTATGTTATGAAGCAGATCCTAAATCAGTTAATCAGTAACTAACTGATTAACTGTTACAGAAACAGAATTAACAAACTGACTGTAAACAGAATTAACAGACTGACTGTAACAGAAACAGTTATATGCAGAATGCATTTCTATGTTATATCTAATAGACATTCACGAAGGGCGGGCCAAGATTGGGCCCTTGCCTCCAATAAACCTATAAGGCGAGTTAAGTCTGAGCCTAGTCTCGGTAAACTGTCTGCTAGGCCGGGTTGTTGATCAACCCAACGAAACGTATCGAAGCGACCACATGAGTGAGTCGCCCTCACCCTTGAGCGAGTTCAATCTGGACCGAGATCCGGAAAACTGCTCATGGTGGGCAAACTGAATCGATAAGGCCGCGAAACGGCCGCACCAATAAGGCGAGCTCGCAAAGCCAAAAACTAGAAAACGAGATCAACACACTTAAGATATCATTTTATCTTATGTTCTGCACGGTATGCAGCGCAATTCATAACAAATCAACCTAATCAGTGTAAGCCAATTTCTCAATAAAAATTTCCAGACTGAAAAAAGGAATAATATGCAGACAACTACAAGTACTTTTCATGTTGTTGAAATCCCACATCGACATGAGATATGGCCTAAGCAATCCTTATTAGGTGTGGGCAGTCCTTACCTTAAAAGCATGTTTTGTGAGGTTGGGTTAGGCCCATAGACCAAATTCAATATGGTATCAGAGCCTATTCTAAATCTGTTATTAGCCCAAGATCTTTATTATTCTACCCATTTATCCACGCTCCAGATGTCTAGTTCTGAGTGTGAGGGAGTGTGTTGAGATCCCTATTATTCGACCCGCATCAGTCCACACTTTATATGTCTAGTCCTGAGCGTGAAGGGAGTGTTGAAGTCCCACATCGACTAGAGATATGGCCTAAGTAATCCTTATAAGGCTTTAGCAATCCTCACCTTACAAGCCGGTTTTGTGGGGATGAGTTAGGCCCATAGCCCATATTTAATACATGTGATTGAACTCAAATGTTAGAGAATTTTGTTTAAACCAAATCAATAGTATCAGTATTAAAGAGAATGATTCATCAAAATAAATTCATTGGTAAGTTTACTGTAGTCCATTTTTTTCTTTTTACTTTTGGGTTGGGGTCATCAGGGGAATAGGTTACAGGTCTGTGGTTTACTTGTCTCTGCCACAGTCATTTCATACATACAGCAACTGGGACTCTTTTGCAGGAACTACAAGAAGGGAAATCAATTACAATCACAGAAATACACCACAAGTGCGGGTCTTCACATCAAAAGGAAAATCTCAAAGTTCCAGTTTGAGTACCAATTATGAAGAGATTTCATGTCTTGCTTTTCACGTCACCAAGTATATAAAATCAAGAAAAAATAATATCCAGACCCATTAGGCGAATGACTCAAATTACCTGTGAGAACAACCCAAAGGGTGTTTGTTCAGTCCTCATCACCTGACCCCTCCCACCACAAGTTGAACATACTCTCATCTTGGAGCCTAACTTTGCACCAGTACCAGTACAGACTTCACATGTTTCTAAATGAAGAAGCTCAAACTCTTTCTCTGTTCCAAAAATTGCTTCAGAAAATTGCAAGGAGAAATCATACCTGTTGACATTTGAATCAAAAGTTTCTCAATTTACAGAAAACTCTAGCTAAAAGTTTAGAATCTGTAACGTTTTTCATATGAATTATGGTGTTGCTTTGTGGGTCTGTTCCTTGCATCTTAAGGGAAAGCGTCAGAGTAAAATTGTGTTAACACACTATGAGTGTTATTGGGCTAAGCTTATACTATTTGTACTACTCTGGTATTTGAACGTATTTGATCAAGATTAATTAATTGATTAATAATATAAGGGCCTACATCAATAATGATATGTATAGAAAATTCAAAAACATTCTGGGTAATTATTAAATTATTTTATTTTTTTCTCTATTTTCCATTTCCTGTTGAAGTTCTCTACTGGCAACAACAACCAAGCCTTATTCAACTTGGTGAGAATGAGATTAGATACATGGATCAAACAAGATCCCCTGAAATCTATCAAACACTAAATTTCAAAAAATGAATTTTGAATAAGGTATTTTTTAGACAATTATTTTAAGTAGCTAAATATAATAATCAATCACCTGACATAAGTGGCCAGAAGAAAAATAGCCAACTATCCACATCATATATAACTCACCGGATGTCTTCACCCTTGGTAACGGTACTACGACGCCGTGTTCCAAATCCAGTTGGATCCATGCCAGCAAACCCACCCATACTTGGCCCGAAAAATGTCTCAAATAAATCAAATGGATTCGTCTGCAAGCAAAATATTATTAAATATAAATCTACCTAGGAGAAGCACCAAACGAAGGGTAGATAGAGTAAAAGAAGACTTCAATTGGCATGCATTTCAATCTTTACCCAAAACAAAAAGGCAATGTATGTGCAATGGAGCCATCATAATATCAACTTGTAATTCTACTGCAAGCAAGTTTTCTTATCATCACTTAAAATATGTATTGCTCCCTAACATTACATTACATACTCAACAAACAAACAAACAACAGGTTCATATCGAATACCGTATAGCCACTTGATGCTCCTCCCACTGCACTCTTAACTCCTGCCTCGCCATATTGATCATACAAAGCCCTCTTTTTGTCATCTGATAGTACCTGACAGTGTCGTAATTCAGAATATAAAAGCTAGAATCATAAATATAATTTAAAATAATTGTATATTTTATGATACAATTACAAGATGGGTTCGTGACTTTGTTCCGGAAAGAGAAAAAAAAAGATGAGTCTTTTAAACATTTCCACAAACCCAATTCAGTGTAACAAGTTGAGAAAACATCATATAACTCTTAAATGATGTTGAGTCTATTAAAGAAAAGCATATTAAAAAAATATTAAAAGAAAAAATTCAAGCTACTTTTGCTTATTTATGCTTTAGAACATGACATCTGCTGTTTTGATATGTTGTTTTGTTTGTTTAAATTGATGTATTTTAGAGCACTAGCCTATTATTTAGCCCACTTTCATAGGACAGAGTCAAAGATGTTTTCATATTGTCTGACATATTCTGCTACAAAATGACAAAACATGGCTGAAAACATTTTAAAAGCAGGCATTCTTTACAAATAAGAAAACCTTCGGATCAAGCCAGAGGCAGATGAAGCACTACTGATCCCATTTAAACTTCAATCGAGTTAACTACTGACTAAAGCCTCTGTCCCTCTAGTGTAATTTTTCCACTACACTGAAAAAGAAAAGAAAAATTGCACACACACTTTGGGAGTTGGGACCCTAAATCAAATACCCATTCATATACTAAAGGCTAAATATCACTTTTGGTCTTTTATCTTTGCTCTAGGTTTCACTTTGGTCTTTTATCTTTTTTTTGGTCCGTTTTGGTCCTTTATCTTTCATTTTCGTTTCATTTTGGTCCCTGCCATTAGTTTTTTCTAACGGACGCCACGCTGGCAGTTAATTGCTGACGTGGCGTCCATTTTCATTAAATGACGTGGCAAAATTAATATTATTTAATTCCAATTAAATTGAAAATCAGAATTGAAATTAACAAAAACTAAAAACATCAAAATAAATAAATAAAAAGGGGAAACAGATCTGGAAACAATCAACAACATTCCAGAATTTTTAAAAACAATCAACAACATCTTCGTAGCCTCACACTCAACAACATTCCAAAACATTCAACATTAAACATCTTCAAACCCAGAATTTTAAAAACAATCAACAACATTCAACAACAGAAAACACAATCTAAATAAGACTAAAAACATTCAACATCATCTCCACTAATTGAATCTAGTGATTTAGGAAACTGTATTGTTTGATCTTGGATGGGTTTTGATCGCAAGAAAGAGATCTAAAGAAGCCCTAAATCAATTTCGTAAAACAACGAGTTTCTGGGTTTTCGCCATTGATGCAGATCTGAGTTGCAGTTTCAATTTAGTTTCAGTTTGGTCCTCTACGTTTTCTTTTAGTTTCAGTTTGGTCCCCTATGTCTTTTTTTAGTTTTATTTTGGTCCCCAGAATCGCAATAACTAGAAAAAAATGGGTTTCGATTTCTAGGTTTATTGTTGTTGTTGTTGGAATAAGAACAAAATGGGTTTCTTCTAGGCTCTCAAAAAAAAGAACTTGTTGTTGTGATGAAATGAAAGTGTTCTTGTGATGAAATGAACTTGTTGTTGGAAGAAGAAGGTGTTCTTGTGTTGAAGATGCTGGGTTTAAGTTTCTGGGTTGTTATGTTTCTGGGTTGTTGTTGAAGAATTATGGGTTGTTGTTGAAGAATTGTTGTTGTTGAAGATGAAGTTTATGTTTTGTTTTTTTAAAAATTCAAAAACGAAATTGCTTATTTATAAAATGTTAGCCAATTAAATAATACATGTTTTGCCACGTCATTTAATGAGTTTAAGACGTCACGTCAGCAGTTAACTGCCAGCGTGGCGTCCGTTAGAAAAAACTAACGGCAGGGACCAAAATGAAACGAAAATGAAAGATAAAGAACCAAAACGGACCAAAAAAAAGATAAAAAACCAAAGTGAAACCTAGAGCAAAGATAAATGACCAAAACTGATATTTAGCCTATACTAAATCAAAAACTCAGTGGAATGATTTTTAAAGTGATATTAAACATGCCTAGTTATCCAGTGAAGAAAGCCTACATTATATTAATAACAGTGAACAATCAGTGGTGTACTTTCCATGCATACCTCATAGGCAGCACTAATCTCTTTGAACTTATCAGTTGCCCCAGGCTCCTTGTTCACATCGGGATGGTACTGCAGAGAAAACAAATAAACACGAAAATCATGCCAAGTACGAATGTTTGAACTCTTAACAGTTCAAGTCCCAAAACAGCCACAAAATCCTAACAATTTCAATTGAAATCCCAAACGATTTCAAAATGCGGGAGAGTGTAATTTTTCTTTACAATTTATTCCTACCAGAGAGTATTAAAATTAAGATTGAAACAAAAATAAAAAAATAAATCGTGAATGAAAATTGGATACCTGACGAGCTAACCTTCGATAAGCGGCTTTGATTTCCTTGCCTGTGGCGGATTTTGGAATTCCGAGAGTTGAATAATAGTCAGAAGAAGAAGCGAGGACAGTGTGAAAGCGTCTTCGTCTGCCAGAGAACTTCGAATTTGAGTTTGAGTTTGAGAAATTAGAAGAAGAAAATGGAGAAGAAGGAGAATGAATCGAAAGGAAGTTATTGTTATGGGAGCGGAGGTGGATCCCACCGCAGAAGCAAGAATGAGTGGAAGGGGGTGGGAGAAGAGAGAGGGATATAACGGCCATTGAAATTGAAACTGAATGTGTAAGAATTGTGAAGAAGAGAAAAAATGCGTGATTAACTAAGACGAGAGGAAGAGCAGGGAAGGGAAGTGTCGTTTATGTTCATGATGATGATTTTTACGCACTATTATTCCGCTTGTATTGTGGGAACAAAAAAAGCGTGCTTAATGAAAAAGGCTGGCTTTTATGTATGGGTGCTACTGCTAGCTGTACTGGAATCGGCACAAACCGGGAAGGAAGAGACTTCGTGGGACCCTACAGCCACAGGATAAGTTGTGGCAGCAACGACGCCTTCTTTCTTACATTGCCCTTGTGCAAGATTGGTAATTTTTTTGGTAATTTTAAGTTTAACAGAATACATACCTGTAGTAAATAAACAAAACAAAATATTTGTGCATTTAAAAGAATACATACTAGTAATTTTTTTGATAGAGGCGTAATTGTCCTTTTTTTTCTTCCAGAGACCTAATTATCCTCTTTTTTGAATAGCATAACAATTTCACTGAACCAATATTATTGTCTCAAGGATTTTGTTAGGCTGTATTAAAAAAAAGAACGATTTTAGTGATTGTGAATAATATTGGTTCAATGAAATTGTTATGCTATTCAAAAAATCAATCAATTTAAATTCTAAAAAACAATTGAACCCATTAGTCATTACTTACATTTGTACTTAGTCCCCCATATGCTCGTCTTGTATCCTTCATCCGCAAGTTCAATAACTACAATTGGTCTCTCTCATTCGTCCACACTCTACGAGAAGGAAATCATGTTACTGATTGGTTGGCCAAGCACGGAGCTTCCTCGAGTCCTACTCAGTTCTTATGGTGCCATTGCCCTGCTGATTTATCTATGATCCTTTTAGCTGACGCTATGGGAATGTTTTATAGTAGAGAGTAGTTTGTTTTGTTGCCTTTATTTTCTTATTGATCAAAAAAACTATTTTTTTTTTGATAAACCACTGTAATTAGAGTCTGTGCTTCTTTAATAGCATTCCAAAATACTCTATAAACTACTAATCCTCGTTCAATATTTGGAACGGAGAATTAACTTTTGGCATTCATACAACCTCCAAACAAGAGTGTCTGCCATCTTTTTTTTTTTGGTCTAGTGGTCTTTGCAAAGAACCCCTGGTCTAGGGGTCTTTGAAAGACCCCTTACGGTGTCCAAGGCCCTGAATAATTCGGATAGAGTGCATTAACCGCTTGCACCCAAGTCTGGAGTTAGAGTGTCTGCCATCTAGACTCAAACTTGTTCTATAACTTACGGAGTCGGGTGCTTACCACTCCACCAATTCTTGAAAAAACTGAATTAATTTAGAATCCAGAGTATTAATCTTTGGAATATACAAAACTAAATGGAAGTCCTAAAATAAAGTTATTTATTATGCATGATTGAATAGCTTATTTCAGAGTTTAGAAAGCTTCTGACAATAAATATGAACTAATTAAGTGTTAACTACAATAAGCGCTTATGTTCATGGTCAAGGATGTCACTACATCAATTGTAGACAATGAAAATTAAGATTTGCATTTATTTAATAGCCACTGCCATACTGATAATCTAAAATAGTCGAGACTTAATAAGAGCAAAAAAACAATTTGTAGTATTGTGACAACAACAAACTGATCTTGAACATTCTCAGTAATTACAGTACACTTAACCCCCGACCAAGACGATCCAGTGAGGAATATAATAAATAATTAAATTAACTGACAAGTAATTATTATAACATGAATTCTATTCAAGGTTGATAAGATAGATTCACCCCTGAATTAGGAATAGCTACCATTCCTTGGCCTACAGGAGCTACACAAACTGTAATAATAAACAATACATATTTTCTTTGGGAGAAAAAACACCAGATATAATTAATTAACCGGATGCAGCTATATAACTGCCTTAATTTACTTCTACTCAGTGATTGTATTAGAAGGCATCAGGAGGGAAACGCCCAGGAAAAGGGTTGTACTTTTGTGCCTGATTCAGATGCATTCGCAAAGCATAGTTATTAACCTGTCAAGATAGCCAAAGATACAGCACTCATCAGCATATGCAAACAGGTTTTTGAAATAAAAAATATTTATTTTGGGGGAAGGGGTGTTAATCCTAGACTTATCCACCAATTTTTTCCCAGTAATCCTTTCGTCAGAACCAGATCAAAACATTTTAGTAGAGTGCATCACCAATTCAATCCATAAAATTGTAGGGGGTTAAGCACTTTGATCATTGAAATTAACGAAATGCCAAAATGATCTCTAAAATTAAAAATTCTCGAACACATTAGTCCATCGGGAACAATAAGGTTAATGCACTTTTCGTCCTCCAAGCTTTTCAGTTTTGCGAAAATGATCCCCTTTTTTTGGCAATTTAAGTACTCTTAACTGAAAGGTTCCAAATTTGGTCCCCGTGTTTATTAATTGCACTTTCCGTCCCCCAAAATCGTGGGTTTTGTGCGCTTTTAGTCCCTAAGAACATGGATTTTGGGGAGATAAAAAATGCAATTAAAAAATATGGGAACCAAATTTCACAACATTTGGATTTTAAGAGGACTGAATTTGCCAAAAAAAAAGTTGAAGAACTATTTTTGCCAAACTAATAAACTTGAGGATGAAAAGTGCAAGTTAGCCAAACAATTTCAAAAACTAATTTGACCGACCCAAAATGACTAATATGATTGATAAATTTCAATTTCAAATATTATTTCAGAAGTTTATTAATTTCACTTATCAAATTCCGCTGTAAATTTCAATTTCAAAGATTATTTCAGAATTTTATTAGCTTCAGGTATCAAATTCCGCAATGTCAACTATTTGAGAGTCTAAATTGAATATTTACTCTTGACACCCAATCTCCACGACAATCATCATCAAGTCATTTCATTTATAAAGTTTATCACATTTCCTCCCGTTTCTCTACAGTTTTACAAAGGAAAGGGATCCAAAATTTATGTGGAAAACTATAAAGGAGTTGACTTTCAAAAACTTTCAAACCAAATTATGAGAATGATTGAACTTTTTTTATCAAAAGGTGGGGAACTCTGTGAGCGTAACAGGGATAAAACTTATCTCTAACCTCAAGAGTTCTGATCTGTTCTTGGTATTGAGACACCAACTGCTTCAACTGCTGCACCTCACGGTCTTTACCCTCATAATCAGCAAAGCGTTCAAGCTGGATTTTAAAAGCATTTTTAAAACAATTTCTCTCCTTAGTCAAGGCTTCAACTTGATACTTCAGCATCAAATTCTCCTGAAAACAAAAACCTCTTATGAGTTATGACAACAAGTGCTGAACACATACACTCCATAATTGTTCTCCACAACAAAGAATTCCATTCCATAATTATTTTCGAAATTCCCAAGACTAAACTCTATCGGGCATTGGCAACAAAACAATTAGAAAAAGCAATCACAGCATGAGACATACCCTTTGAAGGGCAGTTGTTGCCCCGGAACTGATTGATTTCTCCAGAACTTCAAGCAGTTTAGCAGCACGGGATCTGGCATCATCAACACTAGTAGCACATGTCATCTCTCTAACAAACAAATCAATCCATTCTGCTCCATCCGCAGGAAGATTGTTTTCAGCTGACTGATTCCCAGAAGCAGTAGCATCCCCATTATCTTCAAATGCACCTACAACTTTTTTTCAAAATAATCCGTGAATTCCTTTTTAACTAAGACACAAAACTATTAAACAGATTGTACTCAAAAACACAATCACCACAAACATCCAATCGAATTTTGAAACCAGCGTTACTACTTATTAGATTAGATTATTAGATTAGATATGCATACAGATAAAAGATCATATTAGAGAATGAGTTTTGACAATAAATTCAAATCAGCGAACCCTAATTTATTGAATAACAATTAAAATAACTTGTGAAACCTGTTTCAATGTTAGCCCCAGGTTGTGGATTGTTTCCAGAATTTTCATCGGCAGATCCCAAACAGAGACCATTGAGGCTTTTGATAGCAGCATCTAAATCATTGCCACATTCTTGGAGTGCTCTCTCCAGGATCTGAAGAGAAAAGTAGCATCAACTATGCAGGACAATAACCGATTCATTATTTCAATAACTCTTACAAATAATATGCAAAAAAAATAAATAAATATTAAAATAATGATAATTGAAAACCTGATCTTCCATATGAGGAAAGAGAGCGCGGAGATGATCAACAAGGGTGGGAAAGGATAAACGAATAGGGGAAGAAGAACAGCGAAGCCTCTTGGAAACTGGCGGGGAAGGAGGAAGGTCTTCGAAGAAAGATCTCTTGCTTCCGCACACCGCAGCAGACATCGTTCAAGAATGCGTCCTCGTCTTTCTCTTTTTTTCTTCTTCTTCTTCTTCTATTCCTTTTTTTTGTTTCTAGATGATCTTTTTCTACCAAATAATAACAATTCGATCGGAAGAAAGAGGAGAGGATGGGGTTGAGAAGCGGAATTCTGATTTATTGGATGGGATTCAGGATATATTCCTCCCTTGGATTGGTGGAGTACCGAACAAAAAAGTTTGGGTCTGCTTCGACGGTTGTTTACCCTACATCCTAAGCTTTTTCTTTCGCGTTGTTTATTGTTTATGCCGTCACATCCATCCAACTTTTTCTTTTTTCTTTTCTGAAAAAACATCCATCCTAATATTTGTCTATAAGAAGAAAACAAATTTCACTCTTCAATTTCATTTAATCTTGGTCAAAAAAAAATTCAATTTAATCTCTTTTTTAAGTGGTTACAAAAATTTTAGGTGCAGCGGAAAACCTTCGGGCTTTTTGAGCACATATAAAGATAATCATATTTACTTCACCTCTCTAAATATATCTAACATCCCTAAAATAATTTTTTTAATTATTTTAGTTGGTTAAATTAATTATATTGATTAGTGAATAATTTTGATGGCAATTGAATTAATCGGTGTTAAATGTGCCAGCCCAAATTAATTATTTTAATTACTTTGATTTTTGAAATAAATTAGTTCACTAGTTAGATGTATAATTATAAATTGTAGAAGTTGGTTATTGGGTGCTAAAATTAAATATGGTTTTAAGTGAGGTTTGTTGAGGAATTAGGGATAGAATAAAGGCATAAGGGTCTTTTCACCCCCATGAGAAATATTAGTTAAAATCTAAATAAAAGGAAAAGAAAGGGATGAAGGGAGAGAGAGATTCGAGAGAATGAAAAGAAAGAAAGAAAAGAGAGGAAAAGAGAGAAGAAGAGAGGGAGGAGGGAGGAAGGGGAGAAGAGAAGAGGGAGTGTGAGACTTGCATGATTTGTTCTTCTTCTTTCCTCCATTAGAATCACCTCCTCATTCTCTTCCTTTTGATACCAAGATCATCACCGATAACTCACTCCCTCACTTTCTACCATTTTCGAATTTCATGGAGAAGATGAGGGATTTTGAGTTTTCTTCTTCAGTTCTATATCTTGGAGGTTTGGGAAGTTCAATTAAGAGTTTGATTACTAACTTGGAGTGAGGAAATCAAGTTTCAAGGATTAGGGTATTTGGAAGCTCAAAATTAGGGATTTGAAGGTTGAAGCTCAAATTGGAGCTTAGGAAGAGTGGTTAGAGGTTCATACATGTTTATCGATGATGGTGAAGTTCTTGGTAGAAGTTCAAAGCTTTGGAAATCAAGTTTGGAGTTTTGGGATGAGCTTGAAGCCATAGGAGCCTAATGTTGGTGCCTTAGATTCGAATTGATGCTCCAAGCTAGGATTTCTCGCATGTTGTGTGTTGGGTTTCTCGAATTGGTGCCTTAGAAATGAATTGGGGGAAGTTTGGAATGTTTTAGTTTTAGAAAATAATCTGTGAATTGATTCCCAACTCTTGGGAATTGATTCACAACTCTTGGGAATCACAACAACCACTTCAAACAATCAAAGTGAGTTCTTCAATTAATTGAAGTTTTGTTTGAAGTGTTGGTTGTGACTTGTTGTTCTTCATAATTGATTTATGATGCATGTTAATTGAATTATGAACAATCTTCAATTTGAATCATTGGGAAGTCATGGTTGTGTTTTGAATGTCATGATGTGTATGTTATGTGATTGAAGGTTATTGATACAAGTTGATTTGGTTGCCAATTTGATGAATTGTGGCTTGAATTTGATTGTTTGAAGTGGTTGTTGTGATTCCCAAGAGTTGTGAATCAACTCCCAATAGTTGGGAATCAATTCCCAAGAGCTGGGAATCAATTCCCAAATTATTTTCTAAAACTAAAACATTTCAAACTTCCCCCAATTCATTTCTAAACTCTTCCCAATGACCATTGAACAAAGATATGGAATCAATTCCCAAATTATTTTCTAAAACTAAAACATTCCAAACTTCCCCCAATTCATTTCTAAACCCTTCCGAATGATCATTGAACAAAGATATGTTACATTTCAAGTAAGTATTATCCATTGATTGATTACAAAGTTGTTTTGCTTATGTCTTGATGAAATGAATGGTTTTTCAAGCATGCAAGGTATAGTTATGATGCAACATAAGTAAGTTCATGTTATGGTTTGAATATAAACCGAGTAGTTGTTGTATCGAGTGGGAACACAACCAATTATCAAGTAATAGACCTAAGTGTCCAAGTTCAAGTAATAAGATGAAAAAATACGACCTCGTGTCGAGTAACAGACTTAATGTCTGAGAAAGTAATAAAATATACCATGGGGATGACGATCCCGAGATTCATGTAGCATACCTGTGGAGGGGAGTCATGAACCCGAAACTAGGGCCCTAGCCTTAGTCGGTATAGCTATACGAATTGGGGTTTCCGTTGAAATTGGGTAAAGCATACCTAGCATTATTTCTCGGAGTATGCTAAGCCACAGACATGAACAAGACACAGTCAAGAACAATTCATAGACAAGGAAAACACCGATAGAGGAATTGTGATGGGGTGCGAAAGAACTCACTGATATTTGTAATCTAACTGTTTATTGTTGACTGTTTTTCAGATTCACAGGTATTGATTGAGGAATTCATGGGTCAGGCCAAGGGTTTCAAGTTGAGGACCACAGCTTCATAGAAGATTAGCAAGATGTTTCTCATGTCATGTAGTATTTTATAACATTGTCTTGTAGATGGACCATAGTCATGTTTATTTTTTCGAATATGTACCATTTGAGTACTTATTTCGGAAGTGTAATTGAGAAATGTTTATCTCAAGGTTATGTAAGTGGAATTAATCCGCTTTAGTTTTTATTTGGTCCATTATTATGAGCAGGTTATACTCTGATTGTTTATGATTATGTTAATACTTTTGGTTCACCTAGTTGTGAATTTAAGGTGTTACATTTTTGGTATCAGAGCAGTTCGACTTTGTTGGGCTTAGAGACCTTACGGTCAAAAGATTAGATAGATTGAGTCATCTAGGGACTTAGACAATTGACTGTCAGAACCTTTTTGTATCTTGTGTGAGACATTGAGCCTGGATCCACTCAATATTTCATGCGATATACTGAGAATAATGACAATTGATTGCCTCAGCCCCGAAAATGTCCGAAACCATAAACCTTAGGATTCTTGGACTTCTCGTTTCATCAAAGCATGCAGCGGAAGTAGTGGGCTACAGACGATGCTATGGAACGAAAGAATGGGCATCCGAGTTGGTTCGAGGAATTGTGGGCGACCGTTTAGTCATTGGATCTGATTCAACCAGTGTATCGTCGTGTAAATTGTAAAAAGGGTCACCCAAAGAGTTATAAGGTGTGAAAACCTTCTGGTAGAAGAAGTGTTAGTGTCCTAGATTTACTCAGGACTATTGAGCACCGTAAAACACAGAATGTTGTTTAACCAGTCTCTCAGTTGCTGAGATGACATTAGTAATCAACCCTACCGTGTAGCATGGATTAACTCTAACTTATGATTCAGGCAAGTAAGATCCTTCGGGATAGTCATGGTTCTCGAATATGTTTCCTTCCTAAGAAACACATTTTCCAATGTTAAGAAACCGAACTAGTAAGTTATCATTGCACTTGCAATTTTGATAAGTAGTACCACCCAGTGTTTGTTAGATTAGTTACCTCATCAAAAATTCTGAGTTGGGTTCCTATCAACAAGGGGCTAGTAGTTCATGTCAATGTGAGAAATTTTCGCTAGTCTTCCAACTTGTTTTATTCGTAACTCTTGATCCGGAACTCCGATTTAGGTATTCCGGGATGCGTTGGAAAGCTAACGAAATTATCGACACATACCAATGGATTTTGGACTATGTTGTACCCTAGTTCCAAAACGTACTCCTACACTACCTAAGCCTTAAGCTCTAAGTGCTAGTAGAATGAAAACCTTAGAGTGGCATGAGAAGTATGTAGTGAATCCCAAATGAGTAAGACTGAGCAGGTAAGACCCAGATTAGGACAGTTCCTTTTTGCGTCTTAAGGAGAGCTATTTTTGGAAATAGCCATTAGCAATGATATCTTCCCTTGGGAAAATCTTAAGATTTAGTGAAAGTCCTAAATGATTAGGCACATAGTTGAATGTTGAAAAAGAGGAGAGTTTGGTTTATCTAAGTTCCAAAAGTTGTTGATAGTCCAAGGATGGGTCAAGTTTTCGTGTTTGGTTGATTACGACAATGATTTCGTCGGTATTGTGTATGGAATTCGAAAAGATAAGGATCTAAGGAATGTTCAAAATAGTTAGAATTCGTTTTCCGAATCAACACAGGATGCACTGCTCGTGCGCTCGTTTGATTCCTTAAAATAATTCTTCTATTTTCTCGTTTCTTTGATGCTACAACTATCCCAATACCGTATGTAATCCAAATCTAAATGGTTACACCTGGATTAGTCAACAACCCATCATGATAATATTAAGGTTATGGGCTTTTAGTGAACCCTATTTTTAGCGAAGCCGTTATGTTTCACCAGTGAGATCTCTACTGTATAGAGATTCTCGTATCTTAGTGTGTGGGTAGTTAAGGCCCTAAAAGGGCAACTGGTCCGAAATGATGAGTGATAGATTTTCAGACAAGTTCTATCAAGAAGGATAACCAATCTTGTAGGACTTCATCTGGCTAGAAGATTCCCCAAAGGTCCTTGCACTAGTTTTATAATTTAGGATTCTATGGTTATTGAGTTTAAGAATCAATTCACGAGTTATGGAGATTCACTCATACTAGTATTTTGGGTTAGTTGATAAGTCAGGGAAAAATCGTTTTATAAAAATCCTATCATTATGTGAGTCATTGTTGACTCCGATAGGTCATGGAAAATTATTTTATAAAATCCTATCATTGTATGAGTCATTGTTGACTCTGGTAGGTCATGGAAAGTTGTTTTATAAAAATCTTATCACTATGTGAGTTATTGAGAACAGTGATTGTTCCCGAGTCTAGCCCAGAGTACTAGATGTATCTCCAAGAGGACCGAAAGGTAATGTCCCCAATTTTCTATCCATTGCGAAGAAAATTTGGAATGAAAGTTATTACTGCATTGACTAATAAGGAAAAGCCGAAGTTTTAAGCATTGAGTTGAGCGTTAGTCCCTAAACCATGATGCCTACACGAGTTTTCAGTATAGTGGCAAGGTTTTAGTTTGTCAACCTCTCATTGTGAAGGTTAACAATTAGATTGTATTTATGTGACTTCCGTTTAACAAATCAAACGTGAATATTCTTATTAAAAGTGATGTGATTGCTGACAGTGTTTTATGTTTGAATAGCTGTCAATGGATGAATTGATTGATGTTTGCTTTTGTGAAATTGCACGGTGTCTATGGATAAGTGGATTGTGACTGAATTGTTTTTTAAAGTAAGGATTGATGTGCTAAAATGATGAACTCATAGTGAGTTCCTCACATTGTTTGAATGTTGTTAGCATTGCATGCTGAAAATGAGAATGCATTCAGAGCCTGTATCACTTGTATGTCGTTGTTTGATGATTTGAGTTTATGAAATGGTAGCACAATCCATGTGACTTTGAAAATTCATGTCCAATGCTTGTGTT